>JAZKLR010000311.1:2400000-3000000 GCA_037103525.1 Ganaspis brasiliensis
TCTAATAAAGTACTTACAATTAGTAACATTTATAATAATCAACTTCGAACTGTCCAAAAAAAGTAATCTAATTTTTTTGGTTTAATTATTTTTTTTATTAAAAAAAATATATATAAAAAAATGTTGCGCCCCTTCAAGTTTGCGCCTCCCGAGGATGCGCAATTTATATTTAATTTATTTATTTATATTTTTATTTAATATTTGTTGATTTTATCTTTTAATTTTTGTACATTTTTATAAAATTAATTTTAGTTTTTATCACAAGATTCTTATAATTAATCTGTGAATGTTAATTTAAAATTAATTTAATTACAATATTATATGTGACATAAATTTATACTCAGTTCATAAATGTATGTAGAAATGTAAAATTAAATAAACAATTAAGTAAAATTTTTAACGAAAGTATAAATTCATCAGGTCTAATCGATTTTCAGGAACAAAAAAATCGCTTTATTCGCATTTAAATACAAAAAGTAAAAAAAAAATTTGCAAGTTCCTTTTTTCGAAAAAAATGTTTAAAGTCAGATTTATACTCTTGATTCTCAAGATATGAAGACAAAAAAATGTAGAAAATAAATCTCAAAAAATAAAATTTTTAAAAATTGTATGAAGTAGAATTTATAGTATTCTAATTCGGATGTGTAAAAAAAATTTTGAGTTGAAAGTTAAAAACAGCAAAAACTTTCAGTTATTTTTAAAAAAATTCTTAAGTAAAGTAAATAAAAAACAGAACCATTTTTTAACTTAAAATATTTTCAAGGATTTAACTGTAATAAAAAATTTTAAAAGAATTCTCAAGAATTAATTTTTAAATATTATTCGAAACTTATTTTCTAAGGAAAATGATCAAAGATTAAAAAACAAAATTGGTAAGCAATTTCAAATACATTCTAAAAAATTTAATTGTTGTTAATTCTTTTAAAATTGGTAAAATAATTTAAAAACTTTTAAATTAAAAATTAATTTTAAGCTATCTACTTATAAAAATTATAAAAAGAAGTCAGAAAATCACTTTTGTTTTAAATTAATCAAAATTAATTTTTTTAATTCTTGCTTTCAGAAAAATATATTTTTTTGTGTATGAAAAATTAGTGATATATTTGTGTTATTCTTGGGTACCTTATAAATCAATTTTGGGAATCTTTTTCTATTTCACTTTATTTATTGAACATTTCGATAATAATAATTAATAAAGAAATGTTTCTTTTGTTAAAAAAATTATTTATGACACTTAGACTTACCAATTTTATAAAAATTTTAATTATACGTCTTCTACTCAACAGAGCAAATTATTAGTATTGATTGAATGATTGTGACTTCTTAACTTATATATTTTATATACGTATACTTCTATGCATTCTTTATTAATAATAATTAAATCAATAAATACATGCTTTGAACTTTGATTGACAGTATAAGTATAAACAACTGCTAAAATAAGGTTATGTTCGCAAGTATAAATTAAGATTCTTTCTTAAGATGTCGAAATATGTAAAAGCTGCTAAAGTTACCAACCTAGAAATTCAAAATTTTTAAATTGCACATTAACCTAACATAACCGGACCCTTTATATTGTCCAGAGTGTCCAGGATCATTTTGAGTGACTTTAAATTTGTCATTACTAAATTTGAAACCCCACTGAAAATGAGTTACATCAAAAGTGAGTTTTTTCACCGCATGTAGTCAATTTGGAATGAGTGAATGATGATGTTTCAAGTTGTAATTGGGACAAAATATTTTTTAAACGATATATTATTAAGTTTGCAGAATTCTTTAACTTAACCTACATAATAAAATTATTAATATATCAATGAATAATAACCGTTGAGCGGAGAGTTTTATTTATAATTTGTTGTACACGTATAATTTTTATTTTTAAAAAATGCTATGTTGCGTAAACAGAAACTTTTGATTCGGTGTAATCACACAAATTGCAGACCTCTCTGTGTGGTGATTAGAGACGTCTTACGAGACTAATAGCACAAGTACCCATGTCTATATGCCAGATTCTAGAAACGCACACGTTTCAACCTTCAAAGGACGTTTGCAGGCAATCATTAAGTGAACATTTTCTTCTTTCACAGAAATCGGAAAATTTCCAAGTCAGATATAGCAGTTTTATTATAGTATTAACACCCAATTGAAAGTAGTTTGAAAGAATTTTAAGATGATTTATATTCAATTTATATAGTTCCGTATTATTCGGAATTTCCGATGTATTACTTTTATAAGCCAAAAGATTTTTGTATAGTTTTCGGCGTTTTGGGCATAGTTATTTCTAAATTTAACTAACAAATAAAGAAGTTTTCCCAGCCGTTTATAATGAAGTAAATAAATAAATAAAAATTACAAAAAGAAGAATATAAGCATCTATTTACAATCAAGATACACGGAAGTGTTGAAAATTTTGTTGACTAACTGATTTGTCCGGAAAAAAGTTACATATTAGGATTTTACTGCGATGTAAGTCGTTTAAGGAATTCACAAGGACAAAGTTGATTTCCATTTTTTTATTTAAATTAGGAAAAACTCAAGTTGAACCTTAGTAAGTTCATTTGGAATAATTATTTTTATGTATTCAGTTAATGAGAATGTCGCTTTCTCATAAAGGTTAGTTACTTTTTTTATTTATATATATATATAATATACTTTTTCTTTGGTAGTAAAATGAATCTCAATTAAGGGGTAATACCACTCTAGAGACAGAAAACAAAAACTACTCAAAAAGTGCCCCATTTCTACAAAAAATAATTTTAAAATAACCTATATTTACTTCTAAAGTTTATAGTATATAGATTTTGAAATTTCTTGGGGTTTTGTTATACGTCTTGAACTTTTCGAAAAAATTGACCTCCCGTTTTGGTCAATGAAAAAATTTTCGATTTTAAATATCCCATCTGTCGCCGCCATTTTGTAAAAATGTCTAGAGTGGTGTTACCCCACCATTTTAAATTTCGAACTTTTTTCAATCCTTTTCAATTCAAAAAATAATAATAATAAGATTATTATCATCTCTTTAATCTTATAGGTATTGTGATTGAAAGAAGTTAGAAATACAGGGTGTCTACTCACCGGGAATTTGCAGGGATTTTAGTTCGACCGGGAAAAACCCGGGAAATTGCCGGGAAAAAAAATTATATCCGGGAATTTCTAAAAATTTCAGCTAATTCGTTTGAAACTTATTACTCGTTTTCGAAGTCTCTGATTGTGAAAACGATATCAGATTTACCAATTTTTCAAAATTCAAAATGGCGGATCCAATATGGCAGACATATTTTGCAAAATTGCTCAAATTCACTTCAAACTTGTTACTCGGTGGTAATCCATGTTCCTGGTTACTAATCTGAAGTTAGATTTTCAAAATAGTAAAAGTGTAACATTCACTTTTTTATTCACATTTTTATTCACTTTTTTAAAATCACTTACTATTACTCACTTTAAAAAAAAAACCACTTTTCTCACTTTCTTAGTAAAATAATAATTATCTATTATTATTATATACAATTATGTTCTTCAAATTTCAATAAATTTTGACATTGTTTAATTAGTTTTCTCTAATTTTAATTACTTTTTCAACTTTTTAATTACTGTCTACAAATTTTTAATTTTTAAACCAGTGTCGTCAATTACTTTCGTCATCATTCAATTTTTCCATCAAATTTCAATTATTTTTATCATTTTTTAATTATTTTCTGCATATTTCTATTAGTTGTAACATTTAAAAATTATTTTTATCAAATTCCAATCATTATTTTCAATCTTTTTTCTTATGACCATCAATTTCTCAATTTATTACACAGTTTTCAATTTTTTTCTTCAAATTTCAGCAATTTTCTTCAATAATTTTATTATTATGTATCAATAATAATTTTTGAATACTTTATACCAATTGACAATTATTTTTTTTACAAATTTCAATTTTTTTTTCAATTTTACATTCTTTTTATTATTTACACCAGTTTTCAATCATTAATGTCATTATTCAATTATTTATCTCAAATTTTTATCATTTTTGTTATTTTTCATGTATGATCATCAAATTAAAATTGTTTGTAATTTCTCAATTTATTTTCTTCAAATTTCAATTATTTATGTCATTTCTCGACTATTTTTTACTATTTTCAATTATTTTTGTCATTTTTAATTGTTTTTTAAAAATTTTCAATTAATTTAGCAATTTTTCAATTATTGTAAATATTTTCGACGTTGTATTATTAGTTTCTCCAAATTTTGTATTTATTTTCTTATATCTTTAAATTATTGTCATGAATTTATTAATTTCTTACTTCAATTTTCATTTATTTTTGTCAATTCTCAATTTCTTTTCAAATTTTAATTATTTTTATCATTTTTCAAGTCTTTTCTTCAAATTTTTTATTTTTTACTTAATTTTTAGTTAGTTTTGTCACTTCTCAATTATTTGTCTCAAATTTTTATTATGTTGTTATTTTTCACATATTACCTTCAAATTAAAATTTTTTGTCATTTCTCAATTATTTTTTTCAAATTTCTGTTCTTTTTGTTATTTCTCGATTATTATTCCTATTATAATTATTTTTCTCATTTTTTGATTGCTTTTAAAATTTTCAATTAATTTAGTCATTTCCAAGTATTATCAATATTTTCGACATTTTTTTATTACTTTCTCCAAATTTTATTTATTTTCTTATATCTTTAAATTATTGTCATGGATTCTTTAATTTCTTACTTTAATTTACATTTAATTTTTTTATTTTTCAATTATTTTTGTCATTTATGAATTGCTTTTTATTTTTAATTTTAATTATTTTTATCATTTTTCAAGTATTTTCTTCAAATTTAAAATTTTTTGGGATTTTGCAATTATTTTGTCATTATTTAATTAGTTTCTTTAAACGTCAATTTTTATCTCCAATTTTTCAATTATTGATTTCTAATTTTTATTTTGTTTCTCCATTTTTCAATTATTTTTATTTATGGCATTTTTTATGTCTTTTTTTTAAATCACAAATTTTGTACATAATTTTAAATTAGTTTTATTATCTTTCATTTTTTTTCAAGGTTCAATTATTTTTGTCACTTCTCGACTATTTGTTCCTTTTTTTGATTATTTTTGTAATTTTCAATTATTTTTGTCATTTCTCAATTGTTTTTTTTTTAATTTTAATTATTTTTATCATTTTTCAAGTATTTTTTTCATATTTCTATCAATTTTATAATTTTTTAATTATTTTCTTTCATGGTCAAATTTTTTGTCCAATTTTTCAATTATGTATTGACATCAAATTTTTATTTTGTTTTCCATTTTTCAATTATTTTTGTCATTTTCCAAATCTTTTCTTTAAATTTTTAATTATTTACTTAATTTTTAATTAGTTTTGTCATCTTTCATTTTGTTTCTTCAAATTTCTATTATTTTTGCCATTTTGGAATTATTTTCTTCAAAGATCAATTTTACCTTAAAAACTTATATATTTCGCACTTAATTTTTTCACTATTTTAATATTATAGCTATTAATCATACATAAAAGAAATCCGGGAAAAATGTGATTTTAGATCCGGGAAAACCGGGAATTTGCCGGGAATTTGAAAATCATGTTTCGGTAGACATCCTGAAAAATGGATGTTTTGGATTAAACAGAAGATAGAAAAAGATGGATTTAAATAAAAAAGAATACATACACAAAGTTGACTCGTTTTAGTTTTAGACATTAAAAAAGATTCGAATAAATAAAATTTCTATTCTATTACTCTCAACAGGGACTAATATCAAAAATCTTTTGTGTTTTAGTTTCGAGTTACTAACATAGTGTAAGACACACAAATTTTCTCAATTTCTGTTACTAATTTAAAAACTTGTTTAAAGTAACCATCATATCAAAATATAGTAATTTTACGAAAAGTGTATAAAGTTCAATGCACAATAAATGTTATTTTATTAGATAAAAATTTTCTGAGATTTATCTATGTAGGTACAAAAGACTTATTTCCGTGGAACATAATTTCAGACTCTACTCTACACATCTACAGGACTTTATGTGACCTCAAGAGAATCATGTTTCTTCTTCACGACAGGTGTCCAATACAGAGGAATGCATCCGAGAACAGTTAACATCTGAGAGGGGCTTTGGAGCCTTTCGATAAAAGGGCGCTTTTAAGATTTCTTCCTTATATTTTTTCCTCACAAAAATATCTTTCTCAAGAAATAATTTTTTACTTCCTTACTCAGCAAAAAAGAAGAAATTATGATTTCCATAAAATCTTTATATTCCTGTTCAATCATTAGAAGGTAGGTATCATATACGATATGAGAAATCTTATAGCATAATCTCTTACCGACAAGTTTACAAAATGACTTCTAGAAGGAAAAAAAGTTAAAAAATAAAGCAAATGTAAAGAATTTTGTTCAGGACGAAGAGTGGAGAGATAAAAAGGATGGAGATTACGTAAGCAGGTAGACCGGTCCTTGTCAAGTTGTAAGCCATGACGAAATCTAAAAGCACGAAACGTTTCTTTTGAAGTGTTGCTTTTTAATTTTATTTTATTCGCAGGGATATAGTAAATGAGAAAAGTAACGTTCTGATCGGCTTCGTATAATGTACTCAATGACCAGAGAATAGGTATACATTATTCGCAAAATAATACCTTGATAGGATTATTGTAATGTATGATTTTTGCGTACTGTTATATATGTGATTATTACAATTTATTATTGTAATTCTTGTGTCGCCGGATCTTTTACTGGAGACTAAATACGAGTGATTTCTTCGCTAAAAACTGTAAATTCCTTAAAATAAAATGTTTCTTACGATTCAATAATAGTAATTCGTTACCGCGGAATTATATGTATACGGTCAGTTTGAACTTTTACTACACCACAAAACCGTAGCATATTTTAAAGTTTAATATATAGGAAAGGATGCACCTGTTTTTGAATTGTACCTTATATAACATTTCAACCGCTTTTCAGATGGTTTAGGGCTCAAATACAACCCCCGGATAATAACCTCTACAATAAATTTTAAGGTCGGATGTATAAACCCCCATTTAGTTTAAAATCGGTTACAAGGGGCTTCGATGGTAAAATTTAGGATGGATCATGTTAAATGTAAATATGCTTACTGTGAGATTCTTAACGGGAAAAACTGCCATTCCAAAAAAATATATCCTTTATACAGATCAGTTAGTTCATCTTTTAATCTATAATGTTTTATCCAAAGCACCTGTGATTATAAAATAAAAATTGAAGAAGTTATAAAAAGAAAAAGAATTGGTCAAAAAAGTTCAAAAACTATGAATTATTATGTTAATTTTTGGTCAATCGTATAGACTTCATATATACAATACCCAAAAAAAATGCCCCTCTGTTATTAGCTGATGATTATAAACTTTATTTACTTAAAATCTTGTGGGAATTCTCGATAAAATAAAAACCAGTTATGAATCTGAATTTTACCAGCATACCGATACACGGCGTTCTAAATTTTGTATGAATCACCCGGTATATTATAAACAATAAATGACAATTTTATACACCTAGATTTTATGCATCTCATGGACTTGGTATCAATAACTTTATATCGGTGTCAGGAGTTCACCATAATCTGGAACAAGGATAATGACCAAGATGTAAGTTAGTATCCTGCGAGAGATTGCAATAAAAACAAACTCATCTGCGAGATAGTAAAGAATGAAATATGACACATGCTTTATTACGACCCTATATAAATACCAAAAATTAAAATTAAACCGGAATAATTAGGTAATTTGAATATATGTCTGATGTCCAAATAAGGATTGTTTACTTCGGATCTTTACATAATTATTTTTTTTTTTTGCTGGGACTAAACTTTGACTCTTTTAAAGCGCATGAGGTCACTGAATAAGTAGGTACTGTCAAATCATAGAATAAATTCAAGGGTGAATACAAATCTGTGAATTTTCAGCGTTATGTAATACAGCTATCTCGACATTCGTGTATAACTATATATATATATAATATATATGTATATACATATATAGTGAATTGTGCACTTGATTTCAGGCATAAAAATGAAGATGCCTAAAGAAGGAGGTATAAATGGCAAACGAGCCTTATGACGATGGACAAAACAATTTCACATAAAGGATATGAGCATCTGAGGCTTGGTTTTACGTGATGGGAATATTAAAAGAGAGAAGAAAACGTAGACATGACACTTGCAGGAAACTTGACTCGTATGCAACGTCAAAGTGGAAAATAATGAAATCGACATGAGAATTAAGTTGCTGAGCAATTTGAATTTCCAATGTGTTCGACAAAATGAAAGCATACAGTACAGTACGTCGAGCAGTGAAGTATTTTAGACGAGACTGTCCATGACCAATGATCAGTGCTGCATACATTGTTGAAAATACATGTAAAAAAATATATACACTACCAAAATTGTGTGACCACTTACAAAAATGGGATTAAAAACATGACCGTCTTAAAATGTTGATAACTCTGTCAGATATCGAATTGAAAATTTCCATTAACCATTGGAAAGCCTATAAAGTTTTTCGTTAAATAGTCCTACTTTAATAGGAACGGAGATTCAATGTGATAAAGACAGGTGAGTTTTTCGTTTTTTGTGAATTTTCATTGTTTAAGTTTGGTGGGCTGCATTTTCTAGACAACTAATTGGAAAATTTTAAAAATAAAGATAAATTAAACCTGAAACTATTAGCTTTAAAATAAGCCAAAGAAAATTAAAATATCTTAACTGGTTCAAAAGTTATAAGTAAATGTATGATATAAAAAAACGCAACGATTCTACTGCTCGCTCCACTCGTGGCTGCTTAATACATTGCAAATAGACGGAGAGGGGAGGAGACAAAGGAATTGTTGCGTTTTGTTCTTTATACACATTTACTTATAACTTTAGAACCAATCAAGATAATTAAGTTTTCTTTGGCTTATTTTGAAGTTAAAAGTTCAAGGTTTTATTTAGCTTAATTTCAAATTTTCCCAATTACTTTTCTAGAAAATGCAGACCACCAAACTTGAACAATAAAAATTCACAAAAAACGAAAAATTCACATCTCTTTATCACATTTAATCTCCGTTCCTATTAATCAAAAAAGCTTTAACATAGAACCATTTGTCGCAAATTTTATAAGCTTTCCAATGGTCTATAAAAAATTCCGTTTTGCTAATAAACAACAAACTGGAATGTGTTTAAAACAATTCCAATATTCAACGACTTCCAGGTTATCCAGAACATTTTTTATCAAATTCCATGACCAAATATAAAATAAGTAGCAATATTAACACGTGTCCAAGGGCGCGCAAAACTTTGCATTGTTTTTAGTCATTTAAAACTATAAATTTTTACAAATGCAATAAATAATGAAAATTACAAGAATAATTACAAAATTAAAGAAAATATCTGAAAAATGACGAAAATAATGAGCAATTGAGAACAAAATTCAAAAAATTGCTAGACTAATACGCACAGCCGAACAAAAAAAAATTGAAAAAATCCAAGAATAATTATAAAATTTTAAGGAAATAACTGAAAATTGAAAAAATTGCAAGAAATAATTGAAAAATTTTGGAAAACAATTGAAAATCGAAGAAAATAATTAATAACTGTAAGAAATAATAGAAAAATGACGAAAATAATTGAAAAATGGAAGAAAATATCTGAAAACTGACCAAAAGAATTGGCAATTAAAAACAAAATTTGAAAAATGATTAGATTAATAGGCAACTAAAAGAAATAATTGGAAAAAATAGGCAAGAAATATTAAATTAAGAAATTAAGAAAATTATAGGAATAATTGTTGGAAATAATTACAAATTGAACAACCGAATTGAAAATCGAAAAAAATTGAAAATTGAAAAATGGAATTAAAATTTAAAGAATATAATTAACAATTGAAAAAAATTAATTAAAAAAGCTGAAAATTGTAGAATATTAATGAAAATAATTGAAAACTAAAAAATTAAAATTTGAATAAAATGATAAAAAAAAATTAAGAAATAAATTGAAAATTTAAGACTTAAATTCAAATTTGAAAAAAATAATTGGTAATTGAAGAAAGGTAAGAATTACTGAATATTAAATAAAATAATTAAAAATTGAAGACTGGGATTTCAAATTAAAAATAATAATTGAGAAAAAAAATAATTAAGAATTGAAGAAATAAATTAAAGATTAAGGAATTAAATTAAAATTTTAAGAAAGTAATTGACAATTGAAAAAACTAGAAAACTATCGAGAATAATTGGCAATAGAACAAAATATTAAAGAATAATTGGAAACTTCAAGAATAATTGTAAATTGGAAAATTTGTAGAAAATAATTGAAAATTGCGAAAAAAATTAATAATTGAAAGAAATAATTGAAAAATGACGAGAATAATTGAAAAATTGTAGAAAATATATGAAAAATGACGAAAATAATGAGCATTTGAGAACAAAATTCAAAAAATGGCTAGACTAATACACAGCCGAACAAAAAAATTTTAAAAATCCAAAAATAATTATAAAATTTTAAGAAAATAACTGAAAATTGAAAAAATTGTAGGAAAAAATTGAAAAATTTTGGAAAACAATTGAAAATCGAAGAAAATAATTAATAACTGTAAGAAATAATAGAAAAATGACGAAAATAATTGAAAAATGGAAGAAAATATCTGAAAACTGACCAAAAGAATTGGCAATTAAAAACAAAATTTGAAAAATCATTAGATGAATAGGCAACTAAAAGAAATAATTGAAAAAAATATCCAAGAAATATTAAATTAAGAAAATTATAGGAATAATTGTTGGAAATCATTACAAATTGAACAACTGGATTGAAAATCGAAAAAAATTGAAAATTGAAAAATGGAATTAAAATTTAAAGAATATAATTAACAATTGAAAAAAAGTAATTAAAAAAGCTGAAAATTGTAGAATATAAAAGAAAATAATTGAAAACTAAAAAATTAAAATTTGAATAAAATGATAAAAAAAAATTAAGAAATAAATTGAAAATTTAAGACTTAAATTCAAATTTGAAAAAAATAATTGATAATTGAAGAAAGGTAAGAATTACTGAATATTAAATAAAATAATTGAAAATTGAAGACTGGGATTTCAAATTAAAAATAATAATTGAGAAAAAAAATAATTAGGAATTGAAGAAATAAATTAAAGATTAAGGAATTAAATTAAAATTTTAAGAAAGTAATTGACAATTGAAAAAAATTAGAAAACTGTCGAGAATAATTGTCAACGGAACAAAATATTAAAGAATAATTAGAAACTTCAAGAATAATTGTAAATTGGAAAATTTGTAGAAAATAATTGAAAATTGCGAAAAAAATTAATAATTGAAAGAAATAATTGAAAAAGGACGAGAATAATTGAAAAATTGAAGAAAATATCTGAAAAATGACGAAAATAATGAGCAATTGAGAACAAAATTCAAAAAATGGCTAGACTAATACACAGCCGAATAAAAAAAAATTTTAAAAATCCAAAAAAAATTATAAAATTTTAAGAAAATAACTGAAAATTGAAAAAATTGCAGGAAATAATTGAAAAATTTTGGAAAACAATTGAAAATCGAAGAAAATAATTAATAACTGTAAGAAATAATAGAAAAATGACGAAAATAATTGAAAAATGGAAGAAAATATCTGAAAACTGACCAAAAGAATTGGCAATTAAAAACAAAATTTGAAAAATCATTAGATGAATAGGCAACTAAAAGAAATAATTGAAAAAAATATCCAAGAAATATTAAATTAAGAAAATTATAGGAATAATTGTTGGAAATCATTACAAATTGAACAACTGGATTGAAAATCGAAAAAAATTGAAAATTGAAAAATGGAATTAAAATTTAAAGAATATAATTAACAATTGAAAAAAAGTAATTAAAAAAGCTGAAAATTGTAGAATATAAAAGAAAATAATTGAAAACTAAAAAATTAAAATTTGAATAAAATGATAAAAAAAAATTAAGAAATAAATTGAAAATTTAAGACTTAAATTCAAATTTGAAAAAAATAATTGATAATTGAAGAAAGGTAAGAATTACTGAATATTAAATAAAATAATTGAAAATTGAAGACTGGGATTTCAAATTAAAAATAATAATTGAGAAAAAAAATAATTAGGAATTGAAGAAATAAATTAAAGATTAAGGAATTAAATTAAAATTTTAAGAAAGTAATTGACAATTGAAAAAAATTAGAAAACTGTCGAGAATAATTGTCAACGGAACAAAATATTAAAGAATAATTAGAAACTTCAAGAATAATTGTAAATTGGAAAATTTGTAGAAAATAATTGAAAATTGCGAAAAAAATTAATAATTGAAAGAAATAATTGAAAAAGGACGAGAATAATTGAAAAATTGAAGAAAATATCTGAAAAATGACGAAAATAATGAGCAATTGAGAACAAAATTCAAAAAATGGCTAGACTAATACACAGCCGAATAAAAAAAAATTTTAAAAATCCAAAAAAAATTATAAAATTTTAAGAAAATAACTGAAAATTGAAAAAATTGCAGGAAATAATTGAAAAATTTTGGAAAACAATTGAAAATCGAAGAAAACAATTAATAACTGTAAGAAATAATAGAAAAATGACGAAAATAATTGAAAAATGGAAGAAAATATCTGAAAACTGACCAAAAGAATTGGCAATTAAAAACAAAATTTGAAAAATGATTAGATTAATAGGCAACTAAAAGAAAAAATTAAAAAAAATATCCAAGAAATATTAAATTAAGAAAATTATAGGAATAATTGTTGGAAATCATTACAAATTGAACAACTGGATTGAAAATCGAAAAAAATTGAAAATTGAAAAATGGAATTAAAATTTAAAGAATATAATTAACAATTGAAAAAAAGTAATTAAAAAAGCTGAAAATTGTAGAATATAAAAGAAAATAATTGAAAACTAAAAAATTAAAATTTGAATAAAATGATAAAAAAAAATTAAGAAATAAATTGAAAATTTAAGACTTAAATTCAAATTTAAAAAAAATAATTGATAATTGAAGAAAGGTAAGAATTACTGAATATTAAATAAATAATTGAAAATTGAAGACTGGGATTTCAAATTAAAAATAATAATTGAGAAAAAAAATAATTAAGAATTGAAGAAATAAATTAAAGATTAAGGAATTAAATTAAAATTTTAAGAAAGTAATTGACAATTGAAAAAAATTAGAAAACTGTCGAGAATAATTGTCAACGGAACAAAATATTAAAGAATAATTAGAAACTTTAAGAATAATTGTAAATTGAAAAATTTGTAGAAAATAATTGAAAATTGCGAAAAAAATTAATAATTGAAAGAAATAATTGAAAAAGGACGAGAATAATTGAAAAATTGAAGAAAATATCTGAAATATGACGAAAATAATAGACAATTGGAAACAAAGTTGGAAAATCGCTAGATTAATAGACAGCAAAACAAAAAAATTGAAAAAAAAAGAATAATTATAAAATTTTAAGAGAATAATTGAAAAAATTGTAGGAAATAATTATAAATTGTGGAAAATAATTAATAATTAAAAATAATAATTGAAAAATGACAAAAAATATTATTGGAGAAAGAATTAAAAAATGAAGAAATAAATTGAAGATTAAAGAATTAAATTAAATTTGTAAGAAAATAATTGATAATTAAAAGAAAAATTATTAAATTACTAAATTAATTAAATATTAAGAAAAATACTTGAAAATTGAAAAAAAAGTAAAAAAAAATTCGAAAGCTTTCGAGAATAATCGACAACAGAACAAAATCTGTGGCAAATCTGTGTTTCAACTTATATGTATTCTTTTTTTTTCTAATGGGTTTTCGTTGACCCGTATATGTACTTAAATAAATAAATAAATAAAATAATTAAATAAAAATTAAAGGATAATTAGGTACAAAATTGAAGAAGAATACTAAGTTGTCAATTAAAAACTGAAGAAAATTTTAGGAAATAAATGAAAAGGTATGAAATTAATTGAAAATTGAAGAAGATAATTAAAGAATTATATTGAAAGTTCAAAAAAATAATTTACAATTGAAAAAAAACGAGGATTATTGAACATTGAATAAAACTGAAGAAAATAATTAAAAATGGAAAAAATAAAATGAAAATTTAAGAATTAAATTAAAATATAAATGAAATAATTGAGATTTGAAAGAAAAATTACAAAATGACGAAAATGATATGTTATGGTAATGTTAGTTCTGTTTACATAAATAGCAGGAACATAGAAAAGATTAATTAACTGTTTATTCGACTCTATTCTTTTTATGGCTTTTTTTTATTAGTAAATCGGATTTTTTGTTGTTGTATCAATCATCAATAAAAGTAAATTTAAACATTAAATCTGAATTTTATGAATATACTTCGAAATATTTACAAAAAATTATATACTTTTGATCCCAAAGAGATGATCTGTACCATGCGCCTAATTTTAGATAATAGAGAAAATTCCCTGATTCATCAAGAACTTTCATTAATGATTCATAAATCATGAATCATTAAGGAAAGTTTACAAGAAATATTAGAATAAAATCCAGGAACTCTAAAACAGAAACTTATAGGTGGTTCATTCCTTCTTTGCAGGAATTATTTAATAAGTTTTTCTTAAATAGTCATATATGTATTATATGATTCTAACATTTGAAAATTATAGATTACGCAACAATTAGGTCAAAGATACTTTCCAATAAATTGCCTTTCGTGCAATTTGGAACTAATTACAATTAGTGGTTCATAAAATCATTAGGTAAGAGAATTTAATAATCTTCTTTGGTCACGAGAGAGAAAGCTGCATCTGAATGGTCATGAAAAATCCTATTTCGTGAGCAAGTGCACATATACCTTATTCTGATGCTATATCCTTTCATTATACATATTAGGTCTTTGAAAATGCCAGCAGGTCAGCGAGCGCATATAACCTTATTTCAAGCTCAAAGCCGATAAGTTATAAGTATTTTAGCTTTTGATGGTGTTTCAAAAATGTTTTATAAGTGCACAAAAATAAAAGGACTATATATAAAAGTGATATTTTACTAGATATTTGTAAATTATTATTCTTGAGAATTTATACAAAAATTATAGATATTATGAATTAAAGTAAATTCAATTGACTATACGAAAATAATAATTTGTTAAAAGCGAAATCAATTTTGAAGTGCAGTTCTGAATAGGTCAACTCTCAGATTTTGTTGAAACTTAGTATATAAATGTATATACTTAAGTATTTTGATGCGCTGATTACGAAAATGATGAAAAAAATTGGTGATTACTTTATCTTCATGGTAAAAACTTTAAAATAACTGATTTTTTAGTTTTTTTGTTTAAGTCAGTAAATATTAAAAATTTCGAAAAATGTTTTCATCAAAGGTAATAGATCTCATAATTATCTAAATCTTACTTAATAATCTCTAAATCTAAATTAGTAATACAAATAACTAATTTAAAAGTAAAATCTAAGTCACTAAATTAAATAATTATGTTTCCACTAATCATTTAGTGGATTCTGTTTATTAATCTTGTTTACTAATTCAATTATAATAAAAAATTTTAACTATTTTCGCTTCCTCATCGAGGAAGTTGTGATCGTTAAGATTTTAGATTTTCGAAAAATAGTCAAAATCGACTCATTTTCAACTAAAAAACGTAAATTTTCATTCTTAAACAAATGTCCTGATATATGTGTGTATTTAATAATAAATTATTAAATACATAAAAAATGCATAAAAAAATATTAATAGAAAAGGAATAATTCGTTCATTTAGTAAAATTTAGTTTTTAAGTAAAAATGTCATCAATCAATTTATTTGAAAAAATTAAAGAAAATATTTGAAACCTGCGGAAATTGAATTTATAATTTAGGGGAAAAATTAAAAAATAATGAAAATAATTAGAATTGAAAGAAAAATTTTAAATAATGATAAAAATAGATGAAAATTGTAGCAAATAATTGAAATCATAATAGAAAAGATTTGTTAAAAATTGAAGAAATTTTTAAATAATTTTAAATGTATTATTCTCAAAGCTAGAATTAATTAAATTTTTAATCAATTTTTCAATTTACAATTATTTTTATCATTCTGAAATTATTTTCTTTTATTATTTATAACTATTTGTTGTAATTTTTTCAATTATTTCTAAAAACTAAAATTATTGTTTTCAATTTTTCATTATTTTTATTACTTTGCAAATATTTTCTCGGATTTCTTATTATTTTCATTATTCTTTAATTAATTTTTTAGATTTTAAAATATTTTTCTCAAATTTTAATCATTTTCTTCAATTTTGAATTATTATTTTTATCATTTTGCAATCAACTTCTTCAATTTTTATTTTTTTTTATATTTTTGCAATTATTTTCTCCACCTTTTAATTAGATATATTAGTTATTTTCCAATAAATTTCCTAAATTTTCACTTAGCATCTCAAATTTAAGTTATTGTATCCACTTTTTAATGTTTCAATCACTCTTCAATTTTTTTTCTCTATTTTCAAATACTTCGTCAATTTTTTATAATTTTTTTTCATTTGCATTAAATTCACAATTTTTAGATCATTTTGAATCTTTGTTGACTAATTCCGAAAATTTCAATAATATATCTGAAATTTTCATGTTCTTTAATAAATTTTCGATTATTTTTACAATTTTGTAATTATTTTCCTGAATTTAAAATTCTTGAAATCATTTTGTAATACTTTACAAATATTCTTTATTTTTTAAAATTATTTCTTTATGATAGCAATTAATATCTACAAATATCAAATATTTTTATCATTTTTAAAACATTTTCTTCAATCATTCTCATTATTTTTCAATTTTCCCCCTAATTTTTAAAATCCAAATTACTGCAAGTTTCAATTATTTTCTTGAACTTTTTCAAACAAAACTTTTTCAGTTTAAATTATTTCCTTCAATATCAAATTAGTTTTTTATTTCTTAATTACCTTTCAATTTCTTTTGTCATTTTTCAATTATTTTTACAAAATATGAGTTTTGTTTTTTGTATTTTTCAAGTATTTCAATGATGTTCTTGGATTTTCAATCCCTTTTTTTTACATCAAATAAATTTTATAATTTTCTTAATTTTTGTTATTAAATTTCCATAATTAACTTTAGTTTCCAATTATTTTTACCCTTTTTCAAGTAGTCTTGTTTATTAAAAATATATTCTGTAATTTTTACAATTATTTTTTCACAAATTTTTTTTAAATTCTTCAATTTTCAATTATTTTTATCATATTTTAATTAGTTTTTGTCATTTTCAATTATTTTTTAATAAATTCTCTAACCTTTTTCTATTATTTATCTCTAATTTCAGTTATTTTTTCAATTCACATTTCTTTTTATTATTCTGCAATAATTTTTTCAATTATAACTATGTGTTGTAATTTTTTCAATTATATTCAACAAACTAAAATTATTGTCTTCAATTTTTCATTATTTTTATTACATTGTAAATATTTTCATGAAGTTTTTATTACTTTCATTATTCTTCAATTAATTTCCTAGATTTTCAAATATTTTTCTCAAATTTTAATAATTTTCTTCAATTTATTATTTTTATCAGTTGAAATCAATTTCTTTAAATTTTAGTTATTCTCAAATTTAATTCTTCAATTGAATTCCTAAATTTTCAATTATTTGTCTGATTTTCCAATTAGTTTTTTCAATTTTAATTTTCTTTTATCGTTTTGCATTTATTTTGACCACCTTTTAATTAGATATATTAATTTTTATTCAACTTATATCCTAAATTTTCATTTATTATGTCAAATCTAAGTTATTGTATACACTTTTCAATGTTTTAATCATTTTACATTTATTTTTCTCAAATTTCAATCAAGTTCGTCAATTTTTTTTTAATTTTTACCGATTTTCACAAATTTTATATTATTTTGATTATTTGTTTATTAATTCCGAAAATTTACTCGAAATGAAATAAATTGTCAACTTTTGCGTTACAATAATTACGATAATTAAGAAACTCTTTAATTTAATATTGTTTTATTTCTCTTCTCCCCCTCCCTCCACCGGTCAATATTAAAGTGTGCGGATGGCAAAAATTTCAAAGTCTTTGCCTCTGATTAAACATATTTTTTAACTTCTATTTTTCTGAGGAATATAGAGGGGGGGGGGGGCGCCAAAATATTTATCTCGCACCGGGCGCGAAAAACCTAAGTTACGGCTCTGTTCCTTATATCAAAACGAATCAATTGACGTATATAAAGTTTATAATTAATAAAGAATTCGTAAAATAATTAAGGTTTTATATTTTTTTGCATTTAAAATTCTTATTTTTCTAATAACTTCCCCAATTAACTTATATATTATCAATTTATTGCTTCCTCTATGAGGAAGGAACTTATTTTGCTTCCTTAGAAGCGAAATGTCCATGAAAGTTAATCTTTATTACATAAAAGTGCGACAAAGGTTGAAGGGGGTCGAAATTTTTCGAAAATTACTATACCATCCTGGTGTGAAATTAGTACAACTTTTCGAAGCGAAAAAAATTGAAAATCAAAAAATGGTTCTAATTTCACAGCAATTTGAAATATTGTTTTTACAGCCATCTTTATGTTTCTTTCAGAGGATTAATTTAGTTCCAACACAATCTATTATCCTGAAAATTACAAACAATTCTAACAGCGTAGGATATATGGATGTGGAAATGACCCAAGAGTCTCAAACCTTTATCTTCAGAATGAGTTTCCTGTTCCTAAAGATCTATTGTGTATATGAAAGAAAAAGTTAGAAACGAAGGTTTAGAATCTAATGTATATAAGTATATAGTATATAGGTTTCTGTAGAAAATCCATTAAAATGAAGGTGTAGAAAATTACCTAATTTCTAGTTTAATTGTGTAAAAGTCAAGTCAGAGGGAGAGCTTTAGCGCGTGTGACTATAATTTATAATAATTGCTGAAACGTGAACGACCTCATCAGCTTCGTGACAATAGTCGGCCTTGTCACGTTCCCATTACCGGATAATGTCGAAGTCTCGAGAAATATATATCTTGCATATCAGAAGAAAGGTGCGGGTCACCAGGTTGTTCCCTTCGTCCTTGATATACATATATATGTATAGTCCTCTATACATTGTATACAAGACATACACCTTTCGCTGCCGTTAAGCGTTAACAGCCGTTAGAATCTCACTTTTTATATCTTTTTCTCCTTTCAGATTTATAACTCGATACGGTTTCTTTTCCATTGGTAAAGTGTTTTTCGAAGACACTGACATTTCACTTTAGTTCAAGTTGAACCTTTTACTTGTATCAGGCAAAAAAATATATACTGCACACTAATGTGTTTGACATTTCAAAATAATTATCAATATTTTTATCTATTTACTGGAAAGCTCAGTA
Organism: Ganaspis brasiliensis; assembly: GCA_037103525.1. Taxonomy (NCBI): domain Eukaryota; kingdom Metazoa; phylum Arthropoda; class Insecta; order Hymenoptera; family Figitidae; genus Ganaspis; species Ganaspis brasiliensis. The sequence goes on from JAZKLR010000311.1 coordinate 2,419,361, forward strand.
TTGGATGATGCGATAATAGTAAATTAGATTGCTGATATTTTATCAATTGAGGTAAATCGAGAAAATAGATTTACTAAATTATATATGCAATTTTATGTGTAAGGTGACAGGGATAGCATTTTAGCTATCATTAAAAAAATCCCGTTACTATACCTTTAGTGTTTTTCGGAATAGTATTTTTGGAGACTTGTAAAGTGATCCAACTTGCCCCCACCTGGGGTAAGTTGGTCCATGTACCAAATATGTTTTCAAAAATTTTATTTTTTCTATCGATGCTACAAATGCTCTAAAAAGTTTTAAGACTATAATCACAAAATTTTTAGTTATTCTTGTTCATTGAAAAAAATGGTTAGCTAATCCACCTAAAAGTCTCGCTAGATTTCGTCTTGTTAGCCTACATTTTTTAGCAAGACAATATCCAGCTAAACATTTTTTTCAGTGTAGCATCGACAGAAGAAATAAACAAATGAAAACATATTTGGTACATGTAAAAACTACTTTAAAACAACTATTTATAAACTGTAAAAAGAAATCTCTCGAAATGTCTCAAAATTAGTAAAACATTGTCTAAAACTAATATTAATAGTAAGGAAATAATTCTTAATTCAGTAAAATTTAGTTTTTAAATTTCATCAATCAATATGTTTGAAAAAATTAAAGAAAATATTTAAAACTTGCGGAAATTGAACTTATAATTTAGGGGAAAAATTAAAAAATAATGCAAATAATTAGAATTTAAAGGGAAATTTTAAATAATGATAAATATAGATGAAAATTGTAACAAATAATTGAAATCATAATAGTAAATAATTATTAAAAATTGAAGAAATTTTTAAATAATTTTAAATTTATTATTCTGAAAGCAAGGATTAATTAACTTTTTAATCAATGAAATTTCAAATTAATTGAAGTTCGAAGAATTATAATATACCTATAATTGTAATTGTAGTCTTATTATCTCAGATAGATTCTGTAATTTTTTCATTTATTAATTACAAATTTTTATTATTTTCTTCAATTAACAATTACTATTTCTATCAATAATTTTTTTTTAATTTATTTTTCAATCAATTTTTGTCTTTTTAAATTATTTCTTGATTTATTTTCGAATTTTTTTATTATTTATCTCAAATTCTAGTTACTTTTTCAATTTACAATTATTTTCATCATTTTGCAATTATTTTTTTCTATTATTTATAACTATATGTTGTAGTTTTTTCAATTATTTTTAAAAAACTACAATTATTGTCTTCAATTTTTCATTATTTTCATTACTTTGCAAATATGTTCTCGGATTTTTTATTATTTTCATTATTCTTTAATTAATTTTTTTAGATTTTAAAATATTTTTCTCAAATTTTAATAATTTCCTTCAATTTCGAATTATTATTGTTATCATTTTGCAATCAATTTTGTCAAATTTTAGTTATTCTCAAATTTCATTCCTCGATTTAATTCCTAAATTTTCAATTATTTATCTCATTTTTCAATTATTTTTTTCAATTCTTATTTTCTTTTATATTTTTGCAATTATTTTCTCCACCTTTTAATTACGTACATTAATTACTTTTCAATAAATTTCCTAAATTTTCACTTAGTATCTGAAATTTAGGTTATTGCATCCACTTTTTAATGCTTTAATTATTCTTCAATTTTTTTTCTCAAATTTCAAATACTTCTCCAATTTTTAATTATTTTTTTTTTCATTTGCATTATTTTCACAATTTTTATATTATTTTGAATATTTGTTGATTAATTCCGAAAATTTCAATAATGCACTGAGAGAAATGGATATTTTAACTTACTATCCTGGATATTAAAAAATATTAATTTTAATATCTGGATATTAAGTTTGAATATATCTAAATACTATATTTTAATATATATGGATGTTAAATTTGAATATCAATTAATTCCATTTTTCTCAGTGTATATCTGAAATTTCCATTTTCTTTAATAAATTTTTGATTATTTCTACAATGTTGTAATTATTTTCCTAAATTTAAAATTCTTAAAATATCTCATTATTTTTCAATTTTCCCCCTTATTTCTAAAATCCAAATTACTGCAAGTTTCAATTATTTTCTTTAACTTTTTCAAAAAAACTTTTTCAATTTAAATTATTTCCTTCAATATCAAATTAGTTTCATTATTTATTAATTAACTTTCAATTTCTTTTGTCATTTTTCAATTATTTTTACAAAATATGAGTTTTGTTTTTTGTATTTTTCAAGTATTTCAATGATGTTCTTGGATTTTCAATCCCTTTTTTTTACATCAAATAAATTTTATAATTTTCTTAATTTTTGTTATTAAATTTCCATAATTAACTTTAGTTTCCAATTATTTTTACCCTTTTTCCAGTAGTCTTGTTTATTAAAAATATATTCCGTAATTTTTACAATTATTTTTTCACAAATTTTTTTTAAATTCTTCAATTTTCAATTATTTTTATCATATTTTAATTAGTTTTTGTCATTTTCAATTATTTTTTAATAAATTCTCTAACTGTTTTTATTATTTATCTCTAATCTCAGTTATTTTTTCAATTCACATTGATTTGTATTATCCTGCAGTAATTTTATTTTCATTATTTTTCAATTAATTTCCTAAATTTTAAAATATTTTTCTCGAATTCTAATAACTTTCTTCAATTTTTAATTATTATTGTTATCATTTGCAAACAATTTCTTCAAATTTTAGTTATTCTCAAATTTCATTCTTCAATTGAATTCCCAAATTTTCAATTATTTATCTGATTTTTCAAGTTTTTTCAATTTTAATTTTCTTTTATCATTTTGCATTTATTTTAGCCACCTTTTAATTAGATATATTCATTTTTTTTCAATTTCTATCCTAAATTTTTATTTATTATCTCAAATCTAAGTTATTGTATTTACTTTTCAAAGTTTTAATCATTTTTCATTTATTTTTCTCAAATTTCAATCAAGTACGTCAATTTTTAATTTTTTTTTTTTAATTTGTAATGATTTAGACAAATTTTATATTATTTTAATTATTTTAATTATTATATTCGGAATTATTAATTCTGAAAATTTCCTCGAAATGAATTAAACTGTCAAATTTTGCGTTACAATAATTACGATAATTAAGAAACTCTTTAATGTAATATTGTTTTATTTCTCTTCTCCTCCCTCCCTCCACCGGTCAATATTAAGTGTGCAGATGGCAAAAATTTACAAGTCTTTACCCCTGATTAAACATATTTTTTAACTTCTATTTTTCTGAGGAATATAGAGGGGGGTGGGGGGGGGGGCGCCAAAATATTTATCTCGCACCGGGGGCGAAAACCCAAGTTACGGCTCTGAATGTAAACATGCGATTCATTTTCTTTTGATATCGCTTAATAATTACAAATAAATAAAATTTACGTTACCACGGGATAAAAGTATTTACTGGTGTATTTATAACTCGATTTTTATTCGAATTTGTACATAACGAGGTGTATAACATAACTTTTGATACTGATTGTAATACCTAATGATTAGCACGTAACTGACATTTTACTTTTGATATATGTACGCATTGGCATAATACATACAATATGTATTTACACAAAAAAAAAACAAAAAATCGTAAGTACTCTGAGAAGAAATAAATATTTGTAAGAGGAACAATTTGAATTAGCCATATTAATAATACGAGTTTGTGGCTCTTGATTATTCCTCAAATTTCAATTTTCTAATTTTCAGACATCGAAATATTTATTATCGATTTGCTATTTGACATAAATTTTATAATTCGAATTAATATATTTAATATGATTTTTACTTACTCAAATTGTAATTGAAATTAATTTCTAAATAATAGAATATTGTTTTTTGGCACAATTTTTATTTAGCAGAAAAATTATTTATCCTACATTACTTTTCCATAATGATCAGTTATTAGAATTATTGTTGTCCCGAAAAGTCACCTAACATATAACATCTACTTCTCGAATAAATGACAATCTATCACAACTTTTAAATTGTCGAAATGCTGTTAAGCATAATTTTTATTTTGTCAAATTTCAATTTATGAGAATTTTTAATATTTCGTGTGTGTTATTTACTCTAATTTCTATTTTTCGACACACCTTTGGCGCATATAATTGTTAAATTTACTAAAACCTTAAATTCATTACAGTAATTGTTAACTTTTAAGTAATTTCCAAATGTCCTAAATTTCATTTTGTTGATATATTATTTGACTGGCTTAGTCACGACAAAATCAGATCATATGTACTCAACGTCAATTTTTATACACATATACATACATTTTTATGACAATACAATACTTGACACAAAAACGTAATATCAGCGAGGAACTTTATATATTTGTAGTTTTTAAATCATTTATGAAAACTATTTTATTGTATACAATGTTTGAAATGGGAATTACGGAATCCGGATTGAAGGAATGTATAATGGTCGAATCCGTAATGTCGGAATATGAAATATCGAATTCCGAAATATGAGATGGTCGAACTCGGAATGTCGTGATTTTAAAAATCTAAACTTTGAAAGGTAGAATCAAGAAAATCGGAATTAGGACTGGGGATTTGGAATTTAAGTTGTCCAATCTGGAAAATGGAATTCCAAATATTAGAATGTTTAAGTATGAATTCGAGTTGTCATTTCTAGAATATTGAATTTTGGACGTGGGAATATTAAAGTTTGAAATCCGAATTGTAGGAATATTGAAACAGTGGGATCAGGAATTTCGGAATCTGTAATCTTTAAAATAGAGAATGATGGAATCCGGATTCATATAGAATTTGTAATAGTAAAATCTGTGATGTCAGGATATGAAATATCTGATTCCGGAATATGGGTTGATCGAATTCGGTACGTCGGCATGTGGAATGTGAAAAACCTAAAATAAGAAAGGTAGAACTCAGATTATCAGAATCTGTAATCAGGGATGGTGGAATCTGGAATTCGAATTTCAGAATAAGGTATTTGGATTTTGGAATCTGGCTTGTGAAGTTTAAATATGGGAATATTTAAAGTCTGAATCCGAAATATCGGCATAGTAAAATTTGATATGTTGGAATGTGGATTATCAAAATTCGAAATGTCAGAAAGTTTAAAAGGGAATGAAGTTTGGATTCTGGAATTTATGAGGTCGAGAATAACTGAATCCTTAGTATGGAATGCTCGAATCCGGGTACAAAAAAGAAATCAATTAAACATATTTTAAAAACATAAAATGTTGATTAATTTGAAATTACGCAAATTTGCAATAATTGAAGTTTATAGCTCCCGGAAAGTTAAAATCAATCAAAGCATACATCGATTTTATGTATTACTTTATGTCTTTAAAGAATCATTTTCATATTTCACGCACTCTAATACAAAATTCGCATTTACTGCTTCTATAACAGTCTATAATAAACTGCGGAAAACTATCAATAAACAAAAAAAATACCATATCTCAAATTCAGATGAAAGTAAATATTTTCCCAACATTCTTATCTCTAAACCCGATTAAGAAAATGATAAATGCCATTCAATTTGAAAACGTGTGAACTGTAAATTATCATTCAGAAATGATTCGTTACTGCATATTTTAATGTGAAAGGAAATAGCATATGAAATAACCCAACAAATACAAAACGCACAGTATATAAGATCTGAATTCCATTCATTCGTGATCCTTAATCATTATCATGTTTAAGATTTTCCAGACACGAAATGAAACCGATACATTCTCCATGTAATACAATTTTAACCGTAGAGTTTCGATTTGAATTGGAACGCGGCCAGCTTTCGGTCAAGGAATCTGCCTCGACCTCGAGGGACTTATCGGTCAGAAGGAAGATGCAGGAAGGCATGCAGCCAGGTAGACTGCAACTCGCACACATTCAAATCACTGCTTTATGTACATACATTTACTAACATTAACAAACTCAATACATATTTACCTACGCATACTTGGAATAATGTTCAAGTCACATGAATATAGAGATAGAAATCTGTGTTTGTGTAACAATAGGTTTAAATCCGCCAGGGAAGTGTAAGATGTACGTTATTTCTGTGTATAAGTGAAGGGAAATGTGTAAAAAAGAAGAGATTTTTAAGGGGTGGGAGGTTGAAAGAAGGTAAAATGAGGAAGAGGAGAAGAAGGAGAAAGAGGACAGTGAGTGAGCGAGCGTGTAAAAGATGTGGTCGCTGACCCGTTCGGAACGTTGACTCCATGTAGTCAGTCCCCTCTTTATATATTTTACATTACTTTACCTTACCTTACCTTACCTTGTCTGATTACCGAGCAAGTTACCCTACCTTGCCCCCCTCTCGCCCTTCTCGTCCCTGGCACTTCACTTTACCGGTATCCACCACTTGCTATCTTACGATCTCTCCTTCAATCAGAACCGTATCTAGCTTCTCCAGACCCTGTTCAATTTTAGCTTTCATTTCCCCATCACCATTAAAATATGTCCATAGATGATCGTTTAAAATCATCAAGACTTGATTTTTCTTTTTAGTTTCATCTTAATGCCCATTCAAATGGCAACTTGGGTATAGAAGAGACATTGTTATAGATGATTATGGCTATACTTTTGTTTGAAATTCCACTTATGCATATGTCATTTCCTGTATTTATACATTTTTTTTTGTACTACCCCATTCGCCTTTAGTAAAGTATACATAAAAATCTGAAACAATGAAAGAATTATGCTAGTATATCAGCAATATTCACATACTTATCAGTAACCGTCAAATATTCCTTTTCGTGCATATACATGATTTAATTCATTAACATACTTGAAGGTGACATGTACATTGATTTATGAATATGAATGGAAAATTTTTTTCTGATTGACTTTGTACAATGCACATGTTCTTATACATATTCATTGCTCCGAATCTATGTAGAATTTTATGCACATATGACCCTGCAAAAGAACAAGTGCAACATATTATTTGTACAGAAAACGTTCTATCTGTGGCTGAAAGGTAAAACAGCACAACTCCCATTTTATCAAAGACATAACATCAGATATATGTAGATATACTTTTTAAAGTTTTATAATTGTAAATTGATTAAAATGTTTATTTACGTAGAAAATATTAAAAAACGTAATCGCGTAAATACATTAAAATCGAGAAAAATAATTGATGTTATTCTCTGGAACTTTTAAATTTCATTAAATTTGTATAACAAATCTAAAAACTACATTAGAAAACAGGATTAAATATCAAATACCCAAAATATTTGTTCATTTTTCGATTTTACAGAAATAAAAAAAAAACACGTTTTACTCGAAACCATGAATATGGTGCTTTGTGCTGTTTTACCTTTCAGCCACAAATATATAGGCATAAATATTGATCTATATAGTTTTAATAATTGAAGGAGTGTTGTACTGGTATTAGGGTCCATGAAAAACGACATATGAAATGATTATTTCATTTTTAATCAATGCGTAGAATAAAATGTAGGAATTAAGAAATAACAATTTGTAACTGCATGACTGTAATATGAAATTGTAAAATATTACACTAGGTGAAAATTGTGCTCATTTCATGAACACTTGCTTCTACGTAAGCAAAAGAATTGCTTCCTCATAGAGGAAGTTAAGTAATGGGAATATTTAATAAATTTTAATTTTGTTAAAAAAACCAGTACTTTTTTCAATATAAAATATTTTATTCAAAGGACCTATGGTTATAAAATAAAAATTGGAGAAGTTATAGAAATATAATGCAAAAAAAATTTCAGTTTCAATAAAAATGAAAAATAGCCATCTAATTATATCAATTACCAGAGAAATATATACTTTATATAAAGCAATTAGTTCGCCTTTTAATCTAGAATATTTTGTCCAAAGCACCTATGATTATGTATAAAATAAAAACTCTAGAAGTTATAAAAAGAAAAATAATTATAAATGTAAAAAAAAAAATCATGAATTATTATGCAAATTTTTGCAATTCAAATTGTATTAAAATCCGTTTGGATGTTCTCGAAATATCCTAGCGAGAAACCCAATGGGAAACTAACGATTGGCGCATTAATGGACCTGTATTGGGAGCCAATGGTGCCAATATTGGCGCATTTATGGAAACCAATATTGGACCACAGTTGGTCAATCCTTGGGATGATAACGGGTTTGCCAGTCATTGGCAGCCATCATTGGTTCAATATTGGTTGCCAATGATAATGCCAATAAAAAAAATTTTTTAAATTAACAATATTAAAATCTATATTTTTATATTGTTAATTTATTTATTGTTTAAAAATTTTTTTTTTTTTTAATAAATATTATAATTTATTTATTAATGCATGTCAAGTATTGGTACAATAATTGGCTTTCAATATTGGTCCATCCTTGGGAGCCAATGAATAACCAACAATCTTATTTTTACAACTCTATATGGAAACAGAGTTGTTAATTTAATCTTCAGCCAATATTTGACAATGAAGATTTGAGTGTTGGACACATTAGAAATGTATTTTCGGAGGTACGAGATCAGGCCTTATATAAAAGAGCTGAAGAAACTCGATCGTGAGAGAGGCTGACCGATGCGCGCCCTATGCCAGTTTCCGAAACCACAAACGCGTGAGAATCCTCGGCGCGCAGACGCGGCATAGATGCGGCGGGAAACTTCCACTATTTGAATTTGAATTTTTTATGCATTTAATCAAAAACAAGAAATGAAATATAATAAAACAAAAATTATACAAATTCTTAAATTTGTATAGTTTTCTGATTGTTATTAAAAAGTAATACGCTTAATTATAAAGAAATACTTATAATAAATATCCTCCATAAATAATTGTTCAATTCTTGAAGATTTGAAAAACTCTTAAAGGTGTGTCCTAAGGTTAAAAATTATTGTTCTAAATCTACTTTAATCGATTTTCATGTTATAGAAATTATTTAAATAAATTAATTAGTTTTAAAGAAATCAGAAAGAAATTAAATTGATGAAAAAATAAACATTTAATATTAAAAATAATATTAATAAAAATAATCACATTAAAACTTTGCTTGTAAAATAAACAGAACGAAAAATTTAAAATTAAAAAATTAATGAACAATTACAAAATATTAAAGAAGACTTTAATTTTATTAAAATGTAAACTTAAGTCACATAAATACAAATATTCATGTAAGTATTTAAATTTTAAATTCACCATTTTTTCTGTTTAAATTTAAAGTAAAATTTAACAAATTGTAAAGAATGATAGTTAATAAATATTTAACTTTATTTGTTATTCTTTTCGTTTTTCACATGCAAAAAATAATCATTTTTTTTGATAAAACTAAGAAACAAATTCTCTAAATTTGAATACAAATTAAAAATGAAAAAAATTTAATATATGTAAAAAAATTTTAAATTTGAATCATTTAATTAAATAATTTATTTTAACAAAATGACTTTCTAAATATAACTATCCAGAATATATAAAAAATATGAGCAAAAAAAAATCAAAATTGGTTTTTAAAAATAAAAAAATAAACATTTTAAAGTTCAAAATAAATTAAATTTTTTTTAAATTTTGTTATTCTAAAATTAATATTAAACTTGAATAATAATTTTCAATACAATTACTTAAAGTTAGTTTTCAAAAAATTCAATTATCATTAAAATGAATCTTTCCAAATAATAAAACTTAAACAGAAAGAATTAATGGTTTCTTTTTTTAAATTAAATTTTTTTTTTTTAAATTAAAGAGATAATAGAGCATTAAACATAGTTAATTTAATATTTTGAATACTATTAAAAAAAATTTAACTTTAAAAAAATTAATGATATCAAAAATATTATTTTTCGATCCTAATTAAAAAAAAAAATTCATTTTAATTTAGCTTTATTGAACAGTGTTGATTTTTAAATTTTAAAACTTGTGTCTAGGTATTAAGCTTTAAATTAGATTACATCTTATTTTTTTTCATGTCCATATCTTTTATTAAAATTAAATTAAAATTTGTTTTTAAAAATAAAATATAAACATTTTAAAGTTTAAAGTTGAATTGAAAATTTTTTAAAATTCGTTATATTAAAATTATAATAGTAATCTTAAATAATAATTTCAAATATAATTACTTAAAGTTAGTTTCCAAAAACTTGAATTAATTTTAAACCGAATCTTTACAAATTGTAAATCTTGAACAGAAAAAATTAAAGGTTTCTTTTAAATTAAAGAAATAATAGAGCATTAAACATGGTTAATTAAAATTTTGGAATAAAATTAAAAAAAAATTAAGTTTAAAAAAATTAATGATATCAAAAATTTTAAAATTTCAAAGTAAACATTTCGAATATTATTAAAAATGTGCTAAGAAAGTAAAAACTTTGTTTAAAATTTTTTAAACTTTTAAGTTAAACTGGAAATAAGATGTGAACTAAATTAAACCTTTCTATACAAATTTAAATTTTAAAACTCAATGCCGTTTTGTAATAGCTAAATTGAAATAAGTTACATTTTTTAATTAGGATCGAAAAATAATATTTTTGATATCATTAATTTTTTTAAAGTTAAATTTTTTTTAATAGTATTCAAAATATTAAATTAACTATGTTTAATGCTCTATTATTTCTTTAATTTAAAAGAAACCATTAATTCTTTCTGTTTAAGTTTTATTATTTGGAAAGATTCATTTTAATGATAATTAAATTTTTTGAAAACTAACTTTAAGTAATTGTATTGAAAATTATTATTCAAGTTTAATATTAATTTTAGAATAACAAAATTTAAAAAAAATTTAATTTATTTTGAACTTTAAAAAGTTTATTTTTTTATTTTTAAAAACCAATTTTGATTTTTTTTGCTCATATTTTTTATATATTCTGGATAGTTATATTTAGAAAGTCATTTTGTTAAAATAAATTATTTAATTAAATGATTCAAATTTAAAATTTTTTTACATATATTAAATTTTTTTCATTTTTAATTTGTATTCAAATTTAGAGAATTTGTTTCTTAGTTTTATCAAAAAAAATGATTATTTTTTGCATGTGAAAAACGAAAAGAATAACAAATAAAGTTAAATATTTATTAACTATCATTCTTTACAATTTGTTAAATTTTACTTTAAATTTAAACAGAAAAAATGGTGAATTTAAAATTTAAATACTTACATGAATATTTGTATTTATGTGACTTAAGTTTACATTTTAATAAAATTAAAGTCTTCTTTAATATTTTGTAATTGTTCATTAATTTTTTAATTTTAAATTTTTCGTTCTGTTTATTTTACAAGCAAAGTTTTAATGTGATTATTTTTATTAATATTATTTTTAATATTAAATGTTTATTTTTTCATCAATTTAATTTCTTTCTGATTTCTTTAAAACTAATTAATTTATTTAAATAATTTCTATAACATGAAAATCGATTAAAGTAGATTTAGAACAATAATTTTTAACCTTAGGACACACCTTTAAGAGTTTTTCAAATCTTCAAGAATTGAACAATTATTTATGGAGGATATTTATTATAAGTATTTCTTTATAATTAAGCGTATTACTTTTTAATAACAATCAGAAAACTATACAAATTTAAGAATTTGTATAATTTTTGTATTATTATATTTCTTTTCTTGTTTTTGATTAAATGCATAAAAAATTCAAATTCAAATAGTGGAAGTTTCCCGCCGCATCTATGCCGCGTCTGCGCGCCGAGGATTCTCACGCGTTTGTGGTGTCGGAAACTGGCATAGGGCGCGCATCGGTCAGCCTCTCTCACGATCGAGTTTCTTCAGCTCTTTTATATAAGGCCTGATCCCGTACCTCCGAAAATACATTTCTAATGTGTCCAACACTCAAATCTTCATTGTCAAATATTGGCTGAAGATTAAATTAACAACTCTGTTTCCATATAGAGTTGTAAAAATAAGATTGTTGGTTATTCATTGGCTCCCAAGGATGGACCAATATTGAAAGCCAATTATTGTACCAATACTTGACATGCATTAATAAATAAATTATAATATTTATTAAAAAAAAAAAAAATTTTAAACAATAAATAAATTAACAATATAAAAATATAGATTTTAATATTGTTAATTTAAAAAATTTTATTTATTGGCATTATCATTGGCAACCAATATTGAACCAATGATGGCTGCCAATGACTGGCAAACCCGTTATCATCCCAAGGATTGACCAACTGTGGTCCAATATTGGTTGCCAATAGTTTGCCAAGAAAAAACTGTTGGCCGCCAATCATGGGACCATTATTTAGCCAATGGTGATCATTGGCAATTTCCCATTGGGAAAAAGTGACTACATATATACACACAGCCACACATCCGAATTTTTTCTAAAAATGAAAAATTAGGCTTTTTAGATTAATATAATTCCATTTAGACTACATATTTTTCGAAAATCGAAAATATTAATGATCTCGAAGCTTCCTCTAGGAGGAAGCAAAAAATTTTAAATGTCATAAAGATGAAAAATCATGAATTATTATGCGATTTTTTTTTAGTCCATTATACTCTCAAAATCTGAAATAGTGGTTTTTTACTAATGAATTAGCGAAAAGTGAGCTACTATTAAATAGTCAGAATTTAACTAATTTTTTAGTAGAATACTAAATAAAATTTTAGTATTTAATAATAAAATGATTTTATATAGTTTAGAAACATTTTAGCAACTTTTTAGTAGTTTTCTTCTAAAAACTTAATAATTTTAATAAACGTTTCTTACGTTTCGCTAATTCAATAGTAGAAAACCACTAATTTAGATTTAGAGGGTACTTTATATGGGTGAATTGATTCATTTTAAGACAATAAAAAATAGGATTTTTATTGTTCATTAAGTTGAATTTTTAGCCTAAAATGCAATAGGATGCGAAGAAATAATTTATCAGTAATTAAATTTTTAGTAGAAATTTTTTAGTAATTTTCTGGAAGAAACCTCTAGATAATATCTTTGACTCTATTTAGTAGTTTTCTATGTAAAAATTTAGTAATATTCTTACTATTTAATACTAGCTCATTTTTCGCTAATTCAATAGTAGAAAACCACTAATTCGAATTTAGAGAGTACGTTATATGGGTCAATTAATTTTAATTCATTTTGAGAAAATAAGGAATATAATTTCTTTGTTTAACAAGTTGCATTTTTAGCGTTAAATATAATAGAGGATCATATAGGATCTCTATACAAAAAGCGCAGAAATAAATAGATAGAATCTATTTTAATTCTTTCAAGAAAGAAAAAATCTTATTAATTCTATTAATTTCTGAGAAACATATGCACTACATAAATATCAGCCATTATTAAACAATTCGTTTTTCGTTGAAAATTTTTTTTTATTTAGAAATCATTACTTAAAAATGACAATTGGAGAAGTTATATTAAAAAAATAAAAATGAAAATTTTATTAAAATTAAAAAATCTCCATTATTTTTTCAAATTTCAGATAAAATGTATACTTTAAATTATTATTGAATTGATTCAATTTTTCATATAAGAAAATTTTTGCTAAAGGAACCATGGTTAAAAAATAAATATTGGAGAAGTTACAGCAAGAAAAGGAATTTAATGTCAAAAAAATTGAAAAATCATGAATTATTATGCACACATTTATTAAATCATATATTTTATATAGGTCAATCGATTTGTTTTGAGAAAAAATGTGATTTTATTTATTCATTAGGTTGTATTTTTAAGGTAAAAACAATTTTTGACAAAATCGATATTTTTTTATGAAAAATGGTGCTTTTGGGTATTTGAATAAATCCCTGTGTCTAAACTTAGATATTAAACTTAAATATTTTCGATTATGTGTCCAGAAAATCTCCTTGAACCGGAAGTAGTCTTTTTATATCGAAAAAACTATGTACTTACATATTTTGCTAGACTTTTGAAAAATAATTTATAGAGGACGATATATTTTGTTTTTCTCTTAAAATAAGAGCTATTTCAAAAGATATATTTTTTATATTTTTGTTGTTGTAACTTTTTGAATTAATATGGTAAAGAAACATCGACTCATTTTTTATTGCATTTCACATATTAGAATTTTTTTTATTCTCAAAAATTTGGTGCATTTTAAATTTCCATCTCAGATTTCTTTTTCTTTTTTTATTCACAAGAGCAAGTTTATTTTATATAGATGGTTTATTTACCTTAAAAATAAAAATAACGAATTTAAAAAAAAATCTTTTGCTTCAATTTCACATTGACAATTTATGGAGTGATGCAGGTTCAGCAGATTGATGAAATCTGGAACTGAATCAATTTATTTGTTTCTTTTTAAATAGCTTTCTCGTGATAACTTTTATTTTTCTAGTGAATTGAACTGTTTCCGACATTTTTTAAACTATCTAATGCTGGTAGTCTAATCAACGAGAAGTTTTAGTTAAAAATAAATTTCCACTTCAAATATTATATTTGAACAAACATGTTCAAAAATGTCTTGGTAAACATTTTTTCTACAAAAATTTTCTCTGAATCTGAATTAGTAAAAAATTACTAATGTAATAGTTAAACAGTGAGCGAATTTCCTTTACTACAATTAGTAAAAAATAATAAACACCTAACTAATTAATATGGTAAAAAATGACTGGCTGAATTATATATGTTAAGTGCATATAAAGATATATAAAAGTTGTATTAAATATTATTTTACGACTTTTTCTTTTATTTTAAATTGGCAATTTATGTATATATATAACTAAATAATTAAATTAATAAAAAAGCTGTGTCCTCATTTTAATTACAATTATTATAATGGCAATAATTTTAATAAAATTAATAAATACTTGATAATAACAATGATAATAATAATGCACAAAATCACAAATTGTTATTACATTTTTTGATATTGATAGTTAACAAACTTAAAATTTCTATATAGTTGCCTTTATTTCCTACTTAAAAGTACTATCATATACTTTCTGCTATGTCTACAGTTAATATTGACCGACTGCGGTAACAAATTATTTTTAATAGTTTTCTTTCTTACCGACAAGAGGAATATCTTTCAGTAGTTTAACTGTTATAACTACATTTCCAACTGTCATTTACTTTATCAAACACCAATGTGAACAAATATTTATTTTGTAATTTGTATATTTATTTTAATGCAAAATTTATTTAGAAAATAATTATGTATACATAATTATAACAGAATATTATTATTATTATTATTATTATTATTGTTATTTCAATAATAATCATCATTTTCAATAATTTCATTTTATTTTAAGCTTCTTAATTATTTATATTTTTTTAAATTATATTAATTCAATAATTGTATTTTCTTTATTGAAGTATCATAATTATAAACGTCACTTAAGGTTAGGACTTTTTCTTTCATATGTGATTCACCTGGTAATTTTTATTTTTATCTTTCATTTCTTTTTATTTCTAAATTATTTACATCCATTTATTTTTTATTAAATTAACAATACTAATAATAATAATAATAATTAATTACTCTTAATTATGAGAGTATTATATTTTTTATATCATTTCATTGACATTGTGTGACGTTTCCTTAATGTAGTATTATAGTTTGTGAGAAGTTTAAAATGACTTAAGACAACAATTATTCCTTTGGTAATAATTTATTTAAAAGCAATATAATTTTTTGCATCAAATTTTTGTCACTTTTTCAGGTCAAGATTAAAAAAGAAATTCTACTATGCCGATTTTATCACTACACTGTAAATAATGCCAGATTAAAAAAAAATCGTCTTCAAGTTTTACACTTTGGAAAACGCGTCGCAAGTAGTAAATTTACAAAGTCCGAAAAGGTAACATAACCCTCTCCAATTAATTTATTTGGTGCGATATTGTAATTCATGGCGAATTCGACAAACTTGTAAATTTACAACGTTGGACGTTGGAAAAAAGTGACCACAGGTCTGCACTGAGAAAAATGAGTTAGCTACTATATGGATAGCTAATTTTTAGCTGTGGTAGCTAATATTTAGCTGTTTCAGCAAACAAAATTAGCTGTGAAAGCTAATTAATAGTTGTATTAGCTAAAAAATGAGCTAACCATATAATAGCAATTAAAGTTAGCTAAGGTAGCTAAGTCTTAGCTTTGGCTGCTAATTTTTTTTCTCCGTGTGACGTGGTAAATTTACAAGATCTTGTAAATTTACATAACCAAGATAAATTTACAATTGGTTTGTAATTTTAATAGTGGATAAAGTTCCAGCTAGACGGATCTTTAATACCTAATGTGTTAAATGTGGGTAAAGTTCCGACTCGTCGGAAGTCGGATCTTTAGGGCAGGTTTAAAGCAGGTTAAAATTCCGACTGTACTGTCCGCTACTAGTCGGATCTTTAATTAAAATTTGTAAAGATAAATATCCGGCTATAGTGTTTGCTGAAACGATATAAACTTATTTCGCCTTACATCTTAAAAGAACCCCCCTCTGTAATCTGTATCCCGAAGAATTAAACACACTCAGCTATATACATTTTTGCTACAAAATAATAACCGAGACTTATTTATTCCATATAGAATTAGTCTTCCGGCTGACAGTATAGCCGGATTTTTAATTTTTAAAGCTAAAGTTCCGACTTGTCAGAACAATAGCCACGTTCATAAAAAGTACAATGACATAACCTATAAAATTACATTTACGTAACTTTGTGTTAATTTACATTTAGATTGTAAAATTAAATTAGGATTTAGTATTTTTCCTTTCGGATTGTAAAATAACACACAGGTTATGTTTATTTACAAGGTTGGACCTGTGGTCACTTTTTTCCAACGTCCGATGTTGTAAATTTACTTTGGCATTATTTACAGTGTAGAGAATACCAAAATCAATATAATAGAATGAAAAACGATAGGCGGTCAAGCTACAGCCTCTTAAAAACGAATGGTGGTTTTGAAGTTGAAGCATGTGGTTAGGCGTCCCCCTTAAACTAACTTCTGCAATAGACAGTCCTAGACATAAGGTACAAAAAATTAATGAAGTTGCAACAATGCTTATAACAACAGCTGACAATATTACAATATGTAACATACATGAATCCGAACGTTGAGCTTTAGATATGTCCTTTATTTTAACTATACGATATATAAGATGAAATCGCAATATGCAGTGTGCCAATAACAACAAACCAGTTTCACTTGCAGATAACAAATTAAAAAAAATATGATGTAATGATAATAATTATGAGTTTTTAAATGTCGGTTGACTATTTTAACAATGGATTGTTGATAGTAATATAACAATTCACAAAGACAAAACATAGTTTTGTCGAGTGAATCAGAAGAAAATATGTATGTTCTAATTCGTAATTTACATAATCAAGGAGACGATTCCAGAATACAAAAAAGTAAAATTCTCATCGTTTAACTCAATTTACAGGTTTACCAGTCAAGATGATACAAAACTCTCAATCTGATATTGTTTTTGTTACTAAATTTGAAAAACCAGTTCAGAAGTATAATACGTCTTCTGAAATACGATACACAATAAACAATCTTAAACTTATTTCAGATAAATTTTATTTTAAAGAACATAATTCATATACTATATGCAACCCTCTGTCCACATAAAAAAGTAAGTGTTCCAAAAATTTTCTAAAACAACTGCATACAGAAACAATTAATAGATGAAACTGTTTTGACAACTTATCGTCGTCGAAACACTGGCAATTACAATCTCTCTAATGTAGAGATAGAACTTATAATGCTACTTTATTCCAATTATAAAATTGTCGTATGAACGTGTCATTTTTATATATTATAAAGTATATTTTTCACATATTAAAAGAATATCACAGTTGTACAAGGTGTTAAGAAAACGTCCACACGCTACCGAGTCGGAAGAGAATCTAAATCTCCCCGCTTCCGTCAGTCGTCACACATAGAAAACGCGGGATAGAATATTAAGGCGGATTCACATTTATTTAACATTTTATCATTTGAGAAACTTTAAGGCGAATCTCCCACACTGTGTTTATTAATATTCAAACGCTTAGATTAAAATAATTTTTTTTAATCTAGTGGTTTTTTAAGCTTCCCTGGAGGTTCTGTGGAAGCTTACCTGAAGATTCCCTGAGAATTCGATGGAAGCTTTCATGAAGATTCCCTGAAGGTTCGATGGAAGCTTCCATGAAGCTTCCCTGCTTATTCCGGTGGAAGCTTCCTGAGAGGCGGACATCCCAAGGTTTCTGGAAGCTTCCTGGAAGCTTCTCTCTGAATCTCAGGAATCTTCCTGCGCAGGGACCTTCCCGAAATGATTGTGTCGTTTCGTGTTGTGTTCTGAACACGACACATTTCACTACATACTGTCCAGGACACAACACATTTCAATTAATAAACGTGTTGTGTCCAGGACACAACACATGTAAATTCGTAAACGTGTTGTGTTCTGAACACGACACATTTCACCACATGCTTAACGTGTTAAGTTCTGGACACAACACATAACAATCGATAAACGTGTTGTGTTCAGAACACAACATATTTTCACATTGACTAACGTGTCGTGTTCTGAACATGACACATTTCCCAATTGTCAAACGTGTCGTGCCCCCAAAAAACTTATTTTCTCAACGTTTTGCAGTATTTAAAAACAACAGGGCATCAATTGAATAACACTGACAGATTTAAATACGCAGTAGTGTAATATCGTGGTTCTGCATGAGTAGGAGTGTAATATTGAAGTCACGCATGCGCAGTAGTGTAATATCGTAGTCACACATGCGCAGTAGTGTAATATCGTTGTGACACATACGCAGTAGTGTAATATCGTAGTCACACACGCGCAGAAGTGTAATATCGTTGTGACGCATGCGCAGTAGTGTGATAGTAGTCACACATGCGCAGTAGTGTAACATGGTAGTTACGCATGCGCAGTAGTGTAATAGCATAGTCTTCCATGCGCATTAGTGTAATATCATAGTCATCCATGCGCATTAGAGTAATATCGTAGTCACGCATGATCAGAAGTTTACTATGATAGTCACATATGCGCAGTACTGTGTGGTATCTGCACGTGTGCAGTCGAATTGCTAATATTCTATCTTTGAATGTTGTCTACAATATTCATTAAAGTTTTAAAAAGACAAATCTTTTGTTTTTTAATTTGTTGATGTTATAGATTTATTAACTTAGATTGTTTAAAAATTACAAATCATATTTTTACCATTATAACTTCAAAAAAAGTTTATGATATTGATATTGAAGTTTTAAAAAATAACGAATTCTTTGTTTTTAAATTTATCAAAGCTATACGTTGACTTAAATTATTTTAAAAATGCAAATCAAATTGGTCTTATTTAACTTCCAAACATATTATCCGATATTTATCTAAAAGTTCTATAAAAGGAATTTATTATTTGTTTACAAACTTGTTGATGTTTTTCAGGCCTGGCAGTTCATGTTTAATTCGAATGAGTAGTTCACCACCTAAAATGCATCGGGAAAAAACATTTTTTCGTAAAATTGGTATAGAATCCTGGAAAATAAATATTTTTCAATCACCGCACTCTGTTTCTCTCCAGGAGACTTTAAAGAATAAAGTTAAATTGTAATATATAGGAACCCAAAGAAACCCATAAATTACAAAATTATGAAAAAATCAAAAAAAATATTTTTTACTATTTTTATTTTTTCAAATTTCAAAAAATTGCTTGCTTCTCAAAACTCGACTTTTGAAGGCGGTGGACACGATTTCTTGAAAACTAATGCACGGATTTTCTTAAAATTTGGTACACTTCTTGTCAATATCATTGACTTCTGCCTGAGGGAAGGATTTTTTTTCTATTTAATTAGAACCAATTTTATAAAGATATATATAGTCAAAAAGTGAGTAAAAAATGGTATTTTTTGCATAAAACTCTGCCAAAAATTCAAAATTTTCAGGGATTCTTCTATGGTTACATTCGTCCTGAAAAGTTGCAAAATTGTGAAAAAATTGCAACTCTGTAGCTCAATTTGATAAAAATTTGAAGTTAAATAATTAAGAAAGTTGTTATTCTTAGTTTGTTGAAAAAATTGGATACATTCGTCTTAAAAAGTTGCCAAATTGAGAAAGAGTTACAACTCTGTAGCTTAATTTAAAAAAAATTGTAAATAAACAATAACAATTTGTTTAAACAAATTAGCAATTACATGGAATAATGATTAAAAATCAATATTTATGTTATTTATTCAAAATCTAGAAAAAAAACATTTATAAAAATAATAAGAAATACACCAGAGACTCGATTTAGTGGACTATAAAAAATCCTTAATGTTCAAAAATGATAGAATATACATTTTAGCATTATTCTTTGAAGTCTCCTGAGAGAAACATAATTTGCCTATTGAAAAATATTCATTTTCAAGGATTTTATACCAATTCTACGAAAAAGTGTTTTTTCCCATGCACTTTACATGGGAAACTTTAAGCGCGTTGAACGAGCTCTAAATATTTTTTGATTTTCAAAAAAAAAGCGGGGGTAATTTTTTATGATATAGAAAAATCCTAGGGGGTGAGAGCATTAAAATTCCTACTTTACTTTTTTTGGACCATCTAAGTACATACCCAATTGAAAAACTTTAGTTGGGCAAGGATACTGCGCATGTGTGACTACTATCACACTACTGCGCATGAGTGATTACGATATTACTTTTTCACGCATGTTACGCTACGGTCGTGAACTTTTTCGCATATATGATTATCATGGTATACACACGGAGAAAATGTTTCAGATAAAGTTTACCATGTTAGCATGATACACCTCGGATCAAAGTGATTTTTAGAAAACTTTACCATTCAATTTATAATAGAAATTATTCAAGAATTAGAAATGTTTTATACAAAAATATGGATACACATCACTCTCCAGCATGGTAATTTGATGGTCGGAGGGCGATTCCTCGATTGCCAGAAAGTTGAGTAGTATTATACACAGCACGTGGGAAAACTTTACCATGCTGGATGACAAGGCGCTGAGCTCGAATTCTTGAGCTCAGCGCGCCTCGACAATGTTCTTGTCAAGGCTCCTGCTCACCAGCATGGTAAAGTTTTGCCAACTAGATGATCTTTTCTATTCAACCAAAAAATAAAAAGATTTCCTTCATATTAATTACAGATTTATTTCCTATAGAGATTACTTATTTCGCTAATTATAATTACATTTAACGATACAATCACGATCATAGTTTTAACCTTAAGATTAATTTAATATTCTTTTCAACTATATACAAGACGCGATTTACCTAAACTAAACTTACGCCGCAATATACAAATATCTAAATACACATTCACGCACACCGAACACGCTCGAATACATTTGGAATTAGAGATTCAAACTTTCCTTATATACTAACTGAGTAGAATTGTATCCCTTTATGAGAAACGGTTTTAATTCTTATATCTTTAGACTGAATAATTTTAATTTAAAACAATTATGTGTTAATTATTGCTTCCTTCCTTGATCAATTTTTTATATAAATCAAGTTTCAAAATTTTTGTAATTTCTATTAAATCTTTCTTTTTTGTCTTGCAATAATCTGTGAATCAAATTCAAAATGTTAATTTAGAACTTATTTTGTATTTTAAATTCTAAAAAGTACGACCAAAATATTATATTAATGTCAAATAGTTCTTTAATTTAAAAAAAAGTTTTATTTAATGTATAAAGTTATAATTATGCAGTTCATTAATTAAATAAAACTTAAAGGTCTTGTTATAAAAATAACTTGTAGATATTTAAAAAAATATTTTTTATAATGTGTACAAATTTAACAATTATCTAAATATTAAAAATAGGTGTAATTAACAAAATCTTTGACTTTATCTTTTATTCACTTTAGATCAATTTCACTTGTGTTAATTTCGATTTCCGAGACTCCTGTATTATATAATTTTTAAATAAAGTAATTTAATAATTAGACAGAAAATTCTTATTTATTAAAATTTTAATTCTTACAATGTTTAAAAAACCAAATATTCATTTATTAAAAATATATTATATGTATTATATATAAAAATATTAATATAAATGTTATTTAATATAATAATTTTTATAGAAACAAATTTGTATTTTCTGCATTAAAAGTTTAATAACCTAGAAAATCCTATCTGTTCTTTTAATCTGAATTAGTTAAAAATAATTAATTATTAATAATAATCAGAATTTTACTAAAATATTATCTATTTTGATATAACTTAAAAATAAACTAAACTAATAATTATTTATTTTTTACTAAATAATTAGTAGAAATATAGCTATTTGAATTAATAGCTAACTTTTTGATTTCAAGCTAGTTATTTTTAACTAACTCAGATTTAGATTTAGATTTGTTAAACGTTATTTACGAAAATAAATATTATTTTGAATAAGAATTTGAATAAATAAAAGTTATTACAACTAAAAATTGAAAGTAATGAATTAAGTAGATCTTATAAAGGTATAATAAATGAAAAGTAAGAAAAATAATAATTTTAAAAAATGACATTTAGCTATTTAAAAATAGTAAAGAGTAAAAATTACCATAATTGAAAATTTTCAAAGCAAGAAAGAAACTTTAAAATATAAAAAATCTGCCTTTAAATTACAAGAAATTTTTATTTAAAAAAATTTACAAACATAGAAGTTTAGAAGTTGTAAAATATATGTTTGATAGTTTAATTTTACAATGATAAAAAAACCAAGAAAAGCATCATATCTGAAATATTTTAGGTAATTTTCTTTTTAATTAATGTAAAATACAAATATTGTTTAATTTATTATAAAATTTATTATTTTAGTATTAAATGTAAATAAATATTAAGAATTAAACTATTTACAGAAATACACAATTAAAGAATCAAAATATTATAAGAATTTAAAAAATAAACTAATTGAAAGAGTAGTCAGTAAAATATGAAATATCTAACAAGTTTTCGTTTAAAATTTGTTTGTCATAGTTGCATGTTATATAATTCAACGTAAGCTAGGCTAGCCTCTAATATAAGTATTAAAATTAATAATTTAAAGATCATTCTTTTTCCTTTTAATAGAAAGAGTTCTTGTGGAATTAACAGACAAATAATATGTGATCGCATCTGCAAATTAAAAATGGAAAAAGAGGGAGAAAGTTTGATTTATCATGCGATAGGAATAAATTCCGAGTTTTGAGGAGAGTTTACCATGCTGGAGAGTCATTGAACTTGACGCTGAGCCAGAACTCCGATTACCCGTAGCATGGTAAACTTCTGCACATTTCTCGGCAAACTCTTTTCAACTTTAATGCACATTTTACAGCTTTAAGCGAGTAGTCTTTTTCAGTCTACTTTTGACTCTCAAGTACCACGTATATGGGAAAATTTTTCTTATTTTTTGAAAATAACTATCAGAATTTTGAACACAATATCTCAATTGTAACTTTGATCCGAGGTCCTGCATATAATATGGGAAAGATTACCTCAAACGTTTTCCCCGTGCAGTTGCGCATGCGTGACTACGATATTACACTACTGCGTATGTGTGACTACTATCACCACGGTGCTCTTGAAGCTAAAATAGGTTTTACAAAAATGATGATGAAAACGGCTTCTTTACCAAGTTTTGTACTTATTTGTAGGTTAAAAATCCGTTTTGACCGAAATCGTACCTGTTCCCGTTTTCGAGAAATTTAAAATTTGGTATTATTTAATAGATTTTTAAGATTTTATAGATATTTTGTTTTTTGTTCTGCTTTATTTTTGATTTATTTTGATTAAATATAATCTTTAATTGAAACCCTCAATAAAAATTAATATTATTATTAGTTAAAAATATGCTCTTAAATGAAATCTTATCTTTTCCAGTTTTTTAAAAATCCTTAGAGAACTTTGTTTTATGAACAGTATTTTATTTCATGAAATTGTAGGGCCTCGTATGTTAAACTTTTATTTTAGATAAATAGTTGCTATTGCAATATTTTTATGTAACCGTTATCTTAATAACAATGAAAAAACTGTGAAAAGTTTGTTAAATGTATGTTGTGTTTAAATTGTTTAATATTATAAGATATATAACTTTTAGCAGACTTAAAACAAAGGTAAGAAACTGTTAACAGTATTTAATACAAACAAGGTTGGACAAACCATGTTGGATTGGTTACCAAACCTTGAAATCCTGAAAAAAGACGTGAATTTTGTCAAACCTTGAAAAAACCGTAAATCAGCCTTGATATTTTTCTGAAACCTTGAATATTAAAAAAACTCCATTCTTTTCACTAACATGGTTTGTCCAACCATGTTTGTATTATATACTGTTAACAGTTTTTTACCTTTGGTTTAAGTCTGCTAAAAGTTATATATATCTTTTAACATAAAACAATTTTAAATACAACATACATTTAACCAACAAACTTTTCACACTTTTTTTTATTGTTATTAAGATAATGTTTATATAAAAAAGTTCCCATGAAAACTATTTATCTAACATAAAGGTTTAACATACGAGACCTTACAATTTCGTGAAATAAAATACTGTTTATGAAACAAAGTTCTCTACAGAATTTTTTAAGCGGGTATATAAAAAGCCATTGTTACGAAATTTGGATGTTTTAATTGAGGTCTTAAACTATATAAAAAAATTTGTTTAAAAATAATTTACTATAATTTGTTAATAATTTTTATTGTCCAAATGGACTTCTCGAAAAAAACATTAATTTTTTGGTACATTCCAGGATCTTTTGCAGTCACTGAAAATGAAAAAATCAAAGATATTAATATTTTATAGACATAAATCTAAGTCTGCGATACCAATAAAATTCACTGTTTTAAACAACAACAAAAAAATAGCGAACCTATGAAAAAAAGTTTTGGAGATCCGTCTTTTTTTCATCATAAAATGTTTAAACAAATTAATATGTTATTAAAAAATTAAATGTTTTATTGTTATCAGACCTTTATAAATGTGTCCAGATTAAGGGATTAAATTTTTATCTCAATCGATTAAATAGCTTTTGCTGGGGATGTAAAATTTTAATGTTTTAATTGATGTCTTAAACTATAAAAAAAATTTAAATAATGTACGTTAATTTGTTAATAAGCTTTCAGCGCGTCAAAACACGTCTATACATTAGGGTGTTTCATCGAAACCCACTTTGTGAATTTTGCTAAACCTTAAATCGGAATTCAACTTCTTATGACCCAAAAACCGTCCATGAATTTTTTCAGATTATTTGAAGGTCATTTAGAGGTCGCTATTTTAATTTTTTCACAAAATAAGAGCTTTTTAAAGAAAAAAATTTAATTCTCTGTATTTGGATGTTCGTTATTGCTGTAACTTGGTAATTTCCTTGTGAAGGATACCAAGTATCTAAAAAAATTTGATTTTGGTGAAAATAATTAGTTTGAAGGACATTTTTATAACTTTGAGTGCAAAAAATTCCACCTGCTGTAAGTTTTAAGTTGTTTTTTTCCAATTTAACGCTACAATATACATATATATTTATTTTAATATCACTAAATATGTAATGAAGATTGTCCTGAGTAAAGTAATTCATGTCAGATACATTATATTTGCCTAAAAAATTTAAATTTAGACTTTTTATCACATTCAATAATAATTTATTTGATAATTTTAGCAACAACATGTCCCAAAAATAAAACATATGTATAACTGAAAGAACAATTGTTGGTTTAAATATATAATATTATAATAATATTCCATTTTTAAACAGAAACTTTGGATCTTTTTCAACTAGACCCTTTAGAAGCTTTTTCCACAATATATTTATTAACGTTAGGTATACTTTTCCTATTATTATCTACGTTAATTAGTAAGTTCTGAAAATCATTTTCATTTTTCGTGAGTTTCTTATTGTATGTTGTGGCTAAAGCTACACCTCTTTCTGATACATCATTTACAACACTTAGTTTTTTCAGTTGTTCCTTTGCCCTAATAAAATCGACATCTTCTTATCACAAACTTGGATCTTTTGCCAAAAAACTTATTGATAAATTATGTACTTCGAACAGTCTTCTACTGTTTGAAGTAACGAAGTGATGAATTTGCATTTTCGAAATATTTTGTAATGGAACCTTAGCTGCAGTAGGTGGATTATTAGAGCCCTGTTTCTGTAATGCATCAACCATCAACTTTTTCTGATTAGGGCTCATCCATAAACTACGTTACCAACTTAGGGGGGAGGGGGTCCGGCTTAAACCTACGCTAAATGTTAAAAATTTTAAAAATGCATGTAAAGTCGTCAATGGAGGGGGGAGGGGACTAAAAATTTAAAAAATTGGTAACGTAGTTTATGGACGAGCCCTTAGTTGTTAAGCGAGGATCAAAAAAAGCAAGACCTACGAGAGATTCGCTGAGATACCATAGATGAGATAAGAAAGTTTTAAGAGTTGGATCAGCTATAGTTGGAATAGTTGTTTTGTAGTTGGCCAGTTCCGTTAGCAGCATTAAATCATTAAATAGAGCAGATATAGCCGATCGGCAGGTGAGCCAGAACTGCAAATACGTTTTGACAATAAATGAATTAAATTTTTGAAGTGCCGATACTTCAGATTCGGTAAGAGTAAATTGTTGTCGAAAAAGATATATTTTTAAACTGTAAATTAATTTTGCCATCCACCTTGCTCTGTGGAAAGCACCTGGAGTTTTGATTTTAATCTTCGGAGTGAGATCGGTTCCCAAAAATAGTAAACTCAATTCGAGCAACTCTTTGTAATCATCTCTTGGGTGCCAATTTCCTAATTGATCTTCTATAAATGAAATTATTTTTGAACGAACACCTGAAGTAAGGTGAACTGTGACTTTCTTATCTTAAAGACAATTTTCAAATTTCGTCTGATTAATTGTTTCCCAAGAATCTTGAAATATGCGAAATAGCTGAATATCAGGTCCAGTGGATGCTTCAAAAAGCGCGTTAAATGCAGCTGCAGCCAGTAACTCCGTCATATGGTGTCTACATGCGAAATAAAGGAGAGTTCTACTCAATTTTTTTTTGCAACAACGTGATTGCTCCTTTATGTTTTCCAGTATTACTGGCGGTGGTATCTGTACACATAGAAGTTACTTTTTCCGTCAGCTTCCACTCAGTTAGTAACTGAAATACAGCTTCTGCTTGAGCTTTTCCAGTAGACGCCGTAATTTTTAGAACACCAAGCCGTTTTTCAGTATTGTCACCAGTGACTTCAACAGACAATCGATCAACCTTCTTCTTTGATTTTAAATCTGGTAATAACTTTCCATCCCAATGTACTGTTAAGTACTTACCAAATACGAACGATTCTTTATCTTGAACGGCAGTTTCTTCACGATTTTTTTTTCTGTTTCTCCAAATAGAGCTTTTGCAACAAGCAACATTTTTCAGGTCATAGCCTAACGTGTGAAGAGTAGATTGAATAACAAGAGATCCACTTCCACAACTATTAACTGTTCGATCTAAAGCTGAACAAATTTCTCTGGATCCAACATTTACTTTAGAGTTTGAAGCACTATTCGCTGTTTTACATTTCTTTTTTGGAGGGATATACAAATCATCTAAAGTGTCAGATATTTCTGATTCGTTATCAGAAAAAGTATCCTCTGTCTCTACAAGCATAGTTTCCGTAAATTGTCGAGGGTTTTTTTTCTCTGACTTGTATTTCTTTTTACCACGTGATGAGATGTTTTTTTCTAAAGATAACTTTAGTCCAGTAAAATTAGAGGAGGAGTTGTTACGCTTTCCGGACTTTTGACTTACATATAATTTCAAGGCTTCTAAATCACTTGTTCTTTTAACTGTATCAGTATACCCAATATCAAAAAGAAAATTAATTCTATCTATAAAAATTTGCCTTTTTTCATTTTCGGTTTGTGATTTCAAATTTATATTTTTCTTTAGTTTAACCCACTCTAAATGCAATTTTTTAAGTTTATTTATAACATTTTGTTTCTCTATTGTAGGAATCTTTTTTTCAAACCAGATTTTTTGAACCTGTTCCGACACTATTGTCGCACTATCTTGAATTGATTTGTTTTGATGTAAATGTAGAAATCTTCGTAAGACAACATTCTGTGACGGTAACTCGCTGCCAGGAATTCTATCAACAGACTTACCCAAATGCCAAATCTCTGCATACGATTCAGTATTCTTGCTATCCATATCTTACAATAATAATAACTATACAATTACAATGTTGCAAAAATTTAATTTTTTGAAATTTTCATTGTATACAATTATAATAGATCTGACATAAATTTTCTTACTCAGGACAATCTTTATTACATATTTAGTGATATTAAAATAAATATATATGTCTATAGTAGCGTTAAATTAGAAAAAAACAACTTAAAACTTACAGTAGGCGGAATTTTTTGCACTCAAAGTCATAAAAATGTCCTTCAAAATAATTATTTTCACCAAAATAAAATTTTTTTAGTTACTTTGTACCCGTCACAAAGAAACTACCAACTTAAAGCAATAAGGAATATCCAAATACAGAAAAATAATTTTTTTTTCATTAAAAAGCTCTTATTTCGTGAAAAAATTAAAATAGCGACGTGTAAATGACCTTTAAAAAATCTGAAAAAATTCATGGACGGTTTTTGGGTCATACGAAGTTGAATTCCGATTTAAGGTTTAGCAAAATTCACAAAGTGAGTTTCGATGAAACGCCCTACTATACATGCCACGGCGCGCTCTCTTTTTTTGCGACAAAATTAAAAGTATTGCGAATTTTGGTTTGGGATTTTGAGGACATATTTTGATGATGTTTTTCTTTAAGAAAATGTAATAAAAAAAGAATAGGTTTTTTGACTCCAACACACTGAAGAGTTACCTAAACTAATACTAACATTAATTTTTAATGTTAGATGCAGTTTAAGATTATATTTGACTAAAAATAACAAAAATAAATAAAATTAAAACAAAATATCTTTAAAATCGTAAAAATCTATTAAATAATACGAAATTTTAAATTTCTCGAAAACGGCAACAGGTACGATTTCGGGCAAAACGGATTTTTAACCTACAAATAAGTACAAAACTTGGTAAAGAAGCCGTTTTTATCATCATTTTTGTAAGACCTATCTTAGCTTCAAGAGCACCCTGTCACACTACTGCTCATGCCTGACAACGATATTACACTACTGCGCATGCGTGACTACGATACTACACTACTGCGCATGTGTGACTACTATCACACTACTGCGCATGCTTGACAACGATATTACACTACTGCGCATGCGTGACTACGATACTACACTACTGCGCATGTGTGACTACTATCACACTACTGCGCATGCCTGACAACGATATTACACTACTGCGCATGGATGACTACAACATTACACTACTGCCCCCTTGTGGTGTCACCTTGTCGTGGTGAGGGGGCTTAGGACTGGTTAGGCGCTTGTCCGTCGGACGCCATCACTGGACGAGCTGTTCGGCTCTTCCCAGAACTCATTGATCCCGATGTCTGGCGAGTTTGGGCACAGGGGAATGAACGGGACCCCGTTAATTCGGGTAGCCGCCGTTTTTCGAACCTGTGCACTAGCTATCCTGTGCGGATGATGTTAATTCAGATTCCAAATGGGGCTAACCATCCTCATCAGCTGTGGACGAAATGGTTTCTGGGAGAAATAGGACACTCCTGCGTTCTTGGTTTTTCTAAGTTGGTGTGGAGTAATCTCGATCTAGTGTTGGCGTCCGATGGACCGGTTGTCTGTCCTATCTGACCAACGACACTAGTCCGATCGGCACCTTACAGGCAGTACACTGGGAGTGATAAGTCCTGTCGAGGCGGTTCCAACCGTGGCAGGTACGAGTCTGATGTGACCGTAGCTCTTCCGAGGTGGATCTGCGGTAGGTTGTCAGGAGCCAGCCCCTTCGGGATTGATCGGCAAGTGCCTAATGGATGTAAGGGGTCGGAACCTTCATTGCTACTGGCGAGTCTGTTCCGTCCGTGTATTCCGGGAACGGCTAAGCAGTTGATTGGGCCCCAGTGATCTGAGATAGGATCGCAGTATCCGAGGGTGCACCCGCTCCCAATCATGATGGCCCGCCACTTTACGCACTATGCGCGGGTAGTCTTATCTAGCATGGAAAATCATATGGAAACGTCAGAAGAAGTGATGGAAGTCATTAATGACCAAGCAGGGGCTTTACCCTCTGCGTCTCATCAGCCCAACTCAGCGGAGAAGGCCGAGACCATAAGAACCGAGGTATTCTTCGAAAACATCGTTAACCAGTTAGACGAAGTTCCGAAAATCTTCGAAAACATAAAGAAAGGAACTGGTAAACAGAAGAATATCAAGAAACAGGTCCAAGAAGGCATTAAACTTCTCGAGGAAGCCTTTGAAACAATTCGCAAAAACTTGCGTTTTATTCAAATTCCGACCCAGATGTCGGTAAGGCTAGAAAGGCTACCGCTGAGTGCTGCTGGTGTGAAAACACCATCAGATTTTAAAAAGCGCCCCCGCGGAAAAGACGATGGAAGTCCTGAAAAGATCTCACCACAAGTGAGCTTAAAGAAAATCAAGCGAAGAGGCAGTCGCAGCGAAATCCCCCCAGCTACTACATATTGTGAAACTCTTAAGAGCATTCACAATCTGGCCGCTGAAGGAATAGTTGCTGATCCTTCTAAGGAAGAATGTGACTTCGAAATAAAAATAAATAAAATAAGGAAGCAAAACAGCAGAAAAAAGCTTCCAAAAAGGCAGAAGAGCAGAAGAAGAGGAAGATGAAGGAGAAAAGACCGTCTAAGGTTAGAACCACCAAGGCGGTGAGGATTGCGGTCGAAGACTTAAAGTCTTACGACCAGATCATTAGAGAGATGAAAGCAGCAGTTAAGCCGCAGGACTCTAACATCGAGGTTCTCAAAATAAGAAGAACCCTCAAACAAGAAATCCTTCTCGTTGTTAAAAAAGGTGGAGAGACATCGAAGTTTGCTGGAGCTCTCGCCTCGGCCTTGCAAGACAGGGCGAGGGTGACAGCTCTAGTAAATAGAAGAAGCCTCGAAATCCGAGACCTCGATGAGACGGTAACTGAGGCCGAGGTTGTTTCGGCTACTTGAAGTAGCGCCTGCCCTATCTATAAGGAAGAGTTGCAGAAACTAAAACTGGCAAAAACCTAAAGTTTCTGCAGGTTAACCTGCATAAGTGCGTGGAGGCCCAAGACCTCCTAATGCAAACAGCCGGGAAGAAGATGATCGATGTCTTGTTCTGCACAGAACAGAACAGAAAGAACGATCTCACTCCCTGGTATCAGGATAAATCGGGAAGAGCAGCCATTCAGATCTGCAATTCCGAGTTGCGGGCATATAAGTTCCTGGAGACGAACAGTGGATTCGTGTGGGTGGAAATGTCAGGCATACGTATGTATAGCTGTTATTTCTCGCCCAACGATAATCTGTCAGCCTTCGAAAATCAGATTTATGACCTGGAAATGAGCCTTAGAGAATCCAGGTTGGATACCCTCATTATAGGTGACTTTAATGCTAAGTCACCAGAATGGGTCGAGAAAAGGCTCGACAATCGAGGAATCTTGGTCGGAGAAATGATCTCCAGGAACAACCTGATGGTTGCGAACCGTGGGAGGTCTTGGAATTTTAGGAGAAACGGTCAGGGATCGTTAATTGACTTGTCGATCACAACGACCCTCCTAAATAAACGTATTAAAGATTGGCGCGTCCTGGAGGATTATACCCACAGTGACCACCAGTATATCGAGTTTTTAGTCTCAAGGGGAGACACGCTGCGGGCCAGGAACCACGGAGTTCTCCGTAAGAATGGCCCAAAGTGGAACATTAAGAAAATCGACAAGGAGAAGTTTGGCCGGTCCCTGGAAGAATCCCGCCTTATAGAGGATCTGGGATGGGTGAAGAAGCCGAATAACCTTTAAGGGGAGGCGCGGACGGTGAAAAATATGATTGTCACCCCATGCGACGCGTCTATGCCGCGTTGTAGAAGCACAACCCCAAGAAGAAGAAATGTATACTGGTGGTCAGAGGAATTGGCCTCTTTGCGAAAGGCATGCCTCAAAGCAAGAAGGAGATATGACCGTTCAAACGGAGATCCTCTGCTGTAGGAGGCATATACAGAGGCCAAGAGAATCCTCAGGAAGATGATACGCGCTGCAAACAGAAAGAGCTGGAAGAACCTAATCGGTGACGTCGAAAATGACCCATGGGGTCTGGCTTATAAAATCGTTAACAAGAAATTGTTATCGAGGCAAAAGACCCCCGGTCTAGACAATCCCGATTGGGTCCGGCAACTTATAAAGGCCTTGTTCCTTCCAGCAGAACCATGGCCTAGGATGGACTGGAGTGACTGTCAAGTCGGTGTGGATCAACTCTTCACTCTTACAGAATTGCAGAATGCAGGCAGCAGGTTGAAGCCAGGCAAGGCGCCTGGAATCGATGGGATAAGCAACGAGATCCTTAAACAAGTGATCGTTGCTTCACCTCAGATTCTCTTAGAATGCTACAACAACTGCCTAAAGAGAGGAGAGTTTTTCCGCGACTGGAAAAGACAGAGGCTGGTCCTCCTAAGGAAAGAAGACAAACCTCTAGATAAAGTCTCATCCTACAGGCCTATATGCCTGTTAGATACGATGGGTAAGCTTCTAGAGGACATGGTTCTGCAGAGAATGCAATCTCACTTGACCGGAGAGAATAGTCTGTCTGACAACCAATTTAGTTTCCGCAAAGGTCTGTCCACAGTAGACGCCATTCAGAAGGCGGTGGACCTAGCCAGAGAAGGAAAAAACAAATTGGGAACAGGGAAGAAAAAGGGCTTCTGCGCTTTGGTAGCTATAGATATACGCAACGCGTTTAATACCGCTAAATGGAAAGATCTCATCAAGTCGATGAGAAACAATGGAATACCGCCCTACCTGTTGCGGATAATGGACAATTATCTTAGCGACAGGTGGGTTATATACGAGGGTGACACCTACACTCTGAAGGAAGAGATGCAACGAGGTGCCCCTCAAGGTTCGAGGATAGGACCATTCGTATGGAACTTCTCCTATGGTGACTTCTTGCGAATGGGTCTACCCGAAGGTGCGGTGATCATCGGCTTCGCGGACGACGCGTTGATCGTATGCACTGCCGAAACTGTAGAAGCCCTGGGCGTATTGGTGAACAAATTTCTGAGACGGGCAAAGCGCTGGCTGGAGGCCAGAGGCCTCCAAATGGCTCTGGAAAAGACCGAAGCGCTACTGGTCACAGACAGACGTGGTTATACAGCCCCTGGTATTCAGATAAACGGATTCGAGGTCCAATGGAGGAATCATATCAAATGTTTAGGTGTCGAACTCGACAAATTTTTAAATTTTAAACACCATATAGTCGTAGCATGTCGGAAGGCCGAACAGCGTTCGGCAAGTTTAGCTCGTCTAATGCCGAACATTGGTAGGCCTTCTGAAGCAAAGAGAAGACTGGTGGCGCGTGTTGCCCTTTCAAAACTGCTATATGCAGCACCTGTATGGGCTCCTGCCCTGCGAAATGACAGAAGTAAAACCATCTGTAAAAGGATACTGTCCGCGCAAAGAAATGTTACTACACGTATCATTTCGGCCTATCAGACAGTACCGACGTGTGCTGTTCAGGTCCTTGCCACCGTTC
The DNA here is from genome assembly GCA_037103525.1 of Ganaspis brasiliensis. Taxonomy (NCBI): domain Eukaryota; kingdom Metazoa; phylum Arthropoda; class Insecta; order Hymenoptera; family Figitidae; genus Ganaspis; species Ganaspis brasiliensis. The sequence continues at coordinate 2,452,836 of JAZKLR010000311.1, forward strand.
CGCCGGCAGATCTTTTGGCGCAAGAAAGAGAGGAAGTTGTTCTCCTTTTCAAAGAAAGAATGTCTACCCGTTATACGGATGACAACAGACCCAGCAAGGATCAAATTTGCCGAGATGCGAGAAGCAGACTCGTCGACAGATGGCAAGAACGATAGAGCGGGGAGGAGACAGGCAGATGGACGTATCGTCTGATACCGACACTCGCCACCTGGATAAGTAGGAAACACGAAATTGTTTCCTACTACTTAACCCAAGCCCTCATAGGGCACAGATGTTTCGGCTCATACCTTGAGCGATTCAAAAAGATTGGCAATACGCGCGGAAAGTGCTAGCCGGGAGTGGCCTTAAGGTCCCTAAAAAAGGGTGTGTTTTTAGCGGGTCGGCAGAACATCGCCACCCCCGCATAACCCTGTAGTACGAGATACAGGATACCTGGCAGCAGGTTTTCACATCCTACGCAAAAAAAAGATTACACTACTGCGCATGCGTGACAACGATATTACACTACTGCGCATAGGTGACTATGATATTACACTTCTGCGCATGCGTGACTACGATTTTACACTACTGCGCATGTGTGACTACTATCACACTTCAGCGCATGCGTGACTACGATATTACACTACTGCGCATGGGTGACTACTATCACACTACTGCGCATGCGCGACAACGATATTGGCTATAATATTACACTACTGCGCATGTGTGACTCCTATCACACTTCCGCGCATGCGTTACTACGATATTACACTACTGCGCATGGGTGACTACTATCACACTACTACGCATGACTGACAAAGATATTACATTACTGCGAATGCGTGACTAGCTCTATTTCATAAAAAGAATCTTCCTCATAGAGGAAGCTTTGTAATCGTTAAGATTTTCGATTTTCCAAAAATAATCTAAATCGACTCATTTTCATCTAAAAAGCGTTAATTTTTATTCTTAAGCAAATTTTAATTTTAATCGAATCCAAAGTCATAATTGCCAGAATAGCTATATAAAGTTCTTAAAATATAACTTCATAAATCTTTTTTAAAACACCAATTAAAACCCACAATTCTTTTTTAGCTGGAACACTACACAATACTATTATTATTAAGAAATCAATTATTTTTTAAGAGTCCATATTTATTTATTTTGCAACTACTGATAAGGAGAGCTCATCAGCACTCTCATACAAGTATTTTTTTTAACCTGATGACCACTTGTCAGACCAATATTGGCAACATTTATAAGGATTTCCAGCAGTTGTTGAACCATCTCTATTACATTCAGCATCATCCTTTACAAAGTGTTTATAGCTACAAGCCATAGCCTTGCATTGTGCTCTTCCACTTTTACATAATTCTGAAAAAAGAAAAATACAACTTATTCTGAAAGTTGATTTCTTAAAATGCAAAAAATGCCATAAAAGTGGAAAATCTACAAGTGGAAAATAAAATTTAATTCAACTTGCACTCAATTTTTATTGGAATCTAGTTAATAATTAAATTTTTATTTTTTAACTTTTTATATTTTCTGTATCACTTTCTTTAACTTAATTCTAAATTAGTCACATTAAAGTAAGTAGATTGATTGAGACTGCTAGACGGAGATAGAGGTCATATTTGTCGAGACCGAGACCTGAAATTTTAATATTCAACAAGACCCAGACCGAGATCGAGACCATATTTTCCGTGACCCAGACCGAGATCTGCAATTTTTTTATTTAACGAAATCGAGACGAGACTGTATCAAATCTCGTCTCTTCTCGTCTCGTGGGAAGCACTACGAGTAACAAATGTCAAGAGAATTTCACCGATTTTAAAAAAACTCGTCTGCCATATTGGATGCTCGATTTCAAATTTTTTAAATCTAATTTCAAATTGAAATTTAGCTACCCAAAAAACCCTGAAGTAACAAGTCTAAGTCGATTTCAACGATTTCTTAAACATTTATCCTACATATTGGATCCTCCATTTTGAACATTTTAAATCTAATTTTAGATTCAAATTCAGCGACCCCAAAAACCCTTAATTTATAAGTTTTCAGTATTCGATCTTAAATATGAAGGTTTAAGGTTTCTTTTCAGCTAGTTAACAGCTTTTTACGTCATCTTGTTTTCTTTTTATAGTACTTTAAAAAGTGCTGAAAAAAACATTTTTTGAATCTTTAACCCTCCTTTTTAGGGAACTGAATAAATTAAAAATTTTTTTGTTAATATTTTCTTGTTCATTGATACTCAGAGATTCATTTAACACAGGAATTTTGAAATAAACACGATATCACTATTTTTTGTTACACAGTGTTATTTAATATGTGACTAGCGTAACAACCCTCGCTCGCTAACGCTCGCTCGTTTTTTTATTTCTTTTATATATTTCTTTACTTTGTGTATTCTTAAAAATATATATAAATCTATAAATATGTTTAGTACCCTTTTTCCTTTTTTTTTATTTCTATTAACTAATTATTATTTATGTATAATTTTTTTTTAGGTCAATACATTCTATTTCACCTTAAGTCGTTGCGGCCTATTTTTAGAAGAATATGATAATTGAATAATTTAAAATGTAGTAAATTATAATATATATTATGTAATAATAATATATATTTTTAAAATTTTTTATAATTAATAATAAATTTTTATTAGAATTATAAAATTAATTTTTAAATTTTTATTTTTTTTATTTTAAAAATAACATCTAGTATTCTCAAAGATTGAAGCATTTACGCCTTTCAACTAGTAGTTTTTTAATTTGAGTCTCAGGGCTGTCATTGCTCAGTTATAACTACTGAAAGCTTGGCAAGTTCATCATAGACTCTTAGTTGAAAGTGAAATACAACTTTTTATTGAGAGATCTCTAGGCTCTCTTCACAGAAGTTATTATTGGCTGAATTGAATTCAGTTTTTTAATAATTATATTTTTTATTGAAAATTTACTTTGTAAATTTTTAATATTTCGAAAAGAAAAAATTTGATTTATAAATTCGCATTTAAGCGTTTTGATAAAGGAATTTCCCTAAGTCTCGATGGTTTACCGCAGTTCGCCGTCGAGAATCGAAGAGGTACCTGAAAAGTAAATTGATTTACCTTGATCGCAATCTAAGGATTTAAATATGTCTTATTTTAAGAATCACGCCTCAGCGTAGATTCCCAGTCGGGCAGAGTGCGCACACTATGCCGTTCCGTATCAAATAAGCGATTTATCTATCGCGTTCACGTCTTATATAGTCCGTGTTCGAATTTACACGCCTTGGGGAGATTTAAGTTGGTTCGCCCTCTCGTGGCGCAAGTTACACCGTCTGCGCCTGTATGCCTACTACTGGTTACTCTCGGGCTGGCTTGTCGGCGTAACGTCTACGTGCAGGGATATGTGATGTGCTTCAAGATATTGTTTTAAAAAAAAATTGCCAGTAATAATGATAATAATACTAAATATTAATTAATAATAAATTATAAAAATAATTAATTAATATATTCATAATTAATCTATTATGTTATTTTTTGAAATTATATATTTGTTTTTTAATAAATATTATAGTTATAAATTTTTATTTTGAATTTTATAGCATTATTTAAAATAATGTTAAATATTTTAAACTAAATTAAACAAATTTAATCAAGTTTCTCACAGACAGGAATACTTAAAAATATTTTAACTAATTTCATAATCTTGTATGTAAAAATATTTATTATTGCAATAGAAATTATTAGAAAAACTTTTTACTTTAATAGACACATCGTTGATCACCTATACATGCGCAAACGCTCCAAAAGGCAGTTACGCATGCGCAGTACTTTCATATAGACAATACACATAAGCAGTTGTTACAATAATAAAGAAAAATAACTGTAAAAAAATTTAATTGTAAAAGCAAATGGAGAAACAAGTTAACAAAAAAGTTATATACATTGCGTAAAGTATATACTAATGCGCAATAGGTTCCTATGACAGAACCTTGTTCCTTGAAACAGTTCCTTGTTTTCTATGAACAAAAGACATGCGCAGTTGTGAAAATATGGAGTATAAATGACATTTTAACTATTCTAAAATAAAAAAATATAGAAAAACGTGTAAACAAAAAAGTTCAATATATTGCGTAAAACATATAATTTGAAAGAGTAAATTGCACAAAAAGCATTTAGCACATGGAAAAAAACGAAATTTTAATTTTCATTGGACTTAAAAAAAAAAAACACTGCGCATGCGTAATTTTTGAATTTAATTAGAGCACATGTGTGACTATCACTGTGCATCATTGCGCATGTGTAACAGCAATACAAAACAACTGCGCATGTAAAATGTTTGTTTTGTAGTCTTCTTCTTCTTCTTCTTCTTAGTTCAATGCGCAAATTATGTGTGCATCCATTGGCCTTGTACCGACTCAAGTAGTTTTGTACTATTCTAAGCCATGACCCGGTTTGTTTTGTAGTGCGCACGTTTACACAGCTGTGGTGCACTACTGCGCATGTGCAACAATATGTTGTGCATAAAAAAATGTTCAGTTTAACATGCTTGACACGAATAGTGCCAGTGCGCATTGTTACAAACTATAATAACATGGTAAAATGAACATTATTGTAAGTTGCCTATTGGAAAAAGTAGGTGAACTTTGAAGTGTGTACGACGATGAACGAAGTTTTCTCGATATCGCATTAATATAACAGAAGATTGTCAAAAAATAACATTTTGGAGCTTATTTACGTTTCTGATAATATTCTATATTATGCTCACTTCCGTGAAATTTAAAAACACTACGATTAAAGAGAATTAAAAAGTTGGAAAGAAAGTATATTAGCAGATAATTAAAAAGTTGAAATATGTATTGAAGGGAATTAATGTTTTAGATATTATATTCCCAGTTAGTGTTCTTTAAAAATGGAAAATTCGCCTATTCAAAAAAATACAATACTCTGCACTTGCAGGTTAAAACATAGAAATTTCAATTCTTCTCTATTCAACGCTTCATACCGGGTGCGTAATTGAAGAATAATTTCATTTTCAATTACTATAGATTAGGGCTGTGCAAAAAGCTCGAAACTCGACCGAGCCGAACCTAAAAGTCTTCGAGCTGAGCCCGACGAAGCCGGGTCGGGTTCGAGCCGGGCTTTCTGAAATACCCGGAATTATTCAAGCACTCGAAAATAGACGAGTTTTCGAACGATATGGGGGCCCGAAAATTTTGGGCCATATGAACGAGACCCGTACGTTTCTACAAGCGCAGTACAGTTTCAAGCTCCAAACAAATGCGCTCTAGTGTTCCACATACTAAATACATGCGCACTAGTGTTCCAAGCACCAAACACATGCGCACTAATCTTCCGCACACTAAATACATGCGCACTAGTTTTCTACGCACTAAATACATGCGCACAAGTGTTCTACGCACTAAATACAGGCGCACTAGTGTTCCAAGCACCAAACACATGCGCAGTAGTTTTTTAAGTATTAAATACATGCACAGTAGTGTTCCAAGCACCAAACTCATGCACAGTAATATTTCACGCACGAAATACATGCGCACTAGTGTTCCAAGCACCAAACACATGCGCAGTAGTGTTGCACGCACTAAATACATGCGCACTAATCTTTCACACATTAAATACATGTGCACTAGTGTTCCAAGCAAAAACACATGCGCACTAGTGTTCCAAGCACCAAACACATGACATGTTTTATTTTCAGCATTAATATATGATCAGTTGTGTTCTGAGCAAACACATTCCCAACAGTGATCCACACACCTCACTAATTTTTTTGAATTTTTAACTAGAAAGAGAACTTTAACCAACTTTTTCGTAACCAACAAAATTTTAATCCTAAATTATTAATCCTAATTAAATCGAAGATAAAATAGAAATGAGACTAAAATTACGAAATTAATTTTTTAATTAAAGGAACATAAGGAGATTATTTATTTAAAATTTATGTTTTTTAACTTTGCCTCTTATACGCTTTTTCTACTTTTCTACTTTTTCTACTGCGCACATGTTGAGTACGTGGAACACTACTGCGCATGTGTTTGGGGGATTAAGTAGGTACTGATTGTCAGTACCAATAAACTAACTAGTACACTAAGAAAAAAATTGTTTGATTTAAACTTATTTTAACTTTGTTATACAGTCAAACATAATTAAGTTCGATTTAAGGACGTTGGAACCCGAAAGCTGAGAGTGGCGTAGAAACACTTTTTCCTCCTTTGCTCGAAAATTTCCCTTTTATGAATTTTTTTTAAAAACACAGGACACAATTTTTTTAAAAAAAGGGCTATGGTAGACAAAAGTATTTGAGATAAGGGATTTTTTAATCATTTGTTTTATGCAAACAAATGTGCCTACGAGCGTCAAAATTAACTCCCATTTTGACATTGCAAGATTTTCCGTAAAAGATGGCCGCCGCTTGTCAGCTGGGCAAGGGCTACGTGACATGGGCCTCAAGTGAGATGGCGGCGGCCATCTTTTACGGAAAATCTTGCAATGTCAAAACAGGAGTTAATTTTGACGCTCGTAGGCACATTTGTTTGCATAAAACAAATGTTTAAAAAATTCTTTATCTCAAATACTTTTGTCTACCATAGCCCTTTTTTTGAAAAAGTGTCCAGTGTTTTTAAAAAAAATTCATAAAAGTGAAATTTTCGAGCAAAGGAGGAAAAAGTGTTTCTACGCCACTCTCAGCTTTCGGGTTCCAACGTCCTTAAATAAAATTTTTGGTTGATCTCATTTGTTTGATTTAAACATATTTTTTGTTTCATTCAAACAAATATTTAATTTAATTAAAACAAGATATTTTTTTTATTTTAAATGAACTAAGTTTTATTTTAAACAAAAGATTGGTTTATCTTTAAAATATTTTTTTTTATTTTTAACACAATATTTTTGTATTTGAAACACAAAATGCGTTCGCGACAGTTTACTTTTTGTTTCTGGCTTTTATTCATTCTTTATAGTTTGAGGCTATTTCAAGAGTCAATTTATAAACTGTTAAGGACGATCGATGGACAAATCCAACAGTGTTTGTCAATGGCTTTTCTCTCCTTTGGTAAAAGTTTGCAATTTGACAATTTATTTAAAAGAAACCAAACACTTTTTCCACGAAATCGCTCTGGTTGACGAAATCATAGGTACTAAGGAATTTAAAAATTATAACTTTTCCCCGATTGGATGTTTCCAAGAGCAGAAAAAACGAAAACGGGAATAAAACTGACAGACTTGCTACAGAAAATGGCCGCTAAACGTCACACGTATATCTCAAGAGACACATGTGACGTGAGGCGGCCATTTTCTGTAGCAAGTCTGTTAGTTCAATTGATTTAATCACAAGAACATTTCAAGTTAATTTATATTTGTAGAATTAAATTTAATTTTAGTGTAAAATAAAAACTAAAAATTTTAGTGTATGGAAATTTCAGTTCAATATTTTTGGGTAAACTATATTTTAATAAATTTATTTTCTGTCAATGCAGTTAAATTGATTCTTATCAAAGTATAGACTCTAATTATAATTTAATAATTAATTTTTTCTGGACGCATGAAATTAGTATAATTAATTAAAAGATTAGCATAATTTAATGAAGCAGAACTTTCATGTAGTCAACAAACCATGTAGCCGACAATCCATGAGACCGACATTTAATTCATCCGAACTTTTATGAGACCGAAAAATCATGCAACCGAACTTTAATGTGGCCGAAATTCTATTCAACCGAACTTTCATGTGGACGACACTTAATATTGTCGAAATTTCATTCAGCCGACAATTGATGTGTGAGAACTTCCATGTAGCTGTCACGTCCCCGTGACTTGTTGAGTTAAGATGTAAACAAACTTCACCTAATTCTTAAAATGCGTTTGAAATCAAAACTTGCTTCATGACCCCATGACCCACAGAATTCAATGTCAATGAACGTCACAAGTTCATTCTTGAATTGTATAAATCGATATTTGAACATTGATTAGTCTTAGACAGTATGGGGTACGACGAATAATAAGCGGGGGTCAAGATGCGTGCGAATTTGATTTTTCTAGTGGGGGAAAAGTCTAAGTTTTCCTTTGTTACTTGACCTTGCAAGCATGTCCACCTTGCAAGTGAACCTCTAGAGGCTTTTCGAATCTTGGTGGGGATGAAAATACAAAGAACCGAGGTTTCTTCACAAATTAAGCGAAACCAAAAATCAGTTCTTCAGCCAGCATCCTCAGAGTCGGTCCTCTTCTCTTATTAAGAAGTCTTCAGCGGAGTCGCAACAAGTTCTTTAACATCTGATAGTACCGCGTTCTTTGGTCATTCAATTTATAACATTTTAAAAATCTGCAAGTTTTAAAATCGGGATAACGTGAAAACATTTGAGCAATCCAAATGATATTCTAATCGACTTGAAATAAATTCTCTAACCCTTTGAGGTGCGGTCAACTATTAGTTGCGACTCCGGAGAACTCATTATTTATAACTTAATTACTGTCAAACTTTTCGAACTTAAAAGTGTCAAATAATCGGATTTGTGAATTGTGAAAAGGGTAAAATTTGTAAACCCTAAGTGTATATTTGTGTCAGCATAGGTGTAAAACCTTGAGCTGAGTGAAATCCTAAATTCCTAAACATTTTTATCCTGGACTTTTCACCCTAACCTTTTTACTATTTAACCCTTGTCTCCAAAACTAAGATCCTAGTCAAGTTTAATCATTACCTGTTGAAAATCATAATCTATTCTTCCTTTTTCTTAACCCTTTAACCTTGATTTAACCCTTTGATAAATCACTACAAATTGAGAATTATCAACTGCGTTTGGAACCTTGGCATCAAAAGAAAGAACCTGCCTTCAATTCTACAACAGGTGCATCATTGGAAATAGTGAGGGGACATCAACCTTGGCTGGATTAGGATCTTCAGTCGCTACGGTGTTGTATTTCTCTACCACCGAAAGACCCCATAAGAGCCAATAAATCTATCTGCCTATTCACGGATCGTTGCTTGACCACTACTTATATTCCAGAGACTAAATCGAAGCATTCGCAGGTTTAAAAATACTGTACGTCTGGTATATTATTCAATTTTCTAGTTCTGAAAGTAAGGTCATTTCCTTTCTAAAAAGTCGTTCATTGTTTCAGTGAATGACGGTTCAATTCTAATAAATCAAGGATTCAAATTATTCAAGAATTCTTCCTCACTCTCAACCGATTCCTCAACCATTCATTAAATTGCTCTGATTTGTACTTTGATCAATAAACTATATATTCATGTATTATGACATAACTGATGCGTATTGTTCAGTGGATTTTCTTCCCTGTTCCTTTAGTTTAAATCCTGCTGGGTTTGTAAATAACTCGGGGGTTAAAAATTAAAAATCTTTCTAGACTGTGACTGTCCCTTCCGGACATAACATAGCCGACAAACCATTTAACCAAAAATCCATTTTGCAGACAAGTCACTTAGCCGACATTCCATGTGGTCGACACATAATTTGCAGAAATTTTATTCTGCCGATAATTCATGTGACAGAACTTCCATTTTGCCGACAAACAATGTAGCCAACAATCCATGTTGCCGACGAGGGGCTTTTCACTGAGGAGACTGAAGACAGGAGACTGTCAATTGTCGTGACTGATATTAAGATTAATAAATAGTTCGTAATTACTATAGAGCAAAACCATACCTAGAATATCAAAGATGTCCCTTACATCTTCGGTTTTGATAAAACTTTGTAAAAGTGCATAAAAATACATGCAGAAGAAAATTCCAAAAACAATTTTTAAAATTTTTAAAAATTTTTGGATTTACATGCGTTTCAAAATTTTTTTCAAAATTTTTAAAACGTCATAAATCTGCCAATAATTATTCGATTTTATTGATTTTTTCAGGGTTTACTTATTATTTGGCAACATTTAAAAAAAATGGTGACCCAAAAATTTTTTTTAATTTAACATTAAAAAAAATAAAAAAAAAAACATTTTAAATAAATTTTTTGTTCAAAAGCGTATTTTTTTTCTTTCTAATATCGATTTTTCAATTCCTTATGATTTCACGAGTATTTTAAAAAAAAGAAATTGACGGACTCTCTGTAACTTTCGGAGATATTGCATTTTTTGTCCTTGCGCACAGATGCGCTAAGTGTAACTTACCTCGTAGATGCAGTTGCACCATACGTGCATATAGGTATTAACATTCACCTACAGGCTGTAAATTTTAATTGAATTGAAATCTTCTTTTTGACAAATATTCAGCGACAAACGATAGACAATTTTCTACCCTAATTTTGTAATTATTAATTAATTAAAGTTTTATAAATAAACAAATAACCTACCAAAATCTGAAGTTTTTTTAAGCATATTTTTGAATAAATTAATATCGAAAATGACTGAATAACCAATATTCAATTACAATCCAGTTACAATTTTAGGATCATTTACTCCTAAACAGCTTTCAATTGACATTGCTTTCAATAAGCGACTGTCTCCGTCAGACGATACTCCAAGGACTGTTACTGAAACATTTAATAATTCTTTAATAATAAAATTTCACCTATCTGGCAGATTTTGTATAAAATTTATTATCGGTTCCATACAAGCAAAGGCAAAAAGGCGGACTATCCTTAACTAATGGTAGAGCCATTATCGCGTATAAAAGTGAAGCTGTTTTATTCAAATGAAAATTGTCTTCAATTGCTTTTGCGGAAGTCGCAAGAAATGTTTTAGTTTTGGGCATACCATTACTGTCTAAAGGTAAAACAAAACTAACCAACTGATTTGTTTTTGGATCATATTGAATTCGATTTATAATTCGGGTTGCATCCTCACTAAGCCAAACTTAAGGAGGTAGATTCCTAGAACTTAAAAATAGTTTTAATTCCTTGAATCGACATTCTCCCTATATTTTGATATAGTTTGCATAATAGTGCTTGTTCATGGAAGTGGTAAATTAGCAGCAAGGGTTTCGTATGCAATTCTGCCTCCAGTCAAATATATGTAGCCTGAAAATTGTTTTAACGACTCGTCATATTTATAACCTCACTTAGCATTTATCAATTTTCCTTGCGTGCTTCATTCAATTTTTTTAAGAGAGTAAAAGAGGATTGGCGTTTTTCTTCATGTGGTCGAACATTTGTCAAATAAACAGAATGATTCGTTCGGTAATCACTCTGATTACTCATTCCCCCTAATGTAGAAGATTGTAAGAACTGCTTATCAATCGATCACAACTTGAACTCCACGTTGAATCCATTGTAAAATCTGAATCTTGTTCTGGAAGATTGGCATTAGTTGTTTTTGGTGTCGAGTTTGGTGTATTGTGGTTGTTAGAATATGGAAAAGAATCGTAAGAAATAGAATTATTATTCCGCAATTAAGTTTATAACTTCGTTAAAAAACTGTTGAGGTCATGGAGAATTTCTGTCTTATTTTTAAAGATACTGTGCCATACAAGAAACACAAAATATTGCATGAGCGAATTGAATTAAATATTGTCAACGTTGTGAAAAATAATTACATACTTTACTAAACATACATAAACAATTAAAAACTAAAATGATTTTATTGAACCTGAAAAAAAGAAGTAAAAGTTAAATAATATGATTATTGGATTGAAATCTATTTCTTTTATTATATGTAAAATTTATCAAGCAAAACAAAATAAATAAACATAAAAACTTATACTTTCAGGTTTGAGGCAATATTATAATATTTAAATTGCAAAGTAAGGTGCTCTCAATTATAACTCATTATAACTAATGTGGAGGGTTGAATCGAGATCTTTTTGCAGGCAGCCGTCACCTTAGTAAGACGTGCCAATTGGTCCTTTGAGTAAATCAGGACAACATCCAGGTGGCTCAGTATACAATTATAAACCGAATCAATTTTGAAAGAAAAGAGTTCATATAAGAATTATTAAAATACTTGTGAGATAATAATAAAGTTTTAAAGAAGTTAAAAGGAATACAACTCGCAATAAATAAGAGAAATAGAAATAATCTCATAATTGAAGATTAAAACGAAATAAGGTAAAAATAAAATCATTTTGGTGAGTACCAAAGGTAAACTACATACAAATATACAATACACATATTCACAATTAGAATTTGAAATAGCTAAATTTCATTTAGCTACCTTGTAAGAGGTTATTGTTTCAAAAGGCCACTTGTCAATTGATAATAAACATTTTGTATACATCTGTGTGAAGTTAATATAAAAAATTGTTCAATAAATTGATATTTCTAATAATATAAATATTATTCATTTATGTTTAACAATTCTTCATCATCCAAATTAAATTGAAATACGACCCTCTGCCGATACACTGAATAAAAGTGTAGTTCGAATACGATCCCTTACCTTTTCTTTTAATTCTTTAATTTATTTAATATTTTCTACAGTCAATTTTTGTATTACAGGGTATTTAAAATCTTGATAACAGATTATATTTAGTTAATGTTAGATTTTATTACTAGTTTTTGAATAATAATTAATCTTGGTCAAAAACCACCCTCTACCCTTACAGTTGCAAATAAAGATGTCGTTGAGATTTATTTTTCAAATGGCTAAGTAAAAAATTACAAAAAATTGAGGTTAACAAATATTTACTTATCATTTTTTAATTTCAAGAAAAAAAAATTTACAATATGAATAATGCGTTGAAGCAAAAAAGTAGAAAAATCAGTGCAACGTGTGAACAAATATTTGGAATAACAATATTCTATCCTTTTAAAACTTTAAAAGGGCTGTGACATTTAGTGAAATACCATCTTACATTTCTAACATCTGCCAAAGTCGACAAATTCTCAGAAGCAAAGATTTTTTTTGTCGACATTAGTACTCTTAGAACATCATTGGACATTAGTCCAATGAGAAATGTCTATTGTTACAACAATCATTGCTTTTTACTTGTATTGTCGTTTTGACGATTCTCTTTCGGAATTTAAATTTTAATATGAACAAGACTGTATAAATTGGTTTATGATTGAATTGAAAGAATTAGCTGATAGAGTAGATGATACTTATTTAAAAAAAAAAATATTCCTGTATAGAAACTCTAACTTATCAACAACAGTTACAATTTAATGCGTCAACACTTTGCAAGATGTAATTGCTTAACCTCTGATCACGATTAAGCAATTATTCATAATAAAACCGGAATAGTCAAAATCACTAATATGTTGAGACTTAAGACTTCAAAATCAAGGGCGCCAGCTAAATAAAGTTCAGTGTTTATAAAATTTTAATTATTTATTCAATTTTTATTTATTTAACAAATTTATTTTTATGTTCACTTATAACTTTATTAACTCAAGAGCATGAAAGACTGTTTCCGGAAATCAGGTTGGGTTTGAGGTTAGAAATGCCATTATAAGATCAGATCAATTTACATGAAATGCCTCAAGTACGGCAAATAATATTTATTAAACAACAAAATAAAGCAATTTACATAAATTAGTTTTGACAAATTTCTCTAGTTTTGACTCGATATAATCTAAATTTTTCATCCGAAAAGAATAAGCACGTTTTCCGGAAGTTCACAAGAATCAATCAGTTTTCTCAGAAAATAATAATAAAACATAAGAACTATTCGGTTTAATTAAACGAGAAACATTTAATCTATTAAAAATCCAACATTTAGAACTGAGAAAAAGCACTTAATTAACTGAAAATTGAACTTTAGGCTAATCCCAGAATTCTAGCCTAAAAACTGAAATATCTAAAACTAACTCTTTTAGGACACTCTTTTGTGTGAACAAAAGAAAGGCTTACCTCCTCTACGATAGTCAACAGAGCTTTTTTCATATTTCGGTATTTAATAATTAACGAAACAAGTAACTTTTTAAAATATAAAATAAAACTTTAGGACACTGCATATTTTAATTTTACTATATGACATTTGGAACAAGAGTGAGAAAGAACCGTCAGCATTTCTTGACTTTAATTCTGCCGGCCAATCACGTAATTTCTGCTTCAGTCACGTAAACGTACGTCAGGAGAGATAAATTTTCATTGAAGAGATTAGTTGTTGAGGAACCCCGGCTGCTGCCATCCCATACACCGGAATAATACATTTATAACTTGGGAAGAGATGTGCAATATAACCAAAAATCCAGAACAGAGCTCACTTATAAATAAATTGATAAATAAATGGATTAACCCTGGCTTATTTTGTAATATTGGTTAAATTGAGTTTAAATGTTCTTATTGTTTTCTTGTAAGAAAAAAGCAGATATTGTGATGATGGAGAGTGCCCCATCTGTCAGTTTCTTTTCCGTCACTTGACGAGAGCGATTTTTCAGATTGCACAAAATTTTCTGTGCTGGAACACTTCGGGAGGGGATTCGGCTAGGAAAGGTTCTTGAGGACTTCTGGATAAAGCTTTAACACTTCGGTTGAGCTTCCCCTTTCTGTATTTGAATTTATATTGGATATCCAGGAACCTTAATCGTCATCTTGATAGTCTGGACCATAGATTTTCCACCTAGAAAATCCAGTTGACTGGTTCGAAGTTGCAGGCAAGGATGAATTCTCAGCCATATAAGAACATCCAGAAATTCTCGACTGAATAAAGTATGGTAAGATATTCCCGCTCTGTCTCTGGATATCGTTGTTCATATTCCCTTAAAGTTTTGGAAAAATACGCAACCGGGAAATCAGTTTCATCCTTCTTCTGTGTTAGAATCGCAACCGCAGCGAATTATGTTGTTTCGGCCGTAAGCTTAAATGGTTTTAAAAAATCTAGGTATTGGAGCATTGGTTCTTCAGGTAAATATTGACTTAATTTGAGAAAGCTTTAATTCTGTGATTTTCCCCATTCCCAATTTCCGTCTTTTCTGGTGAGGTCGACGAGAGGGTTCGCAATCTCTACGTAATTTTCAATAAACTTCCGTAGTACCCTAAAAGGCCCAGAAATCGGCGTACATTTCTTGGAGTCGTTGCTTGGAGAAAATTCACTATGGCCAATATCTTATAGGGATTTGGTTTGATTCCGCCCTTCCCGATTATAAGGGGATTATATCCCAGGTATCCAGAATATTGGAGGTAAGGATAAAAATAAGAGGACAGAAAGGTACGGAAAGGAAGGGTAAACCGGAGAAAGTAGGTGTTCTCCTTGGGATTCAGTAACACTAGGTTTTTCCCTGATGTCATTGGATCTTTGATTTACATTCATGACCTTTGCGTTGGGAAATTTGCTTTCCTTTTTCTCAAAATTCGATAGAAAGCAGGGCGGTAATTATCAGTGAAAGAGTCAAGCTCTTCCACGTAAAGGGCGAACTCCAAGGCTTCACTTAAATTTTTTGGATAACGGGTATATATGTTTGTGGATATCACGGGAGCTCACGTATGAACAAGTCCAAGGCAAAGCCCTCTACGGGAAGCATCATTACTCGGCTAAGGGCAACATTGGACGCTTCGGCGTTCCCGAAGTATCGTTCTTCGAGGGCGTATCCTGCACCGCTAATAAACCATTGAATTCGGTCGCCATAGTCACTGAAGGTTTCTGTCTGTTTAATTCCGTGTTAAGCGTACAAACATGGAATTTATGGCCGCGTTTTGATTAAGATCCGGGAACACATGTAATATATTTGGTGAAGGAGCACCGTAAACGCCCTGGGTTTGGGTTCTGTTTCCTGTCCAGTCTACGTCGTTTGGCTTTTTATTGTCCTCCTTCGGATGCAACTTATTTAAATAATACTTATGAGTTAGGCTGAAAAGAAAACAGGGGTTCAAGAGGTGATAAAATGCCGTCACCACTGGATTTTCTTAATATGTCTGTTTAAACCCAGTAGATATTTTTCGCCGGAATTTTAGTGTAAAGCTTCCAGATAAACAACCACAGATAAAAAGTAATTCTCCTATTAAGTCTTCGACTTGTTTTAGTTTGTCCCTAGGCGAGAACAGTGTTAGTTCCTTCGGTTCTATTTAATACCTCGATGTCACTGTCATCTGATCGGTATAATACTGTCGTGGCGTCGTTGACGTCTCTGTCATTGGAGTCAATTGAGTTATTGTTGTTGTTGACGGGATGCCTTATTCGAAATTCGGCTATAGAGATTGTTCCAGGGAGGGGAGGAATTATTGTTCCCCGTGGGACCTCATCGCCAACGGGACGGTCGTCTGTGCGTGGTTTGCACATCGAAAATTGTCTCGAGAATTAATGTTCTTTACCTGATTTTACTTTATTATTTTAGTTTTTGGTAACTTGAAACTAAGAAGTTTTAAGTTGTTATTTAGAATTACGTGAAAGTGATTGATAAAATTACTATCGATACTTATCAAGCAATCCTAATCTAAATTTTGATATACTTTTCACGAATTCGACAACAGATTTTCCTAATTGTAATGACCTGGTTTCCTCGTCCCTTATCGTGAGATGAAAGAGACTACCTTTTTCCAGCAAGGTTTGAGTTCTTTTTACTAAGTTGCGGCAAACATTACTGATTTGGGTGCAACTTTCTACGAGAGAGTCTAATCCGGTACTTAACCAGTTTAGTCGATCAGTGGGATCCTCTCGAACCATATATTTCTAGTCCGTCAGCGTCAGCAAGGTAAGTGTTTCAAAACTTTTCGGCAAGGTCGTCGATGATTTGTTGTTGCTTAGTAGCCTTTTTATTTGGTACTTGATTCTTCCGGAGTTTTCGCAACAGACGATCCTGATAGTCGAGTGGAGTCCGTTTTGGTTAAGTAAAGTTAAGTTTTTCAATTACTCTTAAAACATTGCACGAACTAAATCGAAAGAGTCAAACGTCTGAGAATTTTTAATGTAAATCCACTTTTGTTTCATCAATGTATTAACATCCGAAGAATTCTACCCAAATTTAAGCATCTGACTCTGTAAGCAGACAAAAAATGAAGAGCTGTTAATTCAGTCATATTTAAGCAAGCACTCTCAAAACCAATCTATAGATACTAATATAATTTACTTTAAATTGAAAACTGACAAATTTGTTAAGTTTGCTCAAAAATCAAAATTCGAATTTTTATGATAAGTTTACCTTCCCATGGGTTGAGCAAGCACACTCTAGGGACAAAAAGTGTCCCAATAATATCGCCAAAGTGTGTCTTCATCCTTTGATGAAAAATAAAATTAATAACAGTAAAATTGACCTGAAAATCATTTATTATCAAAGAACATGTAATTATTGATGAAATAAACAATAATCAAATGGTTAATTGATAATAATTAACAGAAAAATTAGAAAATATTAAAGTCTCGCGATTTCGGAGATTTTTAAATTGTCAATTAACCAACCCATATTTACCACCAATCACAGGAGATCACATGTTTTTCGCATCGAATTAAAATAACTTCATTTGATTTAAATGCAAGAATTAATATTTTTATTGTAACTAATCAATTAATTATTTATTATAATTATAAAAAAGTCATTAATTAAACTTAATTTTTTCAGACTGAAAGTTATAAGACAAAAAAATTGTTATCAAGTTCTGAGATAATGGAACATACTCTTTATCAATTGGAAAAATTAGAGGGCATATTCCAGAGTACATTCCATCATTTTAAAACTTGATTAAATTTTTTTTAGAGATATTAAAAATTTTTTTCAGATGTATTGTTTTACTTAGTTGTGGATTTTAGAGGTTGATAATTCTCTTTATCAATTGGAAAATTAAGGGTTCATATTACTGAGTATGTTGCATAATTTTAGATCTTGATTTGAATTTTTTTGTAATAATTGACAAATTTTTTCACATTTATTTTATATTACTTTTCTTAGGAGTGGTTGTTGGGAGTTTATAATAATAATTGTTATCAATTGGAAAAACTTGGGGGTATATTTTTGAGTTTGTTGCATTGTTTTAGAACTTGCTTTGAATTTTTTTGTAGATATGGATGAATTTTGTCAGCTTTTTTTTATAATATTGTTCTTAGTGATGGTTTTAAGAGGATGGTAATAATTGTTATCAAATGGAAAAATTACGGGACATATTCCTGAGTATGTGGCATCGTTTTAGAACTTAATTCGAATTTTCTGTAGAAATGGATAAATTGTTTCATATCTGAGTTGGTTAGTTGCTAGTGTACAAATACTCGAAATCGCGGGGGTTATTATTTTTTAATTTTGTTGTTCTATACTATATACTGTCAGCTAACCATGCGATTATTGATTTATTACATCAATGATTACATGTGTTTTGATAATAAATGCTTTTCAGTAGGTCTATTTTAATTTTATTAATTTTATTTTCAGCAAATGATAAAACAAGTAAACTTTGGAGACATAATGGGAACAGTTTTTATCCCCAAAGGACTTCCCGCTCAGCGCGAGGCTTTATAACAAATAGTAGAATTTTATGTCAATCACTGTTATTAATAATCTAATGGAATAGCAAATTATTCGTTTATTCATTTACTGATTAACTACTTTGCATGAATAATTTTTTTGTTTATACTACAAAATTCACTCTGTTCATTGAAACTTACACACGGTTTTCTATAACACGTAACCTCTCAGTTGTTATTTTAATTAAATTTCAAGTAATAAAACTTTTAAACGTTAATAACTTGTTTCGTCAGTAAAACATATATTAGTTACAAACTTAAAAAACAGCTCACCTGATAAAGTAAAATTTCTAGTCTTTTTAAGAGAAATAAACAGGACCCCATCTATATCTTCCATCAAAGCCACCGGAGGATTGGAACGGAAGTCATTTAAATTAAACGTATTTTGCAAAATGGCCTCAGAAATAAAGCGAAGCTCCATCACAGGAATCATTGTTCTTTGAGTAGTTCTAATATACAGTTGTAGACTTATCACCCGGGATATTTTTCTCCGCTTAACAGACTCTAGAATTAAATAGGAAATCTTTATTAGAAATGTTCAATTCTAATCACTTTATCAAATTCATTGTCAGAGAAAGTATCAGATATGATTTAACCCTACCCAATGGGAAATAAACGATTGGTTCATCAATGGCCCAATAATGGGAGCCAGAGGTGCCAATAATGGCAAACTATTGGCAACCACTATTGGACCACCATTGGTCAACTCTTGGGATGATTACGACTTTGCCAAGCATAGGTAGCCAATAACAGGGATCACAGGACCTATTGCTATTGAAAAAGGTGAATAGACACCTAGTTTTTTCAAAAATAGGGGACAAAAAAGGGACAGAAAATTTGCTTCAACTTATGTACTTGAAGATTTTTTAGGACATTTTTATTTACAAATTTTAAATGTGGAAAGAATATACAGGACTGCCAGCGGACTTGTAGATTAAAAATAGTACAAAAAAGTGACTTTTATATTTAAAAAAGTGAATAAATAGGGAATTTTTAAGTGAAAAAAGTGAATAAACAATAATTTGCAATAATAAACAAAATATTACTGATATTAATTTGAAGCCCGCCAGCAGGCAAATAATTAATCAGGGCTCCCCAATATCAAATTTAAAAAAAAATTTGTTAAATGAGAAAACTAATTGGAAAATTAATTAAAAATCAAGTAATGAAGACAAAAATTTAAAACAAAATAATTGAAATTTAAAGAAAATAATTAAAAAATTTTAAAAATACTGGTAATTACAAGAAAATAATTGAAGAATGACAAAAATAAGTAAAATTTGGCGAAAAATAATGATTCAAACGTAAAAGAAATTAATTTAAAAAATGATAAAAAAATTTACATATGTAGAAAATATGTAGAAAACAGTTGAAATATTACCAAAAAGAAGCTGAATTATGGAAAAAAAATTAATGAGAAATATAATTCAAAAAATGAAGTAAAAAGTAAAAAATGTATTACATTAATTGAAAAATTAAGGACATAATTGAAACGTGAATAAACTAATTGAATAATGTCATAAAAAATTGAAAGCTAGTATTAAAATTAAAAATTTATAGACAACAATAATAAAAATATTAAAGAAAATAATTCCAAAATGTCAAAAATGTTTGAATGATGACAAAAATAATTGTAGGTTGAAAAAAATAATTGTCGACAGGTATATGCATCCTTGACACGGCCTTTAAGCATCAACGGTTGTAACGATGCTAATCCATGTTGCATATTACTAGTGTCAAATAGGAGACGAAGTTTATTCGCAGCTCTTTCTGCCGCATGATTTAAAAATTCCCCACAATTCGCCTTTTCATGATGGTGAACGAATTGTAGAAGAGGATTTATACTGTTCATAATTGAGCATGCAGCAGCCAAAACGATTCTACGATGAAGACACTCCAAGTTCAGTAGACCTCTTCCTCCACGATCTTGTGAAAGGTAGATTCGAGGCACGGAAGACTTTGGATGATGACTTCGATGGATTGTTATCATCTTGCAAGTTTCTCTATCTAGCATCTTCAGCTCATTCACATTCCACTTAACTGCTCCAAAGGTATAGAGAAGCAAAGGAATGGCTATTGTATTCGTGGCTTGTATCCTATTATTCCCAGATAATTCGGACGACTAAATTTTTCTGAAAAGACTCCGATATTTTATTTAGAAATGATCTATAAGCAGATGCAAATCTTGAGTCCCCGCTTGTGGAATTCCAAGATATGCGTATGTTTCTCCTTGACCAAGATGATGAATGGTGTTGTCATCAATAAGCTGAATATCCCCAGATTCGCTTGGTGCTTCACATCTTCCCCTACTTAAGTGTAAAACGGCACAATTATCTAATCCAAATTCCATTCCAATCGCTCTAGAATACTTGGCTTCTTTTTTATATTATTATTATTGTTATTATTATTATTATTACACAGGTCGATAAATAATGACTTTTTTCTGATTCAAGATTCAGACCATAATATTCTTATAGATTTTTTATCGTTAAACACGAATCTGATCTCGAAAAGTGTCCATCACGCAGAGATTTTGAGAAAAATGAACTCAAAGTCTCAAAAACCCTGTGTTAGCCCTACTTCGATCACATCTAGAAAGTGATCCTAAGGTGCTAGAAGTCTTTACTTAGTCTTAAATTTAAGCTTGAACCTTCATTTAACAGTATAAAATAAAAAAAACGCTGAATCAATTCCAAATTTCCGTGTAGCACCACTTTTCCATGTGCGCGCGCACTCTACTTGCACCTATAGAGTGGTATACTCAGCCCAGTGACACTCGAAACTGTAGATGGGCAAATGTTGAGCGGTGAATTTAGTTCCAAGTCGGAGCGCTGATTACCTTTCGGGCCGACTTTTCTTTAACGTATACTTTGCCATGAAAAACTGCAAATTTATTTCGTTTTTTTCCCATTATTTTACATAGTTTTCAAAGTTTTAAAATAGTTTTATTTTTTCTATAACGTTCATTGTTTGTTATACATAATAAATCAGGCTATTTATATTTCAAAATTTGTAAAACAGCAATGGTAAAGTGTGTGGCAGTTAATTGTGTTTCTGGTTATAAACGGAAAAAAAATCCAGTTCCAAAGGTTCAATTTTTTTATGTTCCAAAAGATGAAAACCTAATTAAAAAGTGGCAAAAGGCAATTTTCAGAGATGACATCAAATTAAAAGCAGGGGATGCAGTCTGCGAAAGGCATTTTGACGAAAATGATTTAGTTTTCGAAAAGCCAATAATAGGTTCTGATGGTACTTTGATAGGAACGGTCTGTATTTTGTATTACTTAAACAATTGATATATATATAAATAGTTATAATAATTTAAAAAACACATTATGTTAGAAAATAATTATATAAATATATAATTTAAAAATAATATATTACTTATTTATTTATATTTTGAAATTTTTGAATTTGACATTTAGCTATATAGTACGATATTTTCTCAAAAAAATTACTCTATTGTTACAACAAGTTTTTTTTTTCAAAAATCAGATAATAATTCATTTATAATTTGTTAAAATAATTCACTTTATAATTTGTTGAAATAATTCATTAAATAAACAGTAAATTTAATTGAAATTATCTTTATTGTTTACATACTTTTGAGTTTAATTTAAAAACATTTTGATATGTAAAGAAGATAAAAATTTATTGTGGATCATATTAGATTTTTTTTTTATTATTCTTATGATTATTTAATTTTAAAGAAACTAAAATAACATGAAAAGCAATTTTTAGTTTTTAAATATTTTTATTCTATTGTTTAAAAAATGAGCATCTGCATAATATAAGAAATTTTAAAACACAAAAAAAAATATAAAAAAATAAAATTAATTCATGATACCTATGAATTTTCTTTTGAAAAAAATACTACTTTTATATATATTTTTCAGACTACTCTTAAAAAACCGGAATTAAAAAAAGATGCTTTACCGACTCGAAACTTGGGACGTGAAGAAAAACCTCCGAAACTAAGATCACTCTCAATACAACGTTCCAAACGTAAACTGGAAGATGATATTGTAGATGTAGAGGGACCAACTACAAGTAAAGTAGCCAACATTGTTGATACGGATAAAACTGACGAAAATAATTTGGATATAACAAATAATGTGGTTGATGACGACTTGACGTTACCAAAGTTGCCTGAAACCAAAAGTTTGTTTCAACGAATTGTTGAAAATGAAAAAAGCGTTGTCTTAACTTGTGGATGGCTTCGATCTACTATTAATTACGACCATGAAAACGGAATTACCTTCGTCAAATTAATTGGTATTAAAGATCGAAATGGACAGATCCATTCTGGTTGTCACAAGACCGTAACATTAAACGAAGATTTAAAAATCTTTATTTATATAAATGGCAGGCACGTGGACTGCAGTAGGTATAGTCTTCAAAATAATGAATTTGAAAGTGCCGAACACTTTGCACAAGTCCTAGAAACCGTGGACAAACGTCAAATTTGTCAAGGTAGCTTGGACTTGATTAAAGATAAAAGTAACGAGAGTCTTTTACAAACGTTTACGTTCACTGACGGTATTAATGTTTTACGTAATAAATCTTGTCCCTTGCTTTTACAAGAAGATGAGAAACAGCAAGATCGAGTATGTAAATACTGTAAAAACGTAAAACATGTATTAAATACTAAAATTATTCGCCGTCAGAGAAATAGTAACTCTAAATACTTGCAGTCCAAAAATTTAAGTCCAAAAAAACGACAACAGCTTGAGAAGCTGAAAAAACTGGCAAAAAATACTGGCAGAGCAAAAAAGATAGCTCAAGCAACGGTTCGTTTGTTAAAAGCTACAGTCCGAAAATCTCAAGATGAATTGAGAAAAATTTCTAATACATCTGTTGAGAAAATGTTAACGGACAATAAAAATATTAGCCCAAACGAGCAGTTAGCTATTATGGAAATTCTCAAAGCATCGAAAGCCAAAAGTGCCAAAGGTCGGAGATATTCCGATGACTGGATTATTCTCTGCCTTTTGTTGCACATGAGATCACCAGTAACGTACAGAATGATTTACGATAATAAAATTCTATCTGTACCTTGTGTCAGGACAATTCGAAGGTACTTTATTTAAATAATAAAATATTTATAAGAACAATTTATATACAGTAATAAATAAATATAATTTTATAATACATATAAAAAATAAAATTTATGTGTTTCCTATCCACATAAATTTCCAATATTAAAAAAACAGTATATTAATAATAAGAAGATTTACCATCTACAGGCATTAAAAAAAATTATAAATAAAAAATAAATAAAAATAAAATAAACAGATAAAAAATTATAAATAAAAAACTTTATTTACAATAAGAACTTAAGTATATTACCATTTACAGGTATAAAAATTAAACTTATAAATAAAAAATAAACGAATAAATAAATAAATAAAATAAAAAATAACATTAATAAAAAAATAGAGAAATAAAAACTATAAATAAAAAATAAATAAAATATAATAAAATAAATTATAAATAAGAAATGTTATTTATAATAAGAAGTCATTTCTATTACAATTTACAGATATCTTGCTCAAATTGACTGTCCGTGTGGGTTTGATCCCCGGTTTTTTGAAATTCTAAAAAGACATTTTGAAGGAAAGACTTCAAAACAATTGCATGGACTGATCCTCGTAGACGAAATGTTTACAAGGAAACATTTGCTTCTGGACCAAAAAACAATGACTTTTAAAGGCCTTCAAGATTTTGGAGATATTCCTGCAAATTCTAAAGAAAATCAACCTGAAATGGCTGATCACGGACTGGTTATTATGTTTCAACAAGTGTACGACGATTACTCCCAACCTGTGGCAGTTTTCGCTTCAAAAGGATCAGTCTGTGGAGATGTTTTAGCCAAATTACTAATTCAAGCCTTAGTGCTTTTAGAAAATGCAGGTGCTAAAATCCACGGAATCGTTGCTGATGGAGGAAAACCTAACAGAAGAATGTGGTCGGAAATGGGGTGCAGTGGTAAATTGGACACAACATTCAAAAATTGGTTTTCTCATCCAACAAAGGAGAATCGAAAAGTGTTTCTCTTTTCTGATGCACCTCATTTGATAAAGACAATAAGAAATCGTCTAATAAACTGTGGACAATTAAAAGTGTGAATTTATTCTGAACTTAAAAAAATTTGTAAAATATTCTCTTTAATAAATTACGTATTTACAAACATTTAATTATAGGTTTATCCAGATGAAAGCCCGGTCAAGTGGAAGCACATAGAAACCTTATATGAGGTAGAGAAACTTTTACCAGCCGGAAAAAGAATTTGTCCGAAATTAACGGAAGCCCACATACACTGTCAGAAAGATAAATATTCTAAAATGCGAGTGTCTCTTGCTGTACAGGTAAAATTCCCCATTTAAAGATTATCAAAAATCGTATTATTACCTCCATTTTAAAAAAATATGAATCTATAATTTGTTTACGAATCTGAAGGTATCCTACACTTTTCAATTGTTATTATTTCAATTATTTATAAAAAAAAAGAATAATTTTAAAATTCCAATTTAAGACAATTTTATTTTATTTTAAGTCTAAAAATTAAAAATTGCTTAATCCCATAAAAACTCAAAAATACACAAATTTTTTTTTGTTATTTTGATATTATTTAATCATTCTAAAGCTTAAATTATGTAAGTAGATTTAAAATTTGTTGTAGTACTTATCATAAAATCTTGTATTTTGTAAACGCAGATTTTCAGTAAATCCGTTGCTCGCGGTTTACGTTATTATAAAACCCTAGGGGATAAGTTACAAGACAGTGAATCCACTGCACAGTTTTGTGAGTTTTTTGATGCAATGTTTGACGCTTTAAACCGAACAACCTTGGAAACAGCCATACGACCTGGAAGTAAGGATATGAGCGTAAGTGATTTTATATTAACAAATTATAATTCAATTATTGAATTTTATTTTGCAATGATATTTCAATATGTTAATAGGTTTTGGAAGATTCCCTTCTGTGGTTAAATGCTTGGAAAGAAAGAGTTCAGATGGGTGAAATTAAGCCTGATGAATATCTTACTTATGAGGCTGATGAAGGATTGCGTATGACCCTCAGATCTACATTAGATTTGATAAAATATTTGTTAGAAGAAGAAAAATTAAAAATAGTTTTTACAGGCAGAATTAATCAAGATGCTCTTGAGGTATTTCACGTTTGAAACGTGCGCAAGTAGACAAATAAGTTGTACGAATTGTGTTGTCATATATTAATGTTTATTTGTATCTACTCTAATAGTAAAACTATTTTTGTAATCATAGTAGTAGTAGTAATAGTAGTAGTAGTAGTAATATTAATAGCAGTAGTATTACTATTTAATATATTAGTTATTAATATTTATAATTTTAATTTAATTTAATACATAGTATTTAATATTTAAACTTAATTTAATATATAGTATTTAGAAAATAATAATGTTAATAATCATAGTTAGTAGTAATAGTATAAATAGTAGTAGTAATAATATGTGCAGTGTCCCGAGATTAATTCAGTTGCAATTGTACGTCGCCGTATTTAAATATTTATATACGCTTTTTATAAAATAACACTTTTCAGAGCGCTAGAGTTGAGAATAAAATATATGATTATAGAAAATTAATTAAACTTTTTTTATGTATTTATTTTGTCTAGAGATTTTTTGGAACTGTACGACTGACAGGAGGTTGCAACGACCACCCAGCTACTCCAACGTTCTTACAAATCTATAAAATTTTATCATTTTATAGTGTTTTAAAACCTCCTAAAACTGGAAATTGTTCTTTGCCGGAAAATGTTGGTCAACCTTTAATTTCAATGTCAGAACTAAAAGAAATTTATAAATCGGAAAAAAAAAATCTTTCGTTGAAGATATTAAAACTAAACTTAATATCGTTATTGCACAAAACGATAACGATTTTTCAGATTTCACTAATGCTTTAGACCACGATTACGATCTTTCCTATGTAACAGAGTGTTTAATGTATTTTGTTACAGGAAATATTTGTAAAAATTTCATAAAATTTACGACTTGCGACACTTGTAAGAGTGGATTTTTTGATTCGTCAGAAAACGCCTTTATGCGAAATCACCCAATTGCTCAACTCGTAACACGAGAAGAAGAAAATAGTTGTGATAGGATAGAACACCCCAATATTAAATTATATAAATTCCTAGAAGCTATTAAATTTAGTTTTGTACAAAATTGTGAGGAAAACAATGTTTATGATTTAGTAGTTAATGAAATTCTCCAACAAACTTTCGAATTTCCATGTCCTGCTCACGGAGAGGAGGTTTTAGCTTACATAATTCATTACTATTTACAATACCGTATGCGACAATATGCTAAAATTCAATTAGCAGACCAAAGAAAATATAGCACTAATTTAAGAAAAACGGCCAAATTTTATGCAACTTAAAGACAACAAACTAAAAGTAAATTTTATGTCTATCATAAGAAATGTCTTTAAAATTGTTAAAATATATCACAATAATATTTTAAACGAAATTATAGTTATATAAATTTATTGACTGAAACGTTTTTTTAATTTGAGGAATTTAATTTATTTTTCTGCATTTATTTATACCTTTCTCTTTTTTTAATAAAAATATTCCTTAATTTTTAAAAACTGTGTTTATTTTATTTAATGTAAGTTAGAATATTTAATTTAATTAAATTATTTAATTACTTCATTTTAAAATTTTCGTTTTGAACAATTATGCTACTATAAGGATTCATCTACATAATAAACAAATAAAATAGATTTATGAAGATGTTTTTTACTAAACATATACTATTTCTTTAATTATTTATTATTTAAAAGCATCCCAACTTTTAATTATTAAAAAACCAATATATTTGTTTAAACAAGTACATAAATTCATATTCTTTTCATTGAGTTTTTTAAAAGTCGGCCCGAAAGTACCATCAGCGCCACAGTGGCAGCTTTCAACATTCATCCCACATTTTCTTGAGGCTATCACATGAAGTGTCACTGGGCTGGGTATACTGATGGAGTGAAATTTATTGGTGACTCCTGAAAATTAAATAAATTTGAAATATTCAGCCGAGAATTAAAATATTCTGTATAACGCATGACTTTTAGAGCATCGACGATTATCATTCGAATCCAAGAACGATCGATTGATTTCGGATATGGGAAATAGTGTTTCCGTCAAGATGAGAGAGATCGATGGGGGCATGGGTAGGATGGGGGGCCGTAGGGCGAGGTAAAGGTATGGGAATCAATAAAAGAAAATCATCAGGGCTTCTTGGTCTTTTCGCTCTGAAATATTCTGTAAGGAAGTTTGTGCCACCCTCATGTGCATCGCCGATGATACATAAGTAATTATCATTTTATTTCTTTTTGTTTTTTTTGTGTTTATTCGAAATTTAATATTTTTTTTATTTTGTGGTAAATTTTTAAAAATAGTATTTTAATTGGGAATGTATTAAAATTAAACAGGTGTGGCAGAAAATTAAGGGTGGATTAGCAAATTTATAAAACGAAGAAGTGCGGGAGCCTGAAGCCCTGGAGGACCTAAAAAAAGTTAAAATCCATGATTTTCAAATAAATCAACTTTTGGTGGACGGAGTTAGTTGACTCAGAAAATTCACGTGAAATTCTTTGGCCAATTTTGAAGGGAATTTTCAACGTAGCGTCCTCGATTTGCCACGTGCTCAGGTGCTCACCGACCTCTCTCATCAAAATCTGATCTTCAGAGCGATAAGTCTATATTATTTTTCGATTATTTCTTTAATTTTGTTTGTTTTTGTGACTCTTGTGTATGAATGTCTCTATAAGATTTTATTATATATATATATATATGTTTGACTGATTTTGATAAAAATTTCAATTTGAGACATTGCCGGTGATATTCGGATGTAAAATTGTGCTTGACACGAGCCTCATTGTCTGATATTATATGTTTTTTATATGGATTCATCTTTTCATGTTATATTTATATTTTTGAGATGCATCTTTGGGGTTTTATTTTGTAAGATAACGTTTATAAACTTTTTTGTAAATTATATTCTGAATTTGAGGTTCTTAATTCTTGTATTTTTATTGTGTTGAATACCTTGGTGATTTATTAATTCTTTTTATTTTAGAGGTAATGTGATATATATATCTATAAAATTTTGATAGTGGTCAATACCTATTTAATATAATATATTTAAATTAATTTTATTTCTTTATTTTTCTAAAATCGCATTGAATATTTATAAGGTTTAGTAGTCTTTTCAATTGTTGATCTTATATGTTTTCATTTATTGGATTAATGCAATGATTTTTTTTAATTTACCAAGACTTAATTTATTCTCATCATATTAATATAAAAAAAAATCGTTATAATAAAGAGGGCCACTTATTATTAATTTTTATTTATGGAATTTACTCTTTTTGAGGTCACTGAATACAAATATAATGTTAAAATTTGATAATTAAAAATAGCCGATCATAAATGGAGAACCTCAAAAATCAGGGACCTCAAAAATCTCTAAATACCAAGTTTCAATATGACTCATAAATTTTCAAAATTTTATGTCCGCCATTTTGGATCGGCCATTTCTAATTCTCTAATTTTAACATTATATTTGTATTTCTTTTTATATATTAAATTTATTTTTGTATTTGTACCTCAAAAACAGTAAATTCCATAAAAAAAATTAATAATAAGTGGGCCTCTGTATAGGTGCTCTATAGGTGCAAGTAGAGTGCGCGCGCACATGAAAAAGTGGTGCTACATGAAAATTTGGAATTGATTCAGCGTTTATTCAATTTGATTCTGTTAAATGAAGGTTCAAGCTTTAATTTAAGCCTAAATAGAGACTTCTAGCATGTCAGATTCGTAGTCAGCGATGAGAAATCTATAAGAATATCATGGTCTGATTCTTAAATCATTTTCTGTGTTGACCAGTGTTATTATTATTAAGTTTTCTTTCTTTTGTTCTTTTTGTTATTATTTTATTTACTATTATTTCTTTATTTTTACCTGAATTCTTATTTTCTAGGCATAGCTTAGACATAATGGAAACTAGCCCAAAAATATTGTATTTTCTCTTCTACAGCAAAATAAATGTAATGGTTATTCCATCCAAGTTTTTATTTAGTTAATCACAAGAGTATCTAGTACTCTAAGTATATCCCTTGCCTAATCTAATATTTGAGTCACCATCCCTGACATCCACTGCAAAAAAATACACTTTTCATATTATTCTTACATAAATAAATAAATAAATAAATAAATAAACTCATTACATAAAGTTTTTTCTATTTTAAAAGAAACTTCCGCACGTCAAATCATCCCTTCTGAGATTCCTTGCATTTCCAGAATCTCTTGAGAATAAACATAATCTAAGTAATGAGTGGAAAATAATTTTTAACCACTTTTTATGTGAACCTCATTAATACCTGCACTCTTAGGTGTAGGTAAATAATCTGCAAGAAACATCCTTTGACGTCAATTGCAAGAAACATTACTAGGATATTAAGTATTTCGGTCCGAGGCAAAGCGTAGAAATAGATACGTCAGGCAAAAGGAAAAGAAAATATAAAACCTACACGGAAAAAAAGATTAAGCTTTTCTAGTATGTCACCAGTCAAAATTTTTAAAGCAGTGGTTCTCGGCTTAGTATTTAAGGGGGTTGACCCGTGTGATAGATTCGAAAAATCGAATTTTTTTATTTTTCTTATATCGCATCTATAACATATGCAGAATATGTGGGTAAACCGATTTTGACATATTCTTCGTTGTTAAAAAGTTTTTACAGTGAGAAGGCATGATGTTCGAGCGCGCGGTCGAGCTTTCAAATAGCATTGAAGCTTTGTCGCTTTGGTTTTTTATCCGCGAATTTTATTATTCCATACACATTTATATAAGTAAAAAATAAGTACATTTAGAAAAACTTTAGTTTCCTAAAATAAATTTTCGAATGTAACAGTTGTTTTAGTAATGGTTTCGAATTCACTGCCTTATTCGTACTTGAGCTTTCAAACGCGTTTTTCTCGAAACCACTTTTTTTCAACTGGTCGCCATGATATCTCGAAAACGACTTGACCGATCACCTTGAAATTTATAGGGTATGTTCAGCACATGTGGGGCTACAAGCTGAACTAGGATAATTAAAAAAGGTCACGTCGTTTTTTTTTTTATACAAGAAAACAGGCCAAAAATAGAGTTTTTTTTTAGAAATAAAAATTCAAAGTCGCGTAAAAATTTTATTTTTTAATATTTTCAAATAATCCTAGTTCAGCTCGTAGCTACAGTGACACAGATTAAAATTATTTTTTATTTTTTTATTTTAGATCACTGTTAAGAATTCAAAGAGATTTTAAATTTTGCGCCTAAATATTCCAGAAGGGAAGCAATTTATTAGAAAGGAGAAATAGTGAACTAATGTGATAAGAAGATATGAGTCAGTCCTGTATAAGAAGTCAGACTAGACAGAGCGCGTAATTGTATTGTAATGTTACCTTGGCAAATTATTATCAATTTATGATTTTCTTGGACGGAGAATAAATTGATTATTGTTTTAGACTTTATGTGCTCTGGTTTTTATTCACCCTGTTATTTATTCCCGAACAAGTGGCGACCGTGACAGGACTAATTTTAATTCGGGAATTTAAGTTTAGAACAGTGTGTGAGTTTTACCAGTATTTTGAGAATTAAGATGGACGCGATCACAAGGCAGAGAAAAGCTGTCCGCACAGCTTTTACAAAGGCCCATAGAGCTTTTTTGGCAAAATATGAAAGTTTTTGTACATTGGGAGAGAAGATGGTGGCATTTCAGCTGTTTGAAGAAAAGGCTGCGGAATTGGATACAGTAAATTCAGCTTTCAGTACAGCAATTTTCGAGTCAGATATGAGCGAAGCTGAAATCGATAAAGAAATGGAAGTCATCGATGAATATAAAGTAACGTTCCTATCTGCAAAACTGAAAGCAAACACACTTTTCGGAGCCCATAGTGAAAACACGATAATGGCGACCGCAAGTCCAACAAAGCCATCATCAAGAAGAACGCTGAAACTGCCGACAATAGAATTGCCAAAATTCGGAGGAAGCGTGAAAGAGTGGCTCCCTTTTTGGAGCATTTTCAAAAAAATCCATGAAGATCCTTCGATAAGGCATGAAGATAAGTTCCAGTACCTTGTACAAGCTACTATTCCAGGATCACGTGCACATGATTTAGTGAGCAGTTTTCCACCGACAGCAGAAAACTATGACAAGGCGATTTCGAGTCTGAAAAGCCGATTCGGTCGTGATGACGTCGTTGTTGAATTTTACGTTCGTGAGTTGCTGGGTCTTGTATTGCAGAACGCCCTTAAAGGAAACCAAAAGGCATCACTGGCTAAAGTGTATGACAAATCAGAGGCATATATTCGAGCCCTGGCTACGCTTGGTGTAACCACAGATAAGTGCGTGGTAATGTTATATCCCTTGGTAGAGTCTTCTTTACCAGAAAAAGTGCTGCGTGCTTGGCAACGAAATGGACAATATAAAACCACGGACAAAAGTGAAAAAACCACGGACAAAAGTGAAAAAACCACGGACAAAAGTGAAAAAACCACGGACAAAAGTGAAAAAACCGAGGCAAAAGATCGCCTTTCTAATCTTTTGGAGTTTTTACAAATGGAGGTGGAAAGTCAGGAGCGGATAGATATGGCGCTACAGGGTTTTGGATTATCAGCAGAAGCAGAGAAATTAAAAAAGCCGAGAAACAAAGCGGAGACAGCAAGGGATACAGCCAGCGCAAGTGTTCTTCTTACATCAGACAACAAAGGTAAATCGACGGAATGTATTTTTTGTAAAAATCCACATGCTAATCAAGATTGTGATTTTGCACGAAAGATGAGTCTGAATAAAAGGAAAGAATGTGTAAAAAAGGCGGGTGTATGTTTTTTCTGTTTAAATCGAGGTCATATTGCTAAAAATTGTCGAATCTGGGTTAAATGTACATGGTGTGCTGAGCGACACGTCATATTGCTTTGTTCGAGTATTAATTTACAAGATAAGGGTACAATAGATAAAATGCGAGATAATTGTAAAGGAGAAGAATTTGAACATAATTTTGCTACACTTGACGAATCACCACATGTCTGTTTGCAAACATTTAAAGTGAAACTGTATTCTGAATTTAAAGAGAGAATAGTTAGGGCTGTTTATGACTCGTGCTCTCATAGGTCTTATATTCGTGAAGCTGTCGCAAAAGAAATAGGCTATATTCGAAATAATACATTCTCTATTCGGCGGTATTAAGTCAAGAGCTAAAAGGCATAATAAATATCAAATTCGATTGGAAAATCTTGATGGGTCTTACGCATGTAATTTCTCTGCATTGGGCGAGGACTCAATCTGCGATACGATACCGTGTATTAAAAAAGAGCCATGGCTTAATGAATTGAATAAAAAAGGAATTCTTTTAACTGATATCGATAGTACGCATGATGAAATAGACATCCTCATTGCAGCAGATGTAGCCGGAAAATTATTTATGGGAAATAAAGTTGAATTAAGCAATGGCTTGGCAGCTTTTGAAAGTTTATTGTCGTGGACAGTCATGGGTAAAGTTCCGAAAGAGTTTATAGAACAACCAGAGAGTTCTGCTCTCTTACTCACCACAATGTTCGTTTGGGAGGCGGAAATATCCGACCTGTGGCGATTGGATTTGCTAGGGATTAAAGACCCTATAGAAAGTAAAGACGAATCGGTGAGAAATGAAATCACGCGTAATTTTATAAGAGAAACATCGGTGTTTACATCAGAAGGCCGATATGAAGTTAGATTACCGTGGAAAGACGATCATCCTCCTCTTTCTGAAAATTATGACGTGGCGCGACAGAGATTAAGAGCAATGCTAGAAAAATTGAACAAGCAAAATTTAGTTTCTGATTACAATAAAGTTTTTGATTCATGGTTAGCAGAAAAAATAATTGAGAAAGTTCCTGAAAAAGAAATTAATTGCACGGGTCATTATTTACCTCATCGGCCGGTGATAAAAATAAACAGTACAACTAAAATTAGGCCCGTTTTTGATGCGTCAGCTTTTAAAAAGGGTTGTCCTTCACTGAATCATTGTTTAGAAAGGGGCCCTAATTTAATGGAACTTGTTCCGTCGGCAATAAATAAATTTCGCGAAAATGAAATAGGAGTTATATCAGATATAAAAGGAGCATTCTTACAAATAGCTGTGAATCGCACCGATCGAGATTTTCTTCAATTTTTGTGGATTGACAATGGTAAAATTGTTATTTATAGACATTGTCGGGTAGTTTTTGGTCTATCATGTAGTCCTTTTTTGTTATCAGCGACAATTGAAATGCTTATGGAAGAGGCTGAAAAGAGAGTTTCATCAAAAGACTTTGAGGAATTTTCTTGGTCAGAAAAATCAGTTAAACAATTGAAGGAATCATTTTACGTAGACAATTGTGTAACTAGCGTTAACACGGCGGATGAGTTACAGATTTTTATTCGAGAAGCTACTAACATTATGGCAATGGGTGGTTTTGAATTACGCGGATGGGAAAATTCTGGGAATTTTTTGGACCGGGAGTCGTCACTAGTCTTAGGAATATCCTGGAATAAACGTAAAGACACAATTAGTATAAACCCGGATGTCATTAAAATGGAAATTCCAAAAATTATTACAAAACGAGTTATTTTATCCACCGCGCACAAAATTTTTGACCCAATTGGGTTTACTAACCCCATTTCCTTAAAACCGAAGAAAATACTTAAATTATTGTGGAATGAAAAAATCGATTGGGATACGCGAATAAACTCGGAAGTTAGGTGAAGGCAGATTAAGTATTCACGTGTTTAGTGATGCAAGCAAGTCAGCCTATGCAGCGACTGTGTTTGCAAGAGTGGAATCTGGGGATTCGGTCATCGTGCAACTTTTGGGTGCTCGATCGCGAATTGCTCTGGAAAATTCGTCGATCCCCCGGTTAGAGTTAATGGCTGCGTCAATGGCCGCAAGACTTGCAGATTCCACAATGAAATCACTTACTCGTAGAATAGAAAAGGTAGCCTATTGGTCTGATTCGACAACTGTGTTGGCCTGGATAAAGCGCGATGCACAGTGGGGGGTATTCGTATACAATAGAATTAAAGAGATCAGACCACTAAGCAATACGAGTGATTGGAATTATGTTCGGACTGGGTTGAATCCAGCTGATTTGCCATCTCGAGGTTGTAGTCCCTTACAATTAATCAAGTCAGAATGGTGGAAAAGCCCTAATTGGCTTCGTGAATCTGAAAGTAAATGGTCCCACGCGGAAAAGAATTTTGATGAAAAAGAAATAAATAGCGAACTGAAGAAGGGTGTTGTAATTAATATGCTGAGTACAGGGAGCTCTGAGTTCAAGGCTAGTAATATTTTTCCTAATTACACAAAGTTGATACGGTTCATAGCGTGGGTGCGCAGGTTTTTAAAAAATCGGAAACTAGAATTAGAAAAACGTAAAACAACAAAAATTGACAACTCGGAAAATGGAAAAATTTTTGCCAGTCCCTATTCATCTATAGAAAGCCGTAAAACGCTAAGTTTATCTTTTAAAGAAATAAAAGAGGCCGAAACTAATTTATTAAGACACCTGCAGCAAATCATGTTTGTTGATGTAAGCAAGGGCAAGTTATCGTCATTCAAGTGGACTACCAATGAAGACGGTTTGTATACCTTAAAGACGAGTATTCTAAATCGGGACGATGAAACTATGTTTTTGCTTCCGATTATTTTAGACAGACATGATATTGTTGAATTAATAGTACGCGAAACTCATGAAGACTGCGGTCATTCAGGGACACAAATAGTGATCAATGCAATACGTGAGAGATTCTGGATACTTTCATTACGTCAGATTGTTAGAACTGTCGCAGCGCAGTGCATTAAGTGCAAAAAATATAAAGCAAAACGTATGGAGTGTGAACCTACTCCCCTTCCAAGAAATCGTGTTCGCGATGCAGCGGTTTTTGAAATCACAGGTGTAGATTTTGCAGGACCGATTTTTATAAAGGGGGGAGGGAAAGGATGGATATGCTTATTTACGTACGCGGTATATAGAGCAGTTCATTTGGAACTGGCTTCTTCGCTATCCACAGAAGAATTTATAGCAAGACGAGGACGGCCTTGTCACATGTACAGTGACAACGGAACCAATTTTCACGGTACAGCGAATACGATGAAAAGTCTAGATTGGGAAAAAATAGTTAAACAAACGGGAATATTACAAATTGAGTGGCATTTTAACCCACCATCGGCACCGTGGTGGGGCGGATGGTGGGAGCGTTTAATAGGAGTCTTGAAAACGATTCTGCGAAAAGTACTAGGAAAGGCGTGTCTATCCTACGAAGTTCTAACTACTTCCCTGTGCGACGCTGAGGCGATTATAAATGCTCGTCCTTTGACATATGTGTCAGAGGATCCCGATGATCTAAAACCTTTGACCCCTACAATGTTTCTTCAGGAACTGCGCGAATCAGGAGTCCCAGATCTAGACATGATTTATCATGAAAAATTAAACAAAAAATTACGATATCGACAAAAAATCATGAAGGATCTTCGTTCGAGATTTCGAATAGAATATTTAAGTAAATTGATGTTAAAAACTGGAAAAACGGAAACTCGAACGATAAAAGTGGAAGATGTAGTCTTGATCGGTGATGATGAGCATAGGAGGATAGATTGGCCTCTTGGACGCATTGTGGAAAAAATTGTAGAGCGGGACGGAAACGCGAGAGTGTACGTAGTAAAAACCAAAAACGGATTGTTAAAGCGACCAGTGCAGAGGATTTACCCACTTGAAATATCGTCAAACGAAAATGATCTTATTGAAGATTTAACTGAAAATGTAAAAAATAAAACCAATGTAAATAGTTTTAAACCACAATTAGAAAAGCAAGTAAAAACAAAAGATTGTAATTTTAAAAAAGACGACCTTCAATTAAGAAAAGAAACAAAAAATATTATAACGAGAAGTGGTCGTATCAGTAAGAACCCTGATAGATTTCAATCTTAAAAATTTTAGTATATCGTGCATGTATGTGCGAATTGAGGATCATTGTATTTATTTTGAATGACTCAGTATAATTAAATTATATTTTGTGAAAATTATGGTAAAGTTTTAAATGATGTAAGATTGACTATAATTGTAAGTTCCTTTCTGGAAGTGAAAATTTTGTTGTGTACATTTTTAAAGGTTATTTTTACAAAAGGGGGGAAGATGTTAAGAATTCAAAGAGATTTTAAATTTTGCGCCTAAATATTCCAGAAGGGAAGCAATTTATTAGAAAGGAGAAATAGAGAACTAATGTGATAAGAAGATATGAGTCAGTCCTGTATAAGAAGTCAGACTAGACAGAGCGCGTAATTGTATTGTAATGTTACCTTGGCAAATTATTATCAATTTATGATTTTCTTGGACGGAGAATAAATTGATTATTGTTTTAGACTTTATGTGCTCTGATTTTTATTCACCCTGTTATTTATTCCCGAACAATCACTCAGACGGTCGGAATCGTGGCGACCAATGCTGTACTTTTTTTTTTCCATGAATTACTTCCCCGCGCTGTATCACGTAAAGTTTTTATTATTTTGACTTCAAAAAATTTCTGAATTTACTTCAATAGTTGCTAAATCTATGGTAGAAAATTCAAAGTTGTAAGTTTTAATCGCCCATCAGAAAAAAATCCCAAAAATCAGTTAAAAAAACGGCCGTCACACGGGTCAACCCCCTTAAGTATAAATTCATAGATATTTGGTATAAGTGTCTTCTATGCAGATAAAGTATTACCGATAGACTTTAAAAGCATAAGTTACCACGCCTTTTCAGGTATGTAACCTTGCATTAGAATTTTTTTGTCTGCTCACCTAGAGAGCAATTTTTTTGTGTTGTCGTATTATTATATGCGATGATTTTTTTGTGTCTTATGTAAGTGCTTAAATCTTTTGGTAATTATTACGAGTATTTTATATGTGTTTGAAATTTGTTAAATATCATTTCTATAATGTTTCATTAGAGCGTATTTAACTTTCAACAAAACATTTTTAGGTTATATTTTTGAGAAGTTATGAAAGTTATAAGTTTATATATTCTTTTAAATGACATAAAAATAAAGTTTTTTTAAAGTTTAAATAATAAACAGTTTCGAGTAAATTTGAACTGTTTTTAATAATATTTAAGTTATATTGAATTATTTTTAATAATATTTAAATTAAGTAAAATAGTGAGAGGCATGGAAACATTTCGTTTCTTATACTTGCTATTGTCTTATATTAACACAATATGAAAAAATGTTTCCAAGATAGAAAAATTAACTATATGATGTTTTTAAATTTTTAAAATAAAAATATTCTATTGCATCCAAAATACCCGG
This sequence comes from Ganaspis brasiliensis, assembly GCA_037103525.1. Lineage (NCBI taxonomy): Eukaryota > Metazoa > Arthropoda > Insecta > Hymenoptera > Figitidae > Ganaspis > Ganaspis brasiliensis. The sequence goes on from JAZKLR010000311.1 coordinate 2,490,472, forward strand.
TTGTAAATCCGTGTACAAGATCATCTACTGAACTTGTACATGATTATGGATAAAATCATGCACAGGTGCATTGACTTGCTTTGTGCATGAACTTGCGAATGGTCAACACATGAATTTGGAACAACGAACGTGCAAAGGAACATGCACATGTTCATGAACGCTTTTAAAGGCAAATAATTTTATGTGCATGAACATGCACACGAACATTCACATGAATCTGTACACGAAAATGGATAATTATTTATTTAACTTTAAACGTTGCGCATTAGTTATCTATGAGAGTGAAGGCTGCGCAGTAGATTTTAATGGCTATAAAAGGTAGAGGACCACTATAAAACAAGTAACATTTGTTAATAATATTTAAAGTATGAAAAATTATGTGCATGAACATTTTCACGTTCATGCACATGTTCTTGTATCAGATTTTATTGTGCGTGCACGAAAATGTACACGTTCGTTGTTCCAAATTCATGTGTTGACCATCCACAAGTTTATGCACAAGACAAGTCAATGCACCTGTGCATGATTTTATCTAAAATCATGTACAAGTTCAGTAGATGATCTTGTACACGGATTTACAACTGGGTATAACCTAAAAATGTTTTGTTAAAAGTTAAATACGCACTAATGGAACATTATAGAAATGATATTTAACAAGTTTTAAACACATATAAAATACTCGTAATACTTACCAAAAGATTTAAGCACTTACATAAGACACAAAAAAATCATCGCACATAATAATATGACAACACAAAAAATTGCTCGGTAGGTGAGCAGACGAAAATTCTAATGCAGGGTCACATACCTGAAAAGGCATGGTAACTTTTGCGTTCAAAACCTATCTGTAATAATTTATTTGCATAGAAGGCACTTATACCAAATATCTATGAATTTATACTTAAATATACTAAGCCGAGAACCACTGATTTAAAAGAATTAACTGGTGACATACTAGAAAAGCTTAATCTTTTTTTCCGTGTAGCTAAAATAAGAGAAAAGATTTATCTAGACTTGTAAAAGTCCAAGCTCTCAGGTAATATCTAAAATACTGTTAGAATATTAAATAATTTATGAATTTATTATTTATTTTCGTTTAAGAAAATATCAAGAAGAAATTTTTATTTTGTACAATATATTTGCAATAAAAGGATGCGGTTCAGCTCCACATGGCAGCCAATTTTCAAAAATTTGCTATTATTTTCGTATAAATATAGTTGTAGTAAAATCGTTTAAAATATACTTATATTACACCCTAATAAGAAAAATAAGTGCAGAGAAACATTGAATAAAAAAAAAATTTTTCTACCAAAACTTATCTTGAAATCGGGCAGTTACGCAAGAATCGCCAATATGTTTCATTAGTTAAATCTTCTTTTAGTTTTATTTATGAACTTTGAGTGTTGAGGTTTATTTAACAGTTCATACTATAATACACGTTTTTTTTAATTAACCAAATTGAATTATCATTGAATTAACCAAATATTATAGAAGGTTTGTAAAAAAAATTTAATTGATTTTTGGAAGGCCAATAATAAAAAAACTAAACACATATGTAGTTGTGTAACGACGTTTCGATGGCTTGATTTGACATCCTCTTTAGGCTACACTTATTAAAATAAAAAAATTTATTTTGCATTATACATTATTTCATAAAATATCAATAAATCATTGGTAGAAGCAACACAGTATTTATCACTGAAGTAACCCTTTTGATATTCAAAAGCTATTCACATATCAAAGTTAATAAATTGTAATTTTTTAATATAGAGGATAATTAAAAATAGTTATTTATTATTGAACGCTAGACTGATAAAATAAAAATAAAATAAAATAAAGTTCCAGTTAAATTAAAAAAAAATGTAGGATCTTTTCTACAAATTAACTCTCTTTAACTTGTTGAAATATACTGTGTTACAAAAAATCAAAAATTACTTTTAATCGGACGTGACCTAAGTTTTTCGTCATGAAAAACTAACAATATGGTATATATTAAACTACTCCCCCGTTAAGAATTTCGATTTTTCCAAAATAGTCTAAATTGACTCATTTTCATCTAAAAAGTGTAAATTTTCATTCTTAAGGAAATGTTTTGTTATTTAAGAGTTATGAATGTTTTAGTACGGACTGTTACGTTACATAGTTTTGGAAGTAAGCTTTAGAGCTGTCCTACATTGTTGAAAAAACCTGTTCTTCTAGTGGACTATTTTTAACGTGTAGTAGATAATTTCGTAGCTTTTGAATGCAAGTAATAAAATAAATGTCAATAACAAAAAAAAAAATGTTTACATTTTTTAAAAACAAAATTAGTTTTGAAAATTAGTTTTGAAAAAAATGTAATTTTTCTAAAATTTTCCAAAATTAATTTTGGGCCAAAATTCGAGCAAATTCGGGTCAGAGAGACCTTTCTAAAGATGTTTTAAGTAAAAGCACCAAGTTTCGTGACAAAATATTCGATATTTTAAGAGAAGAGTTACAGACAAAGTTTGTCTATATACAAGTGACGTCATAATCCATCTCATGCCCTTAATGAATGTATATTTTTAATGTTTAAACAATTTGTGTCAATTTTAGATTCAGTGTATAAAAATACATAGGAATATATGGTTTTTATTCACAGATCAAGATACTTTTTTCGGGATGTTGTGGTATGGGTGAAAAAAGACTGTTACGTTATACAAATTGATTTTGGCTCTGAAAACAGAAAGAATTGAATATGTTGCTGATTTTATATTTTATTTAGAAAATAACATAAAAATGCTCGAAAAAAATTAAGTCATTGTATTTAGTTGACGTGATAGATTTTGCGCCAAAAAACTTTTTGGGATTTTGGACTGTTACGTTACATTAAAAAAAGCGGTCGAATTCTTTTGCATTACAAATGTTATAAAAATTCTTTTCCTTTAAGTATTTAATTTAGTTACTTTCAGTTAACCTAACTCTATCCGAAAATAACGGATAGTACGTAAAAAATAACATCTATTCAATAAAATGCAACTTTTTGTTTCGTGTTACGTTTTTGTTCAATTTTATTAATCTCGATACTACAAAGAAACAGGCCTGAGTTTTTGAACAGACAACTGATTTCGCGTTGATATTTATTTCATTCACTAATTTGAGATGTATATAGCCTGCAAATAATAAAGAACCCATGGAATTTGAAAGTAAAATTTTTTTTTCCGTGGTTTCATTTTTCGCGATCTGGTCCATATATATATGTGTGTGTGTGTATTATTGCTTCCTCTATGAGGAAGCAAATTAATTTGTGCACTTGGAAGCGAAATGTCTATAAAGGGGACATGATTTTCATCTACTTTTGGATGTTTTTCAACTTTGGCAATGATTTACGGCTCAATTTTATTAAAAATGTTTTTTTGTGCCGCGGTATTTAAAACATTTGATTTTGCGTCAAATGAGCAATAGCACTTTCTGTTTTTTGCTTCCTTTAAGTACTTACCATCTACTGACAACTGTTTTTGTTTTAGTAAACTTTGGTTAAATATAAAGAATTAAGAATAGCAACAACGTTTTTGAAATTTGATTTTCACGAAAAATACTGTAATTGTAAAGACAAAAAATATGGAACTCAACTAATTTATCACCAATTTAATTTTAAAAAGTTCATTCGAAGCAGAATTAAATAAACTTTAAAAACTTTAGCACAGAAAAACATTAAAAATAAAATTGTGCCTTAATCATTACCAAAGTTGAAAAAATTCAAAAAGTTGTAAATTTTTGAAAACTTTTACTCTATTTCTCCGATAAATTTTATTTAAAATATAAAACTTATATTAGGTATAGAATGCCTTGTTTTACAGCTTTAAAGTAAAAAGAAATTTTGAAATCGTACTCAAAATGACGAAGTAACACTATATTGGTTCCTCATAAAGGAAGTATTGTTTTACCCTCAAATTATTATCGATTGCGATTTTTTGACATATCTCGACATATTTCGATTTTTGGATGTCAAAAATAATGATTTTAAAAAATGTCCATGTGTGCGTGTGTGTCTGCATGTCCACATTACGTTTGGCCCGATATCTTGAAAACTACAATACTTAGATCTATGTTTTTTTACAAAATTATAGGTCGTTCAGGGGGGTCAAAATTTCTCAAAAAAATCAATGTTGGTCTCAAGTCTTTCGATTTTTATGAAACTTGGTGAAAATGTAGTATTATATGACAGAAGTTTTGCCCAAAAATATATTTTAACAATTTTTAAAATTGTGGTTTTTACAGGGTGTCAAAATTTTAAGTACCGTTTTTTTCAAAAACGAATATCTTTGTGGCATTTTAATAAATGTTGTTCATATTTATGGTGTTTATAAATAATATACCAACACTTTGAACGCAATATAAGACCAAAAAAATTTTTCAAAATTTGCCCCGAAAAAAGTAAAAAAAAAATTTTGATTTCATTTTTTCGATCAAAAGCACCCCTAAGATTTCTTTTTAATAACGATATTTCGTTTCCTTATTTTTTCCTGAGTTGATTCAAAAAAAAGTTCTGGAGACTTTTAAAACAATAGAGATATTGGACTTTTTGTGACGTGGCCTACGCTCTCTGAATTCAGGCAAGCTTAACGCCGGGACACGGACGCATTTTTTTAGGCATTTTCAAAGTTAATTATTTTTATTATTAGGCATGTAAATTGGTTAATTTACATGCCAATTTATTACCTATTTTTTATCGCTCTTTCATAATCTGTCATCATAGTTGCAAAAAAATAAAATTTTAAAAAGCTATAACCACTTTTTTGGAAAAAAATGCAAGTTTTTTAAATTTTTGATTCAAAAATGAGTTTTTTTCACATAACCAGTGATCAGAAAATTTATGCAACTAAAAATATCGTGTCCGCAATATCCAAGCTTCAAAAGGATGAACCATACATTTAAAAATATTAAGATGGCGGATCCAAAATGGCGACGACAGTATTTTTTTTCAAAAATTGGCACCCAGTTGATACTTCTTTTAATTCTCTCTTTATTTGTATGAAAATGAGTACCTGAATGTTTCTTGGGTAACTGATTGTTAATCTAAAGTCGGATTTCAAAAATTCAAAATGGCGGAGCCAATATGGCGGTCGATATTTTTGGAATTGATCGGATTTTTTTGAAACATTCTACTCGGGGGTTTTTGGGGTCGCTGATGGTGAATCTGAACTCGGATTTCAAAAATTTAAAATGGCGGATCCAGTATGGCGGTCGGTATTTTTGGAATTGACCCCAAAAAACTACGGGTAGCATGTTATAAATAAATCCGATTAATTCCAAAAATATCGACCGCCATACTTCTGACATTTTACATTTTTGAAATCCGACTTTAGATTCACAATCAGCGACCCTAAAACTCTCGAGTAGCATGTTTTAAATAAATCCGATCAATTCCAAAAATATCGACCGCCATATTGGCTCCGCCATTTTGAATTTTTGAAATCCGACTTTAGATTAACAATCAGTTACCCAAGAAACATTCAGGTACTCATTTTCATACAAATAAAGAGAGAATTAAAAGAAGTATCAACTGGGTGCCAATTTTTTAAAAAAAATACTGTCGTCGCCATTTTGGATCCGCCATCTTAATATTTTCAAATGTATGGTTCATCCTTTTGAAGCTTGGATATTGCGCACACGATATTTTTAGTTGTAGAAATTTTCTGATCACTGGTTATGTGGAAAAAAAAATCATTTTTGAATCAAAAATTTAAAAAATTTGCATTATTTTCCAAAAATTGGTTATGGCTTTTTGGAATTTTATTTTTTTGCAATTTTGATGACAGATTATGAAAGAGCGATAAAAATAGGTAATAAAATGTTATTACGAAAACCAATTTACATGCCTAATAATAAAAATAATTAACTTTGAAAATGCTTGAAAAAATGCGTCCGTGTCCCGGCGTTAAGCTTGCCTGAATTCAGAGAGCGTAGGCCGCGTCACAAAAAGTGCAATGTTGTTTTTAAAGTCTCCAGAATTTTTTTTTTTTTTAATCAACTCAGGAAAAAATAAGGAAACGAAATATTGTTATTAAAAAGAAATCGTAGGGCTGCTTTTGATCAAAAAAATGAAATCAAAAATTTTTTTTACTTTTTTCGGGTCAAATTTTGAAAAAATTTTTTGGTCTTATATTACGCTAAAAGTGTTGGTATATTATTTATAAACACCATAAATATGAACAACATTTATTAAAATGCTACAAAGATATTCGTTTTTGAAAAAAACGGTACTTAAAATTTTGACACCCTGTAAAAACCTCAATTTTGAGAATTTTGACCCAGGGGACAAATTATTTATGATACAAGTTTAAACCCGATCGATCAATTCTAACTATTTTTATTCGTATTTAAAAATTTTGAAAAAATAGTTTTTTTTGCAAAATTGTATATTTTTTTTTAAAAAAAAAAAAAGTTAAAATATAAGTATTTAATTCGTTTTGTTTTTTGAAAACGCATAGATTGAGCGAACCCTCTAGTGCAATTTAATAAACAGTTTAGCATTTTAAAAATCAAAAATTTTTAAAATCTTGTTTTTAATAATTTTATTTTTATGATTTCTTAAAAACTTCAATATATTTTCATTATTATGTAGGTAATTATAAAACACTTCGAATGAGCTATTTGCGAACCTTCTACTGTAATCCTGTTCCGAGTTAACAAGGTTTCAAAAATTGAAAAGTTTTATAAAAATTAATTTTTTTATGTTTTTTTTTTTGCTTTTTATATAAATTTTATGAAGAATAATTTTTGCTTGTTTTGGCGGCGGTTTTTTATATTGAAACTAGAGAAAAATGATTTTTTAGCCAAAAAATGAAATTTTCGAGGCGGGGGACTTGATACACATATTTTTTTTTTAGTTTCTCCTTGCAAACAACTTAGATTTTGAAAAACGTCTTTGCCCAGTTTAGCGGTTTTGCCCCACTCTCCCCTATAACATAATCGTCAACCTTATGAATTATTAAAAAAAATTTAATATTCTTTAAAAGAAATATTAACTTACTCTAACAAATGGCGTCAGTAATGAAGAAAATTAATAGAAGAAGAATTGAATTCGTGCGAGGAGATATTTCTTTCGGAAATCGATAAAGGGTAAGTATATTGTGAGACAAATGTTGCCTTCTGTAAATTCTTTTTTTATTTATAATTTAAATAATTTAACGGACGTTATTAAAACCAAACAGGTAATAATTGTATCACTATGCCTTATTTTTTTAAAAAGCTACTGATAGTGTTGCATTGTGTAGGTAGGCAAAAGTTGATAAGTTAATGCTGAGCACTTAAAAGATGTAGAAACCGTAACGTTTTAGATTAGTGGTAGTAATTAGACTGGATTGTAAAGCTTTTTGATGCTCTGTTATCAACGCAGCGTATGCCCGTTTCTTGGAAAATTTAAACAGATAACATTAAATATTAAAGAAATAAATAATAAAATAAATAAATTATGTAAGGCTTCAAATTTTTACATATTTGGATAAATATGTAAAAGTCTAGAAAACTATTCTCTAAGTCCAAGTTAATTTACATCATTCGAAAGCTCATCGTTTCTCAAAAAGAAAGTAGTAAACTTGACTACTTTTTAACTACGCGGAGTAGTTCAATAGGTCCTCAATTGAATTTAAAAAATTATATTGACTTTGAAAAAGAAGTTAAAATAACTACGAAAGTAGTTGTTTCTACTTAGAAAGTAGTTGGTATAATGAGATTTTGTAGTTGTCTTTGAAATTTAACTACTTAAAGTAGTAAGTTGAACTACTAATGTTTAACTACAGGAAAAGTAGTAAAATTAAAAACCCGAACACAGTTAGATTAACAAAAAAAGTCATTACTTTAACTGTTTCGCACTCAACTATCCCATGGTAGTTGAATCTCTCGACTAAATTTTTTTCAGTGCAAAATAAAAAAGAGTTTTTGATTCACTGCAAAAATGAAGACATTTTAAATGTTTTAAATATGGGGACCAATCGTCTCAAAATGAGACATTTGAAGACACTGTTTTTGCAGTGTTTATCTTTTTAGTTTTACTTATAGAATATGACCGAATATGAATTCGGTCACCCCTCAGTCACTTGATTTTTTCAAGACTTTAGGGTAACTCCGACAGTTTTATATTTTAAATATTAAAACTCGCCTTGTTCCTGTCCTAAGTATGATTTATTATTGCTAAATTATGAGTTCTATAAACAATAAATATTGGTTTAATAAATAATAAATACACATAGGTTTTATGAACTACAACTATGGATTTAAATAATGTTACATTTTATTAAGAAGAAGTAAAAAGTAAAATGTTGATCAGTTGTTTTTAACTGAACACTTACTGACATGATTCCGCCTCCTACATAAAATTTAATAAGTGAGCTGCTTTACCTCGACATCCTTTCAGAATAAATTTAAATAATTCTTTATGAAATCAAACAAAACTATATATGTACTTCGAAAAAGGACATCCAAAAGCATTGAAAAAACGTACACAAATAAACTAAGACTCAAAAATAATGATTGAAAAGCTTAAAAATCTCAAAAACTTATTTTTTCTGGCTAACCGGGTGTAAAGATAATAATCAAAATATTTTTAATATTTATGAATTATCAAAACTTTCTTCTGTACACAAATCTTCATTTTTAACTGAAAAATGATATAAAGAAAAAAATGTTTAATTTTAATGTAAATTAAGAAATTTTATTAATAAACTGTTTTAGACAGAAAGCAATGAAAGCACCTATCATAAATTCATAGATTTGAATTAGGATCCAACGTTTAATGATAGAACTCCAACGTCCTTCCGGCAGGACAAAAAATTCTTCCGCGAGTACGTACTAAATCGCGTTATAAAATGAATATGAATTAAGATAAAAACAAAGTTAATTACATCGTTAGAAAGGTAAAGAAATAAGCTATTAGCGCATGCAAAGTTTATCTTATTGAATCTCCGTTTCCATTAATCAAAAAAGGTTTACAATAAGACCATTTAACCTTAAATTTTATAAGCTTTCCAATGGTCTATGAAAAATTCCAATTTTTTTATAGTATTTTAGTATCTGACAGAGTTTTTAACATTTTAAGGCTGACATGTTTTTAATCCCATTTTTGTAAGTGGTCCCACAATTTTGGCAGGTAGTGTACTACCCAAAATGGCGACTGGCTGGAAGACAAATAATGCATTATAGTCAATATGACGAAATCAGTTTTTTAAAATAACTTTTTAAAACAAATTTTGAAACCTATATTTATTAACAAATTATTTTTCATTTATCAAGAGCTATAACTGATATAATAAATCTGTTGAATTTTATTATTTTAAAAATAAAAATTGTCTTTCAGTCAGCCGCCATTTTGAATAAATGTCACGAAAAATAATGTGTAATATTTAAACTTTAGTTACTTTTTATGTATCTGATAGTTCATGTTTTAACGTTTTAAAATAAAATTATTAGAAAATAATACATAAGTTTGTGTTTTAAACATTGTTCTTTAATTTTACAAAAAAGGGGGGCCCTCAAAAAATTCTTGTGCCCTGGGCCTCAATTTGCCTTAATCCGGTACTGGTCAAGTTTAGGTGCTATGGTGGTTATAAGGCCCAAATTTAATTTCTGAGAAAATTACATAATCCTACTTTTTATTAAAAAATAATTAAACTAAAATTAAGAATCACTAAAGAATCAATCAAAATATTGAAAAATCGTTTCAATTTAAACTTAAATTGCATTTTAATGACCAAAAGAAAGTACCGTCAAGTGGGGCTATTTTGTGCACAAAACCGCTCTTTTCTAACTCTATGCTTTATTAAAATTCAGAATTTGAAAAAATAAAGAATTTATGAATTCAGTTATGTTGTAGACATCCTTCTAAAGGTGTCCTATGAGTTAGCCGACAAGAAAAAAATTTTTTTCCGAATTATAGAAACTCAAAATTGTGCACAAAATAAACCCCTTGGTGGGGCTATTTTGTGCATCAAAGTTTGCTTATTTATAAAGTTGTGTAAAAATTTTTTTTGAACGTTTTTGCTGTATGAAGTATTATTTCTAGATATTCTAGAGTACAATAAAGAAAAACAAAGCCAGAAATATTTTTTTCCTAGGAATTGTTTAACTAATTTGAAAGTAAAACACTTAAATTTCCCAAAAAAGTAGATTTAATAAAAAAGTTATTTCTTTAAGAAAATTTTTCTTAAAATAACTTCTATTATACTTCTTGAATTATTTTAAGAGAAAAAGTTTCAAAATTAACCTGAAAAGCATGTAATTACACAGCCCCACAAAAAAAAAAAGTGTCATGTACTTTTGACCGGAATACCTTAGCCCTATGTATTTTGACGCGCTGAACACGAATCCGAAGTCCATTTTGCTCCATCACGTCAGGATTTTTTTCTAACCTCAAAATCAATAAAATGACACTTTTTGTTCATTAGCATGTGAACCCGACTTAACATTAATACATGCCTTGGGCGAATAGAAAGCTTGGATTGTGACCTTTAAAACGCTTTTTTAAAAATTGTTCTACGATGATTTTTAACGAAGTTATGATGTTTTATTTAAAATATAAATTTTTTCCAAATGTAAATAACACTTCAATTATTGATGTGGTATGGTGTAATGGAAAAAAATGATTTTAAATAAAACATCATAACTTCGTTAAAAATCATCGTAGAACAATTTTTAAAAAAGCGTTTTAAAGGTCACAATCCAAGCTTTCTATTCGCCCTAGGGATGTATTAATGTTAAGTCGGGTTCACATGCTAATGAACAAAAAGTGTCATTTTATTGATTTTGAGGTTAGGAAAAAATCCTGACGTGATGGAGCAAAACTGACTTCGGATTCGTGTTCAGCGCGTCAAAATACATAGGGCTAGGGTATTCCGGTCAAAAGTACATGACACTTTTTTTTTGTGGGGCTGTGTTATTAATGTTACTTTTTCGAGGTTTTTAAGGCACCATATGTAAAACTGAAAGTTTATGCTTATTTCTTATCTTTTATAACAAAAATAAGACAAAAATGTTTCAAAACAAAATTCTAAAGTAATGTTTACTAACTACAAAACAAATTATTGCAAAAAAACTTGATTTTAAAGAATGCACAAAATATCCCACCAAATCCTGGTTTTTCAGTTTTTTACACTTTTTTCTTAAAATATGCAATAAAAAGTTAGCGCGTCACGTATACATCATCACAACTAAATGGTCAACAAGTATTATTAATACCTTTAGAAACACTTTTAAACAGGGCCGGATTGGGAATTAAAAGCGGCCCGGGAAAAATATTCAAAGCGGCCCCTTTCTATATAATTGAAAATTTTTATTAACATTTAAAACTAAAATATTAAATTATTAAATTATTTTATTTAAACTTATCAATAATTTAATTATTTGGAATTTCTTGAACAGTAGCATTCTCTACTGCCATTTGTACGAAAGCAGCAGTAATTTCTTAGTTTAATGAACACCTCAATCTGGTTTTAACCAATTTTAAAGGACAAAAAATGGACAACTTCTATTAAACAAATATAATAAAAAAATTTTGAGAGAATTTCCTGTCTAAAAATTCCTCTGAATGTATTCCTATCTACCTTAACCCCTTCAGAATCAAAAACAACCCTTTAAAATCATTCCCTAATCTTCAATCAAGAAATGGACAATTTTTATTAAATAAATATAATAAAAAGTTTTTTAGCGAATTCCCCGGCTTTAAAAATCGCTCAGAATGAATTTCTATCTACTTTGCCCCCTTTAGCATAAAAAAAGTCGGCTTTCATTCACCTGAAAATCATTTTTTCAATATTTGAATACCCAATTACTTTCTTTAATTTACAATTATTTTCTTCAAATCTCAATTATTTTCTTCTATTCACAATTATTTTAATTGATTTTTAATCATGTTTTTCAATTTTCAAATATTCTCTTTAATATTCAATAATTTTCGGCTTCTTTCAATATTTTTATCAATTTTCAATTGTTATCTTCAATATTCAATAATTCTCATTTTTTCAATTGTTTTTCCAGTTTTCAACTATTTTCTTCAATTTTCAAATATTTTCGGTTTTTTTCAATTATTCTTTTCAGTTTTCAAATATTCTCGTTTTTTCAATTATTTTTTCAGTTTTCAATTATTTTCTTCGATTTTCAAATATTGTCGGTTTTTCAATTATTTCTTTTCAGTTTTTAATTACTTTTTCAGTTTTCAAATATTCTCATTTTTTCAATTATTTTTCAGTTTTCAATTATTTACTTGAATTTTTAATTATTTCAGTCAATATTCAATAATTCTCGATTTTTTTTCAATTATTTTTTCAATTTTCACTTGTTTCCTTCAATAGGCAATTATTATCCAAGAATTTCAATCCAGTTCAATTTTTTATAATCCAATTAAATTTACAATTATATTCTACAATTACTACAGTAATTTTCTTTCAATTTTTATTCATAGTTATTTCTGTTCTAAATTTTAATTTACATTCTTAATTTTTAAAATAATTCTGTTAAAATGTAAACTTTTTAAAGTTGCAATTTTTCGAATTTTTTGCAATTGTCCTTCATTTTCGTCTTTTTTCAATTATTTTCTTTCATATTATTCAATTATTAATCATTTTCTTGAAATTTCAATTCAGTTCTTTAATTCTTTAATTATTTGTATCCAATCACAATTCTTGTCTTTTATTGATACTTTTTTTCATTTTCAATTATTCTCTCAATTTGGAAGTATTTTCTTCAAATTTTAATAAAGTTTAATTTTTCAAAAAGCAATTAAACTTTCAATTGTTTCTAAAACTATTCCTATCATTTTCTTTCTTTTTTAGTTTTTTTTTAATGATTTTTTCAATTAACAATATTTTTCTTGAACTTTCAATTTAATTTTTCAACTATTCTCTTAAATTCACAATTATTATTTTCTTTAATTTTGAATTTTTTTCTTCAATTTTCAACTATTTCTTCTAATTTGAAATTATTTTCTTCGATTTTCAATCAACTTTAACTTTTTGAAATCCCATTCAATTTTCAATTATTTGTTATAATTATTTCTACAGTTTTCTTCAGTTTTTAATTGTCAATTATTTTCTTAAATATTCACCAATCCTGGTCTTTTTCACTCTTTTATACTATTTATTTATTTATTAACATAGTAATTTGTAAATTATTTATTATCAATAATTTTTTTGAAATCTCAATTTAACTCCTTAATTACTCAATTTTTCTGTCTAATTCACAATTATTTTCTTCATTTTTTAATTATTTTGGCATTTTTTAATATTATTTTCTTCTTATCAATTTGTGATTATTTCTTCAAATTTCAATCCAGGTCAATTTTTTAAAATTAAAATTTTTTCAATTATTATTATTTCTGTAATTTTTTTCCTTTTTTAATTTCCAATTGTTTTTTTAAAATATTATATTTGTTCTTTAATTTTTTAAATTATTTTTGTCAATTGTCGATTTATTAATCTTGTCATTATTCCAATTTTTTTCATTTGTCAATTATTTTCGTCATTTTTTAGTTATTTTAGGTCGATATTATCAACTCGAGAACATTTTTGGATGGTCAAGAGATTTTGAGATCAATATCAATATTGCTCAAATATGATATCGTCTTGATATCGTAAAGCACTAAGAAATAATGGTCAAGAGAACAAAATAATTTAAAAAGTTAAAGATTAGTTATAAAATTTTTTGAGAATTATTGAGGATTGAAAAAATTGAAGGAGATAATTGAAAATTGAGGAATGTAATGGAAATTTAAAAAATGTAATTAAAAATTGAAAGAAGTAATTGAAAAAGTCTAGAATTCTTGAATATAGAAAAAAATAATAATTGAAAACTGAAGAATGGAATTGAAAATTGAAGATAATAATAAATAAGAATTGTAAAAAATAGTTGTAGAATTGAACAATTTAATTGAAATTCTACAATTTCTGTGATTGAAAAGAACATAGAAAGAAGCCGAAAATTGAATGTTGTAAAATTAATTGAAAATAGAAAAGAGTAATTGAAAGTTAAATGAAATTTAATTACATAAATTAAATTATTAATTAGACCTACAAAAATACCGGCCCGCCTGGCGGCGGCCCACCGGGATTTTTCCCGGTATCCTGAATGGCCAATCCGGGCCTGCTTTTAAACATCCGGAGATCTGAACAGAATTTTGAGAACTTTGAAATTTTTCAGCTTGATTTTCACGATTTTACGATTTTTTTTCTGATTTCTGATAAAGAATTAAGTAAATTCATTTAGTACTCTCTGTAGTCTAGACATCAGAAAATATTTATACCAAGTAGCAAACTTAAGCAACTGAATATAAAGATTTTGTTCATTAAATACCTCGCGTGCACAAAATAGCCCCACGGCGCATAAAATAGCCTCACTTGACGGTACATATTTAAATTTATTTATTATTTTTGAAATAAAAGTACAAATACAAAATCATAATTTTGGCAATTTGTTTTATCACTTCCCATTAGAAATTCATGGGAAAGGTGTACTTTTTTAAAAACTTGCAAAAAATTGTTCTTAATTTCATCGAAAAAGGCGCAGAAGTTTATGAGACCTCGATAAATATCCAAAGTTAACCAAAATGTGGATTATTATTATTTTTTTGCAAACTTACTCCCTCTAGGGGTATCTCAGACAACCACCCCTAAACATGAATCAGCGTTTATAAGTAAATAGGTTATTTTCTTGCGTCACTTTTTTTAAAATTTTTTTTACAGAACAAAGTACTAGTCTCGCTACATTATTTAATAATTTTTAATTTTCTAAACAATTTTAATATGTTTAAACAATTTTTTATATTTTTTGTTTTGGTTAAATATCTTAAAAGCTTATAACTTTTGAAATATCTAAGAGAAAAACAATTAAATTGATTTAAATTAATTGATTTCATTACTTGTATGTTTAAACAATAAAAATTGATAAAAATAAACTTTCCATTAGATTCATCTATATTTTTCTTAGATTTTTAAATAATTTTTTTAATAGTTGTCAATTCTCTTGTAACAATTGACAGAAAATTTTTGCATTAAATATTTTATCTATTTGTTTAAACAATTTAAATTGCTTAAAAGTATGTGCTAGGGAGTCATTAAAGAAATATTACGAAGTTTTCCGTCTGTAATTTTCAAGACTTTTTAATTGTTTAAATAATTTATATTTGCTTTGAACAATTTATTTTTTGTATATTTTAAGGTTTAACTAATTTCTTTTATTAATAAACCTATATCATATACTATGATATTTTGCGTATAATTTATTTAGTTATTTATTTATTTTTGGGAATTTTTTTAACAAAAGTTGTAAGCCTTCTAAAAATACACATTTTTTGTTCCATATATTTATTTGAGATCTCTAATAGTTTTCGAGAAAATCGATAGTGAAGTTGCTCGTGCAGCGCGTTGACTGCCGAGCGGCAAAGAAAAAGCAATATTGTCTTTGTAAAAATCGTTGTTGCCCGAGTATCTTTTGGTAAAAGACCACTATAGGTGTCAAAAGAACATAACGTTTACACCCCCCCTTCTCACGAAAAGAAAAGTTTAAATAAAATACAGAGTCTAAAAATATGATTATTTTTTTTAGAAAATGGTGCAGTTCTTTTGTAAAAAATACATTTTCAAAATTTTTAATATTTATAAATAGTAATTGCGAAAAACTGAAATTTTATGGGTTCTTTATGGTTCTCATGGTAAAAATGATCAAGTCACTAATTTTTACTACGATTTTCATAATCAGCGCATCAAAATACGTAGATAGTTCGTGTTCTTCAGCAGTTTTTTAAGATTGTCTAAAAAGTTGTAGCCAATCTTATTAGTATGACTTCGGATGCGGATTTAGCGGAGAAAAATACTTATAGGAATACACCAGAGTATTGTCCAGGACAATTAAATTTTTTTCATGTAGCTGTGTTGTTGCTCTAATAATGTTTATCAGTTTCAATACAATAACAGCCTCGGATAAGAAATGATAACCAGTTTAAATAAATTTTTTTATTTAAACAAGTTAACTTGTCACCAGGCACTTTTTTGCCCCACTGTGTGCTGTTAGAGCGATGGGCGTGTAATTCAAATTGGCTCCGTGGACGCAAGAAACTTGTACCGCATACCGCGTTGGACGAGGGTACCACGGCTCCACGCCCGATGGCGGGCAGTGTAGTATATACCTGTTTAGGTGGGCACAGTACGTTAAAACCAGATACGCCTCTAGTTGAAACAATCCGCCATTTTGGCGCTATTTGTTTTGTTTAAATGATGATTTACTAAATTTTAAGCATTTTTAGAGGTATTTGACCCTTCTAGATTGTTATCGTTATATAATTGTTATTGTGCCATGTTTAAAGAATGTTATGCTTTTTAATATATATTTAAGAAATATTAGTTAAATAGTCTTTTCTTAAAAAATTTACCAATATTTTACTCGATAATGATTATGCATTATAGTTTATAAAGAAACATAATATTAATCTTCGTTTTAATAAATTAAAATTTAAAATACAAAACTACTACAAATAAACAACTCAAGAATATATATTTCACATATTTATAAAATTCTTAAAAAAATTTGTATTTCATTAAAACATAATTTTTCACATTTATCCAACACACTGAACTTCAAATAGTCATTGGTACGATATACGATAGAGGAGAGCGGGGTTGAAAGTGCCGATTTTGAGAAATCTCCAAAAAATACTGGTAAAATGAAAGCTTTTCTTCTGGAGTTGTTTACTATTTAATGTCAAATTTAATGCAGTTTTTGAATTTAATTTGAATTTGAAACGATTTTCAAAAGTCTTTTTCTTAAAACTTGGTTTTTTACAAAAAGTCAGTGCGGCACTTTCGACCCCGCACAGTGGGATGAAAGGGCATTTTTCGTCACAAAATTCTACCGAAGGCCCAAATCTTAACGGATTTTAAAGTTTTTTTTTTAAAAATACTCATGAAGAATTGTTTAAAAAGTAAAGATGCAGGAAAATTGTGACTTTCCCAAAATAACCTACCTACATGACATTTTCCTAGTGAAGAACACGATTTTTGTTAGAAAAATGATTTGTAAAATATATTTTCACTCATATTTAGGGCGAATTTTGATAAGAAATCTACAAATTATACTTCTACGGGTTCTAGTCTACAAACATCAGCAGATATATATTCAAAAATTCAAAATGGCGGATTATACTTGTCAATTTAATTAAAGATCATTAAAATATCATAGTTCTTAGTTAAGAAGTGCTCAAAAAAATAATTTATTTTCAAAAAACTTGAGTTTTGGTGTTTTTGATTACGAATCTGAAGTTAGCTTTAAAAAAATTGTAAATGTCGAATCCAATATGGCGGCAAATATAATACAATTTGTGTTTATTTTTTTGAAATTAAGTGTTTAAAAGCAATTAGGACCTCTATGAATGAATCTAAAGTTAGTCCCTCCGATTTCAAAATGGCGAATCCAATATATCGGCAAATATACAATTTGTGTTTATTTCTTTGAAATTAAGTGTTAATAGGCAATTAGGGCCTCTATGAGTGAATCTGAAGTTAGACCCTCCGATTTCCAAATGGCGAATCCAATATGTCGGTAAACATACAATTTGTGTTTATTTCTTTGAAATTAAGTGTTAAAGGGTAATTAGGGTCTCTACGAGTGAATCTGAAGTTAGACCCTCCGATTTCAAAATGGTGAATCCAATATGGCAGTAAATATACAATTTGTGTTTATTTCTTTGAAATTCAGTGTTAAAAGGCAATTAGGGTCTCTACGAGTGAATCTGAATTTAGATCCTCCGATTTCAAAATGGCGAATCAAATTTTTGTAATTCTTATTTATTTTATATAATATTTATAATCTAATATTTAGAAGCACTAACTTCAGATTTTTTCGCAGAGTTCCTAATTGCCTTTTGACACTTAATTTCAAAGAAATAAACACAAATTGTATAATATTTGCTGCCATATTGGATTCGTTATTTACAATTTTTTAAAGCTAACTTCAGATTCGTAATCTAATATTTAGATTCGCCATTTTGAAATCGGAGGGTCTAACTTCAGATTCACTCGTAGAGGCTCTAATTGCCTATTAACACTTAATTTCAAAGAAATAAACACAAATTGTATATTTGCCGCCATATTGGATTGGGCATTTTGAAATCGGAGGGACTAACTTCAGATTCATTCATAGAGGTCCTAATTGCTTTTTAACACTTAATTTCAAAGAAATAAACATAAATTGTATTATATTTGCCGCCATATTGGATTCGACATTTACAATTTTTTTAAAGCTAACTTCAGAATCGTAATCAAAAACACCAAAACTCAAGTTTTTTGGAAATAAATTATTTTTTTGAGCACTTCTTAACTAAGAACTATGATATTTTAATGATCTTTAATCAAATTGACAAGTATAATCCACCATTTTGAATTTTTGAATATATATCTGCTGATGTTTGTAGACTAGAACCCGTAGAAGTATAATTTGTAGATTTCTTATCAAAATTTGCCCTAAATATGGGTGAAAATATATTTTACATATCATTTTTCTAACAAAAATCGTGTTCTTCACTAGGAAAATGTCATGTAGGTAGGTTATTTTAGGAAAGTCACAATTTTCCTGCATCTATACTTTTTAAACAATTCTTCATGAGTATTTTAAAAAAAAAAAACTTTAAAATCCGTTAAGATTTGGGCCTTCGGTAGAATTTTGAGACGAAAAAGGCCCTTTCATCCGACTGTGCCCCGCTCCGGAGGCCGAAAAAAAGTGTCGATGCTAGTGCCGATCGCTTATTTTTCTATGTGACGTTTAATGAAAACAATTATTTTTAAACGTGAAAATAATAAATAATTTATCATTTATAATACCTGCATTTGTTATTTTAGTAATATAAACAATTAAAAGGTTTATTAAGCAAACAATCTAGACCAAATTTTATAACCATGAGAATATTTTCTTATGTGACTCAAAACTCGTATATTCACAAATACAGTAACAGATCATTTTGTTGCGAAGCAGGTAAATCTAAAATAATTAACATCGAGTCGTATTCATTAAATCTTACTTTCCTCACTTCAAATTTATTTTTATCTCTTTTCATTTTCAAAATATACGTATCGGCACTTTCGAACCCTGGCACTTTCAACCCCGCCTTCCTCTATACGATATATACAGTGCCGCTCAAAAGGATTTGCCCACCCTACGGCATGCAAGGGCTTTACAAAAAGTTTTGTATCTTCATTAATAAGATAAATCCTTCATCAAATATTTATTTTAAAGTTTAAGTATTTGACTTGAAATGACACCTAAACAAAATAAAAAAATAAAATTTTTTATTGTTTAATTGCTTAAATTAAAAAAAAAATTTTTTCACTTTTTTTAAAAAATTTCAAATTGATACCATTTTTGAAGAAATTATCACATTTTAATTCTACAAATGTCATTTGAAAGCATTTTTTGTCACCTTTAAAACGATTTTTTAGAAATTGCTCTATGATAATTTTTAAGGAAGATATGATTATTTGTATATAAAAATAGCCTCTTTTTTCAATTGTTGGTAACTTGAGAACACTGACTTTTGGAAAAAATTGTTAAGGAAAAAAATGTGCCTTTTTGTACATAGAATTAGGAAAAAAATATTTGAACATTAAAAAAAAAAAAAAATTTTATCGATATGTATTGGCATGTATATGTTGTCCGTCTTAAAATATACATATATACAGTAGGAAAAATGGAATAAATTTTTTTTTTTTTAAATGTTCAAATATTTTTTTCCTAATTCTATGCACAAAAAGGCACATTTTTTTCCTTAACAATTTTTTCCAAAAGTCAGTTGTTCTCAAGTTACCAACAATTGAAAAAAGAGGCTATTTTTATAAACAAATGATCATATCTTCCTTAAAAATCGTTTTAAAGGTGACAAAAAATGCTTTTAAATGACATTTGTAGAATTAAAATGTGATAATTTCTTCAAAAATGGTATCAATTTGAAATTATTTAAAAAAAGTGAAAAAATTTTTTTTTTAATTTAAGCAATTAAACAATAAAAAATTTTATTTTTTTATTTTGTTTAGGTGTCATTTCAAGTCAAATACTTAAACTTTAAAATAAATATTTGATGAAGGATTTATCTTTATTATTAATGAAGATACAAAACTTTTTGTAAAGCCCTTGCATGCCGTAGGGTGGGCAAATCCTTTTGAGCGGCACTGTATATATATTTGAAATTCAATTTAACATACAATTATATTAAATATAATATAATCCTATTTTAAATTAAATTTCACATACATGTATGTGAAGCATAATACAGAAATTTTTACACTGAAAGAAAAAAGTAGTAGTGGGTTACTACTTTTTAACTACTCTGCGTAGTTCAATAGGCCCTCAACTGAATTTGAAGCTTGTTTTGACTACAATAAAAATAGTTAAAAGAATTAAGAATGTAGTTGGTGGAATAAGATTTTGTAATTGATTTGACGAAATTCAAAGAGATTAAAATAACTAAGATTTAAGTAGTAAAGTCTACTACTTAAAGTAATTCAAAAGGCTTTAAGAACTCTTTTGTAGTACAGTCAACAAATATTTTGCAATTGAAACTACTACTTCAAGTAGTTGATTCTACTACCTAAAGTAATTCGATAGGCTTTAAGAACTTTTTTGTTGTATAATCAACAAATATTTTGCAATTGAAACTACTACTTTAAATAGTTGATTCTACTACTTAAAGTAATTAGATAGGCTTCAACAACATTTTTCTTGTAGAGTGAACTAGTAAATGTAGTTATATGTTTTGTCTAACAAAGCAAAAATCAACAGTCCTGTGTAGTAAAAACAACTACTTAAAGTAGTAAAATGAAATTGTTTATTACTCACTATTATTACTATCGACCTACATTTTTAAACCTACCCTTTACTGCTTACGTTTATATATACCTTATAATAATTAATTCTTATATACTTAACAGAGAAAAATCTCTAATCGCTGGGGATTGAACACACGACCCTAATATTCGCAATCCGATAACATAACCATCTAACCACGCACGCACGCTACGATGGACGGAATAATACTTAATGGCAATCTTGTTATAGTTCAACTAATTATTGTGCAGTTAATTCTACTATCTAAAGTAGTCATATTTACTACTATTGATAGTTCTTATTATTACCTCATATAAATTAATACTTCTCAAACTCTATAACAAAGATTACACAGAAACTTTTTAAACTGCAAAAAGTAGTAATGTTTACTACAAAATAAAAGTTCACACTTATTCAAAACTATGGTTAAAGCCTATCGAATTTCTTTAAATAATAAAATCTACTACTTCATGTAGTAGTTTACAACATACAAGTTGTAGAAGCTAATGCTAATATTAAATAACGGAAAGTAGTAAAATTTACTACTGAAATCTTTTTTTGATCTACAACTTATGTCAATGTAACTATTTATTGTTAACTACATAAAAGTAGTAAACTTTTCTACACATAAATTGTTTTCATAATTAAAAAAGTAGTCCTCTTTAGTACTTTCTATGTAATTTATAATTTAACTACTAATTTTTAACCACATAAAATTAGTTAAGTTAACTATGTATAGATGGTTAGACTAAGTAGACTTAGTACAATACGTTAAACTAATTGAGAAAAGTAGTTATTTTGACTACATTAAGATAGTCAGGTTAACAACTCCTGCGTTGTTTCCAATTTAACTATATATTTACTTTAATTTAACTATTCAATATTAACTACATGAAAGTAGTAAAATTTACTACAGTTAAAAGAGTTACAGTAATTAAAGAAGTAGTTGTCTTTACTACTTTTTATGTAACTGACACACGATAATTTGATGTACTACCTAGAGAAAGTTCCGTTAACTATTATTTTAGTTGTTTTTACTATCTTAATGTAGTCAATTCTACAACCTATCCGTAGTTGTAATTTAACTACTTGTTTATGTAAAATCAACTACTACTTATTAACTACTTACAAATAGTTGAATTAACTACAGAAACTGCGTTAAAATAACTAAGAAAGTAGTTGCTTTAACTATTTTCGACTCAACTATCCAATGGTAGTTGAATTTCACGACAACATTTCTTTCAGTGTAACAGTGAAGCTTCCAGTTTGGTTACTGGTTAATAACACTATTTTACAGCGATTTTGATCCACAAGATTTCACTCCCATTTCCTATGTAAAATGATCCGCTGAATCCGAAAATGAAGCCCAAAAATAAAAAAGTAGAACAGTTTTTAAGATATTCTTGTTTTTTCATATTTTTCGTTACAAAAAAATTATTTTTCACTAAACTATAAATATCTTTGGTTCCAATGAACGGATTTTAATTTTCTTTTTTTTAAATTAAAGGTAATTAAATTTCCAATCAACCATTTTTACAATATTTTTTAATCTAATCATCCCCTTAAACGCTATTGTTTATTATATAGAAAATTTTGCTTCAAATTTACAAAAATTTGGAATAAAGGCTGGATTCTATTATTGATTCCGCTAAATTAAAATTTTTTAAGACCTGATTTGTTATTGGTAATTGAATTCTGATCTAAAACGATGAAAATGAGCGATTATTGAACAAATTCGGTTGAAAAATGTCAAAGTTATAAGAATTTCAGTAAATATGTGGAAAAAGTCTCGCCTTTGAGCCTTGGAAAACGTGGCAAAAATCACTTATTATAGTTAAGGATGCTATAAATGCCATTGCGCATGCGCAGATCACTTCTGGTACTTTTATTTAACGATAGTTTCTTTATTTGAAGTATTTTTAGCATTCTGGTTCCTTTTTATAACGATTATTTGACTCACGTTGTCAAGCACAGCTGCTAGACTTGACGTTCCGTGACATCTGGTAATAGAGATTGGCACTAACGCCGCCATTGTCGTCATTTGTAATACTAAAAATATGCGAAAAATTAAAATTTCCACATATTTACTGAAATTCTTATAACTATGACATTTTTCAACCGAATTTGTTCAACAACCGCTCATTTTCATCGTTTTAGATCAGACTTCAATTACCAATAATAAATCAGGTCTTAAAAAATTTTAATTTAGCGGAATCAATAATAGAATCCAGCCTTTATTCCAAATTTTTGTAAATTTGAAGCAAAATTTTCTATATAATAAACAATAGCGTTTAAGGGGATGATTAGATTAAAAAATATTGTAAAGATGGTTGATTGGAAATTTAATTACCTTTAATTTAAAAAAAAGAAAATTAAAATCCGTTCATTGGAACCAAAGATATTTATAGTTTAGTGAAAAATAATTTTTTATCCCACAGGCACAAAAATGGCGCTTTTAGATGCCTGCAGGCAGGGTCTAAACGCATTCATTTGTTCGGCCGTGTGAAAATGGAGTATGCATTTTTTTCACCTTAGGGAAAAAATGGACGCCATTTTCATACGGTCAAACAAATGAACGCATTTCGACCCTAACCTACAAACATTTAAAAGCACCTCTTTTGTGCCTTTGGAATAAAAAGTATCGTAAGCAACATGGGTTTAAAGTCAGTCCAATTTGTTTACAATGATGTTTGTGTACTCGTTTTGTCTCGGGCTTCGCCCTCGACTGTCACTCGTACACAAACATCAGCCTAAACAAATGGCTGCCTTTAACCCCTTGTTGCTTAATATACTATTTTCGTAACGAAAAATATGAAAAAACAAGAATATCTTAATAACTGTTCTACTTTTTTATTTTTGGGCTTCATTTTCGGATTCAGCGGATCATTTTACATGGGAAATGGGAGTGAAATCTTGTGGATCAAAAATTTTTTGAAAATATGTAAACTAGTGTAACCATCCATATTAGGTATACTTCTACCACTTTTGCACTATTAAAGTTCTTTACATGAACATATTCTGGACAAGTTTTCATGCCCGAAACTAGTCCCAGTGGTAAACTGCCAAAGCTCACGATTGGCTTAATATTAGGCCAAGGCTGGGAGTGTAGAAACCAATTTTTGTTTTTGTTTTTGTTTGTTGCAAATTTATAAACTTTTCCAAAGAAGAAATACTTGACACAATGTTTGTTTTGAGAAATTGAAGAATACACATCAAAAAATTTCGACGGCACAAAGGCCGTAGCCGGATAAGCATGTGTCTGCGGCCCCCACTCGGATTTCGTTCATTTTCATGGGATTGAGTACCCTCAATATGAAACTTCTTTTCACCAAGTATTAACTTTTGAAAATTATTTTTTAAAAAGTTATGGCATTTTTTTGAAAAAAATTAAAATTTGATTATTTCATTAGTGATTAAATCGATTTAATCGTCAAAAAAATATGTTATAAGGAAAGAAAAAATGCATTTAAAAAAAAATTAGCGATTAATTTTGTGCAGGGTAAGGGGTAGAAAAAAACATTTTTACTTTCTATAATTTTTTTTTCATAGTAGTTGGCTTGGAACAATTACCATATTTTTTTGTTACATTCTTTTTCATCTAAAAAAAAACATATATTTTGGGCAGCTCGATCTGAAGGGTACTTGACTGTGAAAATTAAAAAAAAACTGATTTTTGGCCCCTAAAATACATGATACATCATGGAAATATCATGGAAACTTTCTGACATTTTAAAATGTTGATTTTTATTGCACATGAAAAATAGTCCTATTTAAAAAGTAAATAAAGTTAATAAATACAAATATTAGTCAAATTAAATTTAAACCTAACCTCAAA
Organism: Ganaspis brasiliensis; assembly: GCA_037103525.1. Taxonomy (NCBI): domain Eukaryota; kingdom Metazoa; phylum Arthropoda; class Insecta; order Hymenoptera; family Figitidae; genus Ganaspis; species Ganaspis brasiliensis. Next base: position 2,515,121 of record JAZKLR010000311.1, read on the forward strand.
ATAATGGTCCCTGTTTTGACTAGTATCGTCATACGATAGAACCTCCTTAATTATACAAGCTTTTATTTTTGAAAAGTTAAGAAGAAATTTAGCGAAAATTGTTAGCGGCTTTAGGGTCAATGTATAAGAATAAATTTAAAACACTTTAATTAAATAGAAATTCTGAACAATTTATTTTCAAAGAAAAACTAATCAAATTTCTATACCACTACAGCATTGTTTCTGATATGGTTTATTATTAGTCTGGGAACCTATTTACAGTATTCCGTAACAACTAGTAGTAAATACTGTTTTCAATCCTCATCTCTTGTTATTAAATCACTAAAATCTGTCATTAATTTGACATTTCCCTCCGCAATATTATTAGTCACTTTTACTTGATAAAAGAATTTACAATATTAGTTTGTTTAAACAATTTTCATAATTATGGATCTTCCTTAATTATTAGTATTGGATTTTTATAGGCTTGAAGAGGTGCAAAATTAAAAAGAAGTTACTACTCTCTAGCAGTGTTATTTGCAAAGTTGCAAATAACCAATATGACCGAATTCATTAATCAGACAGGCTAGACTTGTTCGGCACTGAAAGTAATTTTCAACTTCAAAATGTCGTTTTATAAAATAATAGTAATTTTCATGGATTTTATATCAATTCTACGAAACAGTTTTTCTTACAACTTTTTGTTTTTTTTCCATGTATTTTCGGGCCACCCTATAAAGAAACTTAATTTTTATTTATTATTTATTTATAACAAAAAAATTGAAACTATTGAAAATGTCACATATAAGTGGCTCCATCGATTTCTGATAAAAATTTTAATATTTGTCGAAATGTTTATAACAATTTGTTTAAATAAGGGGCCATTCAAGTATTACGTAAGCAAGCATGGGGGAGGGGGGGGGGTTACTAAAATCTTACGTAAGATGATTTCTTTATGTGTAAACTTCTATGTATGTAAATTTTTTAAAATTAAGTCATAATAACAATTTTAACAAATTTAATTTAATTTGATTATATATTGAAAACAATTTTATTATAAAGCTCACATGTAAACTTGATTTTATCTAAAATCCTTGGAAACTGGGTCAAACATCGTAATCCTAATTTAACGCTTTTTTTATAGTAAATGGCTGTGATGTGCAAAACAACAAATAGTATTTTAAAACATAATTTTTAAAAAAGTACAATTTAAAAACATATAATTATAATTAAATAAAGTTTCATAAATAACACAGGCCTGCAAAATTTTGTTCATGTCTGTTACAAAAAAAAATGGGAGGTCATTCGTGTAGATTTTTTGACGCAGAATCAAAATCTGACCTTAAAAATGGCCCATCACATCAGGATTTTTTGTAATATTAGATTAAATGGACAAAAAGTGTCAACTTTGGCCATTTTCATGAATTTTTTGTGTCCTATAAATTTTTTTTTGTTTTGTTTACTTAAAAGGTGTCGTATAGTACTTCTTTTAAGGTTCAAGAACAATTTTTGAAAATTATTTTACGATTTTTTGAAAAAAAGTTATGCAGAATCGAAATTTTCAATTTTTACAGATATAGTCTCTCTAGATATCTAGGAATGAGTTTTCACTTCGCGAAAAGTGAAAATTGAGTTACTCCAATCAGAGTGAGAAAACCACTCTAAAAGAGTGAGAGAAAAGTAACTGTAGTGAATTTCCATTCCACTTAGAGTGAAAGTTCACTCCAAAATTAGATTGTGTGTTCACTTTTTGCTTGAATTGGAGTGAATTTTCACTCGAATTGGAGTACTAATTCATTCTATTCACTCTTCTTTCACTCTTTTAGAGTGTTTTTCTCACTCTTATGGGAGTGGCACAATTTTCATTCTTCGTAGATTGAAAGCTCACTCTCAGAAATCTAGAGAGACTATATCAATAAATAAAAAAAATTTTAAATTTGCATAATTTTTTTTTTTTCAAATCGAAAAGTAATTTTCAAAAATGAGTTTTGAAGCTGAAGAATAGTTCTATACACCATTTTTTAAAATATTATTACCTTCATTTTAAAATCATCCTTACTTAAGAAAGTGTTATTTTCTGGTAATGGTAAATTTGACTTATTTTTGGAAGAAGCTTTCGAGGCTCGTGCTTTTTCTGAAGGAGGCAAATGGACTCTCTTCAAGTTTTAAGTCTGAATTCAATAAAACCCTGATTGGTTGTTTTGTCATAAAAATGTTCCTAAAAATTAGTCATAAAAATGTAATAAATAAAAAAAACCTTCAATTAATGTTTACGTTATACCTGTTTTCAAACATTTAACGTACATAATTAGGAAGACATCCAGAACTGAGTTTGGGAAAGGCATCAATTATACACTTCGCCAGGAATTCCTTCATATGCGAAGATGGATAACTAAAATTATAAAATTGAAATACTTGCTGCAAAAAAATATTATCAATAAATTATTGATGTGTTATTGTGTAATGGAAAAAAATGATTTTAAGTAAAGCATCATAACTTCGTTAAAAATCATCGTAGAACAATTTCTAAAAAGGCATTTTAAAGGTAATAATTCAAGCTTTCTATTGGTCCTAGGCATGTATTAAAGTTAAGTCGAGTTCAAATTCTAATGTTCAAAAAGTGTCATTTTATTAATTTTGAGGTTAGGGTGAAAACTTGATCTGATGGACCAATTCTGATGACGGAATCGGATTCAGCGCATCAAAATACATAGAAAAATGTGTGTCTGTTACCCAGGTCAGGGAACTTTATTTTTTTTGTGTGGCTGTGTAATTTCATTGGCTTACCACAGTTTACTTATTTTCTGGTTCAGTTCACCAACAGCAATTTTTACAAGTTCATGCCTATGAGTATTTCTAACTACTCCTGAGTCTAAAACGCGTAGTAAATGATCTTTCTCATCCTGATATTCTTCATCGCTCTTTTTAATCCATGCTCTGACCATTTCACCGTCTATAGAAGTCTATAAAAATATTGTACAAAATGTATTCAATAAAATTATATCTAAGTTTATCTTTACAGAATTTGTGCTGTCTAATAAAATTAATACTTACCGTATTATGAGTATTCTCAGGTCTAGTTTCCAATTCTACATGTGCGGTAGAACTACTTGATGGAGTATAAGAATTTGTTAATGAATTCTGTAAAGATATTGGTTCTAAAGAATATCCAGTAGATGATTGGCCTCAGTGGCGGTTTTACGCGGGGGCGATTGGTGCGACCGGCCCCCCCCCCTTCCCCCGAGAATCTTATATTTGTATACGAGAGAGAGAGATAGCACTATGGTGCTATCTCTTTTTATCCCATATATCGCCCCTCCCAAACACTTTGCCTAAAGCCGCCCCTGGATAAGTTTACTTTTTCCAACATTTATAAATAACCTGCGTTTTTAATGTCAACCGACAGATTTTCATTTGCTCTTTCATTTTTTAAAAAAAAATTGTTGTTTGAAAGAAATTTTGGTGTTACTGAGATGAGCAAGAAGCGTAGGCACGTTACATTGGTTTCAATGCATTGCTGCAACTTTAAACGTTCACCCTGTAAAGTTCAAGTTTCGGAGCTAAGGCATGTTTTCTCATGGACAGTCACATATAATATTGTCATTTAACATTTCACCCCCAATGAGAATTTCAAGATTTTTCTTGTTTAAACTAAAATATATTGTATTCTTTTGCAATATGAGAGATTCCATTTGAAGTGATCAAGATAAAAAAAATTGTTTGCCAATTATGCTTAAATTCGAAGTATTTATGGTGCATATAGATGGTAATTTTTCGAATTTTTTTTTTGCCCAATATTTTCCGAGTGATAGGGGGGGAATTTTTTTGGGTTTTACGGTACAACTCAAATTTCAGTATTTTTTCTAGTTAACAATTAGATAAAAAAAATTTGCTACTATCAGTTTCGATAGAGTTTTTCATGGCCTTTCGATTGATGATATGTATTGAAAAAAAAAAAATTTTTTATAAAAAAAAAGGAAAGGCAAAAATAAATTTGAGTTTTTTTTGGTGAAGGACACGATTTTTTATTTTTAAATCGAAAGCTGAGGTTTTTTTCTATAAGGATATGTAGATGAAAAGTTAGGCCTTGAATGTTTAAACCATAAAAATTAGAGTTTTAGAGCGGAGCGCTGCAGACTCAACGCGACCCAGAGGCATCAGCGTTCTGAATCTCTAATTTTCGTGGCTTAAACATTCAAGGCCTAACTTTTCATCTGCATATCCTTATAGGAAAAAACCTCAGCTTTCGATTTAAAAAAAAAAAAATCGTGTCCTTCACCAAAAAAAACTCAAATTTATTTTTGACTTTCCTTTTTTTTGGTAAAAAAGATTTTTTTTTTAAATATATATTATCAATCGAAAAAAATACTGAAATTTGAGTTGTACCGTAAAAACCAAAAAATGCCCCCCCTCCCACTCGGAAAATATTGGACAAAAAATATTCCAATAATTACCATCTATATGCACCACAAATACTTCGAATTTAAGCATAATTGGCAAACAATTTTTTTTACCTTGATCACTTCATATGGAATCTCTCATATGCTAAATATTAATATCTTTTCTTCTTATTTTATATTTTTAATTATTTTTGTTTCTTTGTCTTCGTAAGAATCGCTTTTTATATATTTTTTATCGATACTTAACATCTTACTATGAGGCAGGTTACACCATCTAGCTTATGATTTACGCTACTCCCAAGCAGGACGTGATATTACATAATTATATATCACAGTGATAGTAATATTACAGTGATATTGAGGTAATATAACAAACTTATTTTACATTAAGGGGATGTGATGGACTATGACGTCACTGGTATATAGGCAAATTTGTCCGTAACTTTTTTCTTAAAATATTAAATATTTTGACATCAAACTTTATAGAATTACTTAAAATATTACCAAGAAGGTCCCTCTGACCCAAGTTTGTTTAAAATCCTTAAAGTTAATTTTTCAAAAAATTAACTGATTTTCGGAAAATTAAAAAAAATAATTTTAAAGCAAAATTTAAACAAACTTGGGTCAGCGAGACCTTCCTTATAATATTTTAAGTAATTTTACAAAGTTTGGTGTCGAAATATATATTATTTTAAGAGAAAGTTTACGGACAAATTTTGTCTATTTTAGCGACGTCATTCTCCATCACATGTCCTTAAATAAATTTGTAATATTAGCTTAATATCATTGTAATATTACCTTAATATTACATCAATATCACTGTAATATTACTTGTAATATTACCTTGAGGCGGACATTTCTATATAACGTCAATATCACTGTAATATTACCAATATTACAATATAATATCACTATGATATTCTTGTAATATTACGTGCTGCTTGGGCTTCCAAAAAATCACCTTATAATAAGCTAGCTTATATTACTGCGACTGCGCATTAGTTCGTCGCCATGACAACTAACTTCTGCGCAGACGCCAACATAGGCAAAGAGAGTATCATAAGGTGATTTTTCGAAAGTTGTGAGGATTCGAAAATTTAGTCCTCACAAGATTTTAAATAGAAGATAAAAGTTCGTTTCGTTCGTCGTTTTTCGATTCCAACGGACCGCTAGTCAGTGGGAGAACTTGAGACGAGAAATAATTTGATTGGTTCGAGCTCAACATTTCCAGGAATCCGCCCCTCACGCGTTCTAATTTCTTATTGGTTCGAGCTCAGCGCGCCAGAAACTACTTAATTCGCGCTCTCGTTGTCGAAGAGAGATTCGTGCATTCAGTCTACGCTGAGTCGTCGTGGAGAGTATTACTCTCCAAATCGAAAGGTTTTACCTTTGTCGTCGTCGCTAGCGAGTTTCACTCGCTAGAATAGGAAACTTTGTTTTAAACGTAATACATTGAATAACGAATCGTCTTGATTTCAGAGTCCTTTTCAGGACTGCTAACAATCTATTCACGTAGAATTTTTTATATTAATCGAAATCGTATTTTGTGTTTTTCTTACAGATTTTAGAACGAGTCTTTTGATGTTAGAGTTTTACTCAAACTACGAGGTCATCGAATGTTTTTCCGACCTAGGATTTCATCCTAAAATTTGACAGGTGTCGAGTTGAACTCCACCCGAGGTTTTTAACCTCAAAAAGTGCACTTTATGGGTTTTACCTATACTAACGGTTTTATCATTTTTGAAAACATGATATTTTATTTTATTTTGTTTTACGGTCTTAATAATTTTGATTTTTCGCGTATCAAAAGCAGGGACTGACACGAAAACCGAATTCTGTTTCTGTTTTGAATTGTTGTGACGAAACAAAAATGTACAATCAATATTGTTTTGTATTGAACCTGAAACGAAAAGGCTCTGAATTACGTTTTCGTCTCATGCCCGAAACGAAAATCAACTCCGAATTTCGTTTCTGTCTCATGCCCGAAACGAAAAGATTCTGAATTTCGTGTTCGTCTTCTGCAAGAAAAGAATTGTGTTTAAAATTGTTTTTGTGGAATTTTAAGCCTTTTTTATGAGAAACGAAAACGGAATTCGGAGCGGATTTTCGTTTCGGGCATGAAACGAAAACAAAATTCGAAGCCATTTCGTTTCGGGCATGAGACGAAAACGTAATTCAGAGCCTTTTCGTTTCAGGTTCAACACAAAACAAAATTAAATTGATATTTTGTTTCAGTTTTTCAAAACCGAAACGAAACAAAAATAAAATATATTTTGTTTCCGTTTTCGTGTCAGTCCCTGATCAAAAGAATCGTTCAGTCGTTTTACGAATTATTAATCGTTCTCCGTGTTCTTTTCACCGGTATCGTTCGAATATTTAAGTATTTTAAATCATTTAGATTAGACGCAATTACAATCGAGTAATAAATATTCGTTAAAATTCAGAGAAGTTCTAAATTTTTCGTTAATTTATAATTTCGTTAAAACATCGAATCTAATTTTTGTTCAATATTCATATGTAATTTTAATATTTCGATTAAATAAATGTGAAACTGTGAGTTTGTTAAAATCCTTATTCTGAATTGTTTTTATTTATCGAACGAACCTTGGTCCGGCGAGCTAATGCGCATTAGTTTATAACAGAATATAATTATTTCATTCAAATTTTAAATTTACAATCATCACAGTTTTCTGGCGCCCAAACAGGGACTATTTTAATTAGTCTAAATCTAATGATTTCGTTTTATTAAAAATGGCAGACGGCAACGATAGGTTAACAAAAACTCAAATTTGGGCATTGACGAAAGCCGCGATTGAAAACGAGTTCGAGAAAGAAACGTGCCAGTTCCAGATAACGCGACTCGTGAGGAGTTGAGACTTCTTTTACGAGACAATGCACATTTAGAGAAAGTTTCACCTTTTAACCACGTAGACGCTAACGAATTTAATGAATTTGAAAATCGTTTTAACCAAATGAATGGCGATTTTTTGCCAAGTTACCATACCAGTAGTGCTAGTAGTCGTCATAGTAGTCGTCATGGCAGTCGTCCTGGTAGTCGTCCTGGCAGTCGAGCCACTAATCGCGACGATAATCTCGGAAACGGTCGTGAAAATAGTCGTGCTAGTGACCGCGCCAGCTTACACAATTATGAACAAAGACGTATTCCAAATATAAATAATGCCGGTCAAAATTTACCTCAACGTGAACGTCCGATTAACGACCCATCGAATAGGGTTGCCGATATAAACGAATATATCAACCGACGTGATAATTTAGAAAGAACTAGAAGAAATCCTTTGCGACCTAATACACGAAACGAACGTTTAGATTATTATCAAGCAGAAAACGAATATAATCGCGACGACAGACCACGAGAATCCCTTGCTGAAAAAGTTAGAAAGTGGGGAGTAATTTTCGACGGGACGTCCAATCTCCTCGATTTTCTCGACAGGATCGAAGAGTTAAGTCTTACCTATGAAATTCCTTTAGATAATTTAGTATCGTGTTTGCCTATGTTGTTAAAGGGTAAAGCTATTTTATGGTACCGGAATCATAGGCGTAATTGGGAATTTTGGGAACATTTGGAACACGACATTAAACAATTCTTTTTACCTGTAAATATCGACAGACAACTTGAAGAAGATATTCGGAATCGTACGCAGGGTCAAAAGGAAAACGCACACTATTTAATTACCGCGTTACAGACATTAATTCGGCGTTATGGTGCTATGAGTCGAGAAAGCGAAATCGAACGATTATACCGTAATTTGCGTCCCGAATATAGACGGTATATTCGGCCGCATGAAATAAAAACGGTTTTGGATTTAATAAAGTTGACAAATGAATACGAATTAATTCTTGTAGCCGAAAAAGCTTATAAACCTCCCACATCGTCGTCAAACTCTCAAAATCAAACCGAAGATACGAATACGAAAAAGCCAAAAGAAAACGTCGCCGGAATAAATAATTATTCTCGAGAATTATGTTGTTGGCGTTGCGGCAAACCCAGCCATACGCGCCCTGAGTGCAAAGGTCCACGAAAAAAATTCTGTTCTTGGTGTGGTAAAGAAGAAATTTTCTTTTCAGACCGCAAGTGTCCGATTCAAAGAAAACCGGCGGTAATTCGGTCCCGCAACGAAATAGTGCCGGTCGAGAAACATCAAGTAGAATCGGAACAATAATCGGTCCTGACGATGCACGAATATATGAAAAAAATCACCTGGGAGATCACACGTATCACGCTCTCATAGATACAGGAGCAAGTCGTTCATATATTGGCGAAAAAGTTTTCAAAGAAATTAAACGATTGAAAATAGCCGAATTAAAACCCACAAATTTCATCGCAAGATTTGTTGACAATCGCTGTGCGCCGATACTCGGAACTGTCGAAATTAAATTCATCTTTTGTGGAATAATTCTGGAAGCAACATTCCGAGTTTTACCTAAACTAGATTAGGACTTATTATTCGGTTTAGATATTCTTCAAGCGGTAAATTACCAATTTAATTTCTCTAATCCAACTGCATCTATTAACGAAAAACTTATAACGAACGAAAATGATATCGACGCAGCGTTACAAATTATACATGACGATATTAAACTCTCGGAAAGTATTAAACAACCGACTACAGCGGGCATGCATACGATTAAACTAAAACAAACCGAACCGATAAATTTTAGTTATACGCTGCGTAATCCCGCAATGCAAAAGGTGATAAATGACGAAGTCGACAAAATGTTGGCTGAAGACGTCATTGAGCCTTCCAACAGTCCGTGGTGTTATCCGATCGTTATCGTAAAACGTAAAGACAAATCCCACCGATTTTGTGTTGATTTTCGGAAAATCAACGCTATACCTGACGCTTACCCGTTGCCTCAGATAAATGCTACGTTGGATAAATTGAGAGACGCAAAATATTTCTCAAAAATAGATTTGCGTGACGGTTATTGGAATATTCCTTTTGCAGAAGAAAGTCGTCCTGTCACGGCATTCGTAGTCCCGGGTAAAGGATTTTTTCAATTCAAAGTTATGCCTTTCGGTCTCCACGCCGCTTTAGCGACTTTTCAAACAATTGTCGAAAAAGTTTTAAAATCTGAAATAGGAGTTTCGTGTTTTGTATACCTAGACCACGTAATCGTTCGCGGAAGAACAGTTAGGGAACATTTAGAAAATGTTAGACGAATATTAAAATTATTGAGAGACGCGAATTTAAAAATAATTTTAGAAAAGTCGTAATTTTTGAAAACCTCGATAATTTATCTCAGACACATTATTGACGAAAACGGAATCCACACCGACCCGAAAAAAGTTAAATCTATTTTAGCTTTTAAAACTCCAAAGAATATTACGGAATTACGACGCTTCTTGGGAGTTACCTCATGGTATCGACGCTTTATTACCGATTGTTCGTCGTTAACCAAACCGCTGACCAATCTCCTTCGGAAAAAACGTCAGTGGAATTGGGGAATCGAGCAAAATTTAGCATTTGACTTTTATCGTCGGCACCAGTCCTCGCCGCACCTGATTTTTCCGTTCCTTTCTGCTTGCAAACCGATGCTAGTCAATACGGTCTCGGTGTCGTAATGACTCAAGAACAAAACGGAAAAGAAGTAGCCATTGCTTACGCTAGTCGTACTTTAAATAAAGCGGAGATGAACTACTTTGTAACCGAAAAAGAATGTCTCGCCGTAGTGTGGGTCATTGCGAAAATGCGATATTATATCGAAGGTTATCGTTTTACTGTTTTGACAGATTACATCTCGTTAAAATGGTTACAAACTTTAACTAGCCCGGCAGGTAGAGTTGCACGTTGGAGTATTTATCTTCAACAATTTGATTTTGAAATCAAATATCGGAAAAGGAAATTTCATAAAGTCGCTGACGCGTTGTCTCGTGATCCTCTTCCCGATATTAACGAAGCCGATGAAGTTTTGGGCGAAACCGTATTTTCGATTTCTGAAAACGACCAGTGCGACTGGTACAAAAATTTATTAAAAGCAACGATCGCGAATCCAGATCGTTATCCCGAATTTGCAGTGAAAAATGGTTTGCTTTATCGTCATAAGCACCATAGTTTGAATTTTACCGAGAGGGATAAAGCTTGGAAATTGTGTGTACCACGTCCAATGAGAGAAAAAGTTTTACGCGAAAATCACGACGTGCCGACCGCAGCGAAAAAATCGTACGGATTTCAGAAAATTATTACTGGACCGGAATGAATGGAGAAATCGCAAAATATGTTAGACAATGTAAGTCGTGTCAAGCTCACAAAACTCCTCAAACAACAGTCGCCGGAAAGATGGGAACGTAACACGCCACATCTTGTTAGATAATAAACAAAAGAGTAAAAACAACGTTACATTAGAGTATTTTTTGCGAGTTAAAGCTCAAATCTGAGCTAGGAATCCAATCATCAGATTAACAATTTGTAAAGTCTTGTAGATTTGAATTTGATAAATAAAAATTTTAAAAGTAAAGTACGTTTCCATGGACATCGTCGGTCCACTCGTCCGCTCATCACGCGGTCACAAATACCTTTTAGTTATGCAGGACAAATTCACTAAGTGGGTTGAATTACACCCACTTCGAGAACAAAAGACGAAACCAATCGTGCAAGCATTAAAAAATAAAATCATTTTACGTTATGGTTGTCCACGTGTCGTAATAACGGATAACGGTAGTCAATTTCGCGCCGCCGACTTTAAAACGTTAGTCGAAAATTCCGGGATCACTCATCAAAGAACGTCTCCTTACGCGCCACAATGCAATCCGGTGGAAAGGACTAACAGGACCGTAAAGACGATAATCGCGCAGTACGTGAAGGAGAATCAAAAAACGTGGGATTCCTTGTTACCTGAGTTTCAATTTGCTTTAAATTCAGCAAAACACGAGTCGACTCAGTTTACACCTGCATATCTTACTTTCCAAAGAGAAATCTTGGCTCCGAACACGCTAAAAGCTACACTCGAAAAAGACAAACCGAGAAAAATGTTGCACACGGAAAAACTAAAAGACACTTTGCAACTTGTTCGTAATAATCTGGCACGTGCTTTCACGCTACAAAGTGCGAATTATGACCGTAAACGAAGAAATTGGGCTCCTGCGATCGGCGAAAAAGTTTCGAAAAGAGAACGACCGCTGTCCTCTGCCATAGATAACTTTGCCACTTAATTGGCACCGAAATTCTCCGGAAACTACGTTGTAACAAGTAAAATCAGTCGAACGATCTTTGAATTAAAAGACGAATCCGGAAAAAGGTTTAAATGTCATGTCAAAGATTTAAAACCTTTTTTTTTTTCAACACCGTATGAAGAACAACCGTAGACGAAGGACGTCTGCATACTGAAGAGCAAATCCACGTCTCATCAAACAGCCCAGCAGCGAGAAATTCATCAGCCAATCAGCGTCGAGACTGTCCCGAACGTCGTCCAGGAGCGAATCAGAGCCGTCCAGCCCCTCTTTCAAAGTTCAAAGAATTTCTATATTAACGAGCGTCGATCAAACCTTTTCTTCATTCCTTTAAAATATTTTTCTGCTGTAAGGATGTCGCAGTATAAGAAATTGTATGAAGATTGGAATCCAGAAAGCGATCCGGAAGAAGAATTTTCGTCCGGAGATGTCTTAGCTCAGATCGACGAGGTGATGCAGGATTTGAGCATGTAGCAGTCAAAACGATTCTACGATGAGGACACTCCAAGTTCAGTAGACCTCTTCCTCCCCGATCTCGCGGCAGGTAACTTCGAGGCACGGAAGACTTTGGATGATGACTTCGATGGATTGTCATCATCTTGCGAGTTTCTCTAACTAGCATCTTCAGCTCATTCATATTCCACTTAACTGCTCCAAAGGTACAGAGAAGCAATGGAATGGCTAATGTATTTGTGGCTTGTATCTTATTCTTTAGTTCTTCTAAGAAATTCTTTCTTAGTCATTTCTTACTCTGCCTCAGCATATATAAGCTTCTGCCTGGAGAACTGTTTTGACAACACAACAAGATGTCCTTCCGAAGTTGGTCCGTCCATTTAAAACGCTCTCGAGCTTGTTCCGGGTCATTGACTGTTCGTCGCCTGGGTTCTGCCCTATTGCCACTCCCAACTGAACCCAGATCTCCATCCGAGAGAGATCTATTGTGGGTGGCACTGCGCGTTACAGTCTTCATAACCGCGTCTTCTCTGTGTAGGTGGTTAACCCAGCACAGAGTGGACAATTGTTTCGGGTGCCCACCCCTATCTAACATTGGTCCGCCCGGGTATTTGAATTGCCCGGTTCCACCCATATCTGGGAGAATTTCCCTTATCTGCCACCTTGGGAGGCGCTCGATTGGGATGTCGGAAACCCCAAATTAGATGCCACTCAAACACTTGGCCAAGTGAACCAAGTATTTCTTTGGTGTTCGGAAGAGGGCATCTAACCTTACCCATCCGGCCAGGCAATTCTGTGATATTTGATAACTGGCGTTACCATTTACCACAGAGATGTCGAGTATTATTATTATTATTATTATTATTATTATCATATTAATAAAATTATTAATTTAAGGACGATCGATGGACAAATCCGACAGTGTTTGTGAAAGACATTCCTCTGCATTGTTGAAAATTTGCACTTTGACAATTTATTTAAAAAAAACCAAACACTTTTTCCACGAAATCGCTCTGGTTGACAAAATCATAGGTAATAAGGAATTTAAAAATTATAACTTTTCCACGATTGGATGTTTCCAAGAGCAGAAAAAACGAAAACGGAAATTGAACTGACAGACTTGCTACAGAAAATGGTTGCTGTACGTCACACGTATATCTCGAGAGACACATGTGACGTGTCGCGGCCTTTTTCTGTAACAAGTCTGTCAGTTTTATTCCCGTTTTCGTTTTTTCTGCTCTTGGAAACATCCAATCTTGAAAAAGTTATAATTTTTAAATTCCTTATTACCTACGATTTTGTCAACCAGAGCGATTTCATGGAAAAAGTGTTTGGTTTTTTTAAAATAAATTGTCAAAGTGCAAATTTTCACCAAAGGAGAGGAAAGTCTTTGACAAACACTGTCGGATTTGTCCATCGATCGTCCTTAAGCGATAGTAATTTGATTTAATGAAATAAGGAAATATTTTATAAAAATTATTGTCTTCATTACGCAATTTCTTAAATACTTTTTCTACTTCTTGACTAATTTTAAAGGTAAATTCTGCATGATCGCAACAACCTTTTAATATTATTTTGTAATTTTTTTTTCCTAAACTTCCACTTCGATAATTTAAACATTCAATAATTAAAACGCTCGATAATTTGAACTAATTTTGGTTTTCCTTGGAATTCAAATTATCGAGAGTCGACTGTATATTATGAAGTTTTAATATTATTTAAAATATAATTTTGTATAAGTTTTCTTGTTTACATTCAATTAAGAACAAAGCATATCTTGTATTAATAAAGAATAAATAAATAAAATAATTAATCAATTAGTAACAAAAAGAATTTATCCCTTACATAATTAAAATTTGATTTAATTTATATACTACAATTAGGACAAATATTTTCTGCCAGTATTTTGATTTAAACCCCCCCCCCCCCTCCTATTACCTTCAGATAAGAATATAATATTTTTGAAAAAAAGTCTATACTAACTAATAGAATAACATGAGAAATCTATGCGAGAGGGTATCAATATTGTAAATATCTTTTCTGGAAAAATATTTAAAATTTGTTAAAAAATGTGAAGAATAGAAATTAAAAAAATATATTTTTGTCATTGCTAAAAATTGTAGAAAGGCGACGTTTATATAAGACTTATTTTTTAAAATGTTTTATTAAAGAAACAGGTTATTTTAACGTAGAAAGGTAATTATACAATGTATAGTTAAAAAAATATGTGAAATGTAGTTAAAATATAATGTTAATAATAATTAGTATAAAGAATTAATTTAAAGGAGCAAAGTTCAAAAAGTTTAATTAAATATAATAATGATGTTTTCATTAATCAAACTAATGGAAATGCGAAAATAATAGGAAAACATGACAAATTATATTTGAAAAAAAATCGAAAAAAATCAAAGAAAATCGAATTAAGTTTAACCAATGTAGACATATTAAGACTGAAATCAACCAATGGGATAGGCGTTACGGTATTTCGAAAACAGAGATTCTATGTATAGGATGTCGAAAACCAGAGCACGTAAGGAAATATTTTTTTCCCAATTATTATGGACAACAAAGAGGTAAAATTAAGCAAACAAAAGCTATCGAATTTTTCATTAATTTGATTAGCAACCTCCCCTTTAAAAAATTATTTTATAAATTTTTTATACACGTTTTAAAGTTGTCAAAGCAGTAACCTCTCTCAAACTTAAGGCAAGCAATTCTTGTGTGTTTAAAAATATTTTCCACGGAAAGTAAGAAATTTTTCCGTAAAACTTTCCAGTTTGCAAGCTCTAGGACTGTTCGAGACCAAAATGAGAACAGTGTTACAGAACAGGTGTTACAGTTTTGTTATGGAACAGTTATAGAATAAAAGTTTGTTACAAAAATGTCATATTGTTGTTCCATCACTGTGTTTTAGATTTATACTGTAGCACCTGTTCTGTCTCTGTTCTAGAAAAACCATGTAACGTATGTTCTAGAACAGATGATCCAAATTAGTAATAGGATTTGATTGTAACATTGTTACTGAAACATTCGAGAACACTGTTTCTAAAATGTGATATAAGCGTTCTATCACTGTGTTCTACATTTATTCTGTAACAATTGTTTATATATATGTATAATTATATATATGTCTATATATATATATGTACATATATATATATATATATATATATATATATATATATCATTGGGCTCAAATTTTGAAACAGCGGCATATATATATATTGCCTTTCTCTTTCTCATTACCTGCAAAAGTATCCTTAGTAAGGATCATTTCCTACTGAAACTTACAATATATCCATTCTTTCTCCTTAACTCTTGAACCTTGATTTAATCCTTTCATAAATTACTATAAATTAAGATTCGTCAACTGCGTTCAGAACTTCAACATCATAAAAAAGGACCTGCCTTCAATTTTACAACAGATACATCTTTGAAATTAGTGAGGGGGCATTAACCTTAGTTGGACTTAGATCTTGAGTCGCTGCGGTGTCAGATTTTTCTACAACCGAAGGACCCCATAAGAGCAAATAAATCCCTCCGTGGTTGGACCTCTTCTGATATTGCAGAGACTAAATAGAAGCATACCCAGGTTTAAAAATACTGTAAGTCTAATACATTGTTCAAATCCCTAATTCTGGAAGTAAAGTAATTTCCTCTCTAAAAAATTCATTCATTGTTTCAGTGAATGACGAACCAAATCTAACAAATCAAGGATTCTTCCTCACTCTCAACCAATTCCTCTACCGTTCTTAAAAATTCTTGATTGTACACCGAAAAAAAAAGTCTTCTTTTGAACGTATTTCCTCTACAATATGGTATCAAAATTCCATCCTCTCAAATTGAGTAAAATTTTGCTTGTTTTAAGAGGAATATACTTAATTTGACTGGAATTATTCTTCAGTCAAGTTAAATATTCTTCATCCTCTTAAAAATAGTATCAAGAGTAAATCCTCTAAGATTAAAAGTACTGCTCTCAAATGAAGAAGATTCCTCTCAAATAAATAATATTCCTCTCAAATAAAGAATATTTCACTTAATTAAAGAATAATTCCTGTCAAATTTAGTATATTCTTCTTAAAATAAGCAGACTTCTACTAAATATGAGAGGATGGAATTTTGATACCATATTGTAGAGGAAATACGATCAAAAGAAGAATATATTTTTTTCGGTGTATCTGATCAATAAATTATATATTCATGTGCTATAACTTAACTGATGCGTATTGTTCAGTGGACTCTCTTTTCCCTGTTCCCTTAGTTCAAAGCCACCGGACTTTGAAAATAAATCAGGAGTATAAATATTAAAATAATTAAATTGTAGTTAGTTCCTTTCGTACATAACAATTGGTTAATAATTTTTTATCAATTATTCGTATTAAATGTTAAATAAACGTTGATGTCTTAATCAGAATAATTTATAAAATTATTATTTTTAACGGTTTTAGCTTAATAATTTTACTGAATATCTAAATCTGAATAATTTTCATAAAGTCAATTTCCAATTATGTCTTCCGGCTGGCAGTAGATGGATCTTTAATTTCTACAGCTAAAGTTCTGACTAGCCGGAACAATAGCCGCGATCATTTTTTAAATCCACCTAGAATCATGTAAGTATTTGCACTGTCTGTTAAAAGGTTATAATTATTCCTTGTTTACAATGTATATTCAATATACATTTGTTTGAAGAATTTATGTTTTTAGACATTTGTGTTTAATATTAATATAGATCTGATTATATCTAAACCTTTTTTCCCGAGTAAATATTAATATTGAATTTAAAAATGTTAATAATATTTAAAACTTTATAACCTATAATTTTTTACGGAGTGTCTATTCGTACAGAAAATCTCGACCAATCAGAAATTTGTAATGCAATTCTCGACTAATCAGAAAATTGCTTTAATAAGTACGAATAGCTCGTTCTATGTGATCTGGCTATTCGTACAGAAAATCTGTACGAATAGCCAAACCTCAATGGAGCAGCTATTCATACAGAAAATTGTCAAAATCTTTCTTTTTGTGAAAATTAATGTTACACGGATATCTTTTGGTTAAAAGACCACTGTTTGTGACACAAGAACCCCCCCTTAGCATTTCCAACATTTTATTATGATTTTTCACAACCAAAACAAAAGGTATTACGTTCCCAAAGACAGTGTTTCAATTTTCTGTATGAATAGCCGTTCCGGCCAATTTTTTAACGTTCAATTCTGCCGTCCTTTTAAAAAAAGGCACTATCTACATTAGTGAGATAGTGTCTTTTTTAAGAAGGACGGCAGAATAGTGCACAGTAAGTTACGAAAACAAGGAAAAACATTGACTTTTTTTATCTATTATTAATATACTTTTGTAACATGAAAGTATGTTCTTATCAGTTTTTCCCTGCCCATTAAAATTTTAAGTACATACCTTTTCGCAAAAATAATGTAGAATATTTATAATTATTAACTGATCAACTATTATATAAAGCAAATTTTTCCAAAAGTTTTTTAACTTATTTTAAACAAAGACGTTCTTACAATAGTATTTTGTTAAATTCAGAATGAGATCTCTTCGCATTAATTTTCTTTTTCTTTTAACTATTATATTTGCTGTCGCAGGTGTTTTTGCTCCAAGTAAGTTTCTATTTATTTTCTTAAACATCCATATTGTTCTTATAATACCTTGACATAACTGTATTGATTCATAAAGAAACCGAGGAATAAACTCATTTGTTTATTTAAAACTTATTATTTATTTTTGTTGCGTCAATTGTAAACTTCATTATATATCTAAATGATAAAACAAACATCTATAGCATAAAATATTTTAGTATAGAAATATACCATAGTTTAAACTCACCATAAAAAATCCAATAATTCGAAAAAAGTGTTTTTCTTAGGGGAGAGTTGGATAGACCTTGAAACACGGAAATAAAATAAAGGGTATATTTCTCATTCAGTGTGTTCTTTAATTACTTACATAACAATTAAAATATATTGAAGCTTTTAATAGAGCATAAAGATAAAATTATTAAAAAACAAGATTTTACAAATTTTCAATTTTTAAAATACAAATAATACTAATTAAAGCACTCTCTAAGGACTAACTGGGATCCTTTGTTACCCCAGATTTTAAACGTGTATATAAGATTTGCATTTTACCGAAAACAGCTATTATATATAGTGAATTTTTCTAGTTTTTTATTTTTATTTTATTTTTTCAAAATTGGCATTTTTTACAAAAAATATTGTAGTTTTTCAACAAATTGACCAATTTAGAAAAACCCTGTGGATATTAAAAGCTAAATAGACATATTTGAAAAAAATTTTATGGACCTTTAAAGTATTTGAAAAAAGTATAATTATTTGAATAGATATAATTCCAATAATTAATAAAAAATTACGCAAGTGAAATTTATCAAAATTAAATTTAAAAAATGTGTATTTTTACTCAAAATATTTCTTTTTTTTTTAAAAAAAACTTTTTCTACAAGTATAGTCATTACATTTTTGCTTTGTAGGTTAAATGAAACCGTTTTAATAAAAAAACAGAAATTTATTATCTTGACTTTTTTGAAGCGTAAAGGACTAACTGGGGTATTTTGGAATTTTAGACTTACTTTAACTGCATACTGAAGAGAGACTTACGCACAAAATTCGCGCTCACCTATACTAAAATCAACTGTCAGATTACTAAATTCAATCATGGTTAGGGTTACCAACCCAAATTGCCACTGTATGGATCGGGAGCCTACTTTAAATTTCGCGTGGGGTACCAAACGACCCAAGTTAGTTCTTCTAGGGTTAAAATACTGTGAAAACTTAAAAACTTATACTGTAATGTACATATATTTTTCCCTATACTTTCAGTTCGTTTTAAGCTTCCTCCTCCAGGTCCATCATGTAACAAAGGAGAAGGTCGTTGCAATTATGGATGTTTGCCTGCCTACAGATTAAAAGCTGATAATTCAGTATGTGGTGATTATCGTTTTTGCTGCAAAAACATCCCGAAACCCAGCTTGAAAACCAGTCAATAAATTACTAATTTTTGATGTAAAAATATTACTGTAAATTTCACATATTGCACATTTTCTTTTACAGTAATATCGTATGAAAAAGAAATAAAAATGTATTAAAAAACTATGAAAAACTACCAGTGTCACCAAACTGAAAATTTTCGTGCAGAATGGGTGGAATTTTATCATTGTTCTCCTATTGTTCTCCTTTTGTCCAAATTACAATGAGCTCATTATTAGCCTTTTGTCGAAATTAAATTAAGCCTATTATTTGTCAAAAATACAATGAGGTGATTATTCGCATCTTGTCCAAATTACAATGAGGTCATTATTTCTTTTATAATAATTCATTCACTACAATAATATGCTAAGCAATTTTCAAAAATTCAAGATCTAGGGGTAAACCTAAGCGTGTCGCTTTCTTAAGTAGTAAGGGTTTTTATGTAAAACGTGATTGGTCAAGAGGGTTCGTGTAACATATTTTTAGAGTGTTTGTGGAATATATTTGTCTATTGTCAAGTTCTTATTTTAGACGAACCAGTCACGTATGACAAAAAATGAGACTAAATAATAATATTCCGTAGCAAAACCTTTTTTTTTAAGTCAAACAGCAAAAAAATGTTTTTCTTTATGGTGATAAGTTGTTGCCGCTTCCATTGTCTGTTTTCATAAATATTGTGTTTGAGCTCAAGTTTTATTTCCTTATTCATATTTTTATTTCAGTTAATTTTGCATTATTTTTCTTTAAACATTGCATTTCTATAGATCAGTGCTTTTTTATTTCGTCTAGAATGTGTTACCTGCATCATTGATGTTTTCTGTATTTTTCGAAAATTACATAAGTGATAAGTAAATGAAGTTTTATAAATTTTCAGTTATAAATTATATTTACGAAAAATATGATAACACCGTATGACACGATTTAGCACCCATAAACCAGTTAATCATTTTCGGAAAGTAGAGCTAAAAAAGATACCCCTATCTGTGGGGTTTTCTAAGTTAATTCGATTAACGGCTTTTAGGGGTAAAAACAACATTTATATCGAAAGCCCTAAAATATTCTTAAAAAAAATAAAGAAAAATGATAAATTTCTTTTTAAAAATTATCCAAAAGTTTTTTAAAATCGTCAAATGTAATCTAATAGAATTTTGAAGTCCGTTATCAACCCCAAAACTACCCCTTTAAAATTTTTCAAGTGCACCAGTTTCAGTTTTTGGCTCCTACCTCTAATCTTAGAACAATCCCTTTACTTAATCAGAAAATGGAATATATCCCAATAACTTTTCTATTCTTATGGCGGATTAACAAAGTCAAGAACCCTTGGATACAAAGTTTTAAATAAATGTGCCCAGTTTCTAATTGGACATTAACATTTTTATTTTGATAATAGAATTTACATTTTGATATTAATGCTTCTATTTACTTTCAATTTGGCTTATATATGGGGCATTCTTCGGAAAATTTTCATTGAAAAATTAGATTTACCTGGAATAATTTTTTTTGGATTCTATATTGAAAACTAATACATACGCATTTTTTTTATTTCGTGATTTGATGGAAATTACAGAAGTTATAAATTATTGAAATTTGATGTTTTCAAATACAGGGTGCTTTTTAAACACGTTTTTCTCCTTGAATAAGAATAAATTCAAAATTACATGTCACATGAAATTTAATGACAATTTCTCAACCTTTCGAAATATGCAATAAAAAATAATGTAACTGCAATGAAAATACCTAAAAAATTAAATTCAAAAAGCGTTTTTTCTCAAAGAAACACCATGTCGATTTTCAATTTTTTTGTTAAAAAATAACCTTCGATTAGTAAGGAATTTTTCTCTGTTTATGAGACAGTGGAGAGTTTTTTCGTTTAATTGTTATTTACAATTATTTAGCTCAGTCCACGCATTCTAGAACTGCATTTTAAAAATATATAACGTAGTTTCGTTCGTTTTCTGTTGAATGTCATTTGTTTATTTTTTTGTAGTTTAATGTTATTTGTTTTGACAGGCGTATAAACATTCATTGCAAAATCCAATATTTTATAGTTATTATTTTCGATGTTTTCAATAAAGTGTTTTAATGATCGCTGTTGCAATCCGTTTGAGTAAAAACCCCATTTGGTTAAAAATAATTTACGTAAACTAAACGAACAATTGTTCAACAAACTTCCATCTATAACCAAAAAAAAAGTTTTGGTTAATAACCCTGCAGTTATTGATTGATATCTTTTTGAAAATCGATTTAGAAAATAAATTGTGTTTTTCACACTTTTCATTATAATATCTCAAAGTTTTTATAAAACGCATTATTTTGAGTTTTGAGTATATAGTTATTTCTGATTTCGTACTAAAATGTCAGAAAACCACATATGTGTAAAGTTTTCTCAACTAAAAGAACATTTAAAATCAATTTTTTTTTGAATTTATGTTTTCTCTATTAAAATCTTTAATCCCTTATTATTAACTAATAATATTTTTCTAAATAATGATCTTAGTAAAATTAATAAATTCAATGCATATTTATTAATATAAAATTTACAAATTACTATATAACTTAATATAAAAAAAGATAAAAATTTTTTGATCCCAAAGTGTTTATAAAATGCTATATTTTGATTATAGTTATTTCTGATTTCGTACTAAAACGGCAGAAAACCACATATGTGTAAATATTTCTTAATTAAAAGAACATTTAAAATCATTTTTTTGTTTTATTTATGCTTATGATTCTTCAGTATAAAGAAAATTTTTAATTTTGTAAATTATTGTAACAATCAGTTTGTTTTGATATTAAGTTTTTAAAAATATTTAGATTTATGAAGTATTAATAATTAAAACCAAATGAAAAATAGAGTTATTTATTACAACACCAATAATTGTATTAAACGCAATTTCATACATAAGATTTAACACTTAGTTAAAGAAAATTATTTTGAAACTAAAGTTCGTTTGGTTTACGTAAATTTTTTTTAACCAAATGTGGTTTTAAGTCAAATGGTTTGCAATAGCGATCATTAAAACACTTTATTGAAGACATCAAAAATAAATAACTATATAAAATATAGGATTTTGCAATGAATGTTTATACGCCTGTCAAAACAAATAACATTAAACTACAAAAAAATAAACAAATGACATTCAACAGAAAACGAACGAAACTACGTTATATATTTTTAAAATGCAGTTCTAGAATGCGTGGACTGAGCTAAATAATTGTAAATAACAATTAAACGAAAAAACTCTCCACTGTCTCATAAACAGAGAAAAATTCCTTACTAATCGAAGGTTATTTTTCAACAAAAAAATTGAAAATCGACATGGTGTTTCTTTGAGAAAAAACGCTTTTTGAATTTAATTTTAATTTTTTAGGTATTTTCATTGCAGTTAGGGGAGAGTGGCCATCAATGTACCAGTTTTTTGAATGAACCATTTCAATTTTCTCAGAAACAATTAAATAAAAATTCTCCTAATTTTAAATATAAATGAAGTTTGCATAAACACACTACGTCCATAAATTTGAGACATGTGGATTTATTCTTTATAGAGAAAACTGAAAAAAACTGTTTTTGATGCTCTGAAGAAAAAATTTACCTAAAATACAAACACGTTTTTTAATTGAAATAAGGCAATTTAAAAATAAATGAACTTACGATTTATTTTGTATCGGGCCTGAACTACAATATTCTAATGAGAAAAAGATTTTGAAATATTGCATTAAGTTATAAAAACCATTTTTGTTGCAAATGTCATGTTGATTCAATGTACCAGGGAACAATGAACCACCTGGAGTTTCAGTGTATTTTCGATTTCCAGAGTGGTATGCCTGATTATAAAACTAGGCATGCGTACAGCATGTGACAGCGATTGTTATTAGTACTCTTCTCAACATAGCAAAACTAAAATGCCATTTTAGCTAGTTAACTTAAATTTGAGGTATATTTATGTTATACATTATAAATTAAAAAGTGTTAAGTAATAATTTTTTATAGTATTTGATAGAAAATAAGTTTTTTTACAAAATGAAAATGCAATATTATTATTGTTGAACATTTTTAGTGTTTTTATAGAGGTGGTTCATTGTGTACCCAGGTTGTTGAAAATGAAAATAGCTTGTCACTTTAGAAAAATCCTAAAATTTATTATTTAATCAAAATAAATCGGGTATAATATGTGTGCATTACCTAGAGAAGTGTTGTAGTTTTATATTGATGCAAAGAAGTGATTGAAATTAGTGAAATTGAATAAATAATATGACTTTGAAAAAACCCCGGTACGTTGATGGCCACTCTCCCCTACATTATTTTTTATTATATATTTCGAAAGGTTGAGAAATTGTCATTAAATTTCATGTGGCATGTAATTTTGAATTTATTCTTATTCAAGGAGAAAAACGTGAAGCAACCTGTATTTGAAAACATCAAATTTCAATAATTTATAACTTCTGTAATTTCCATCAAATCACGAAATAAAAAAAATACGTATGTATTAGTTTTCAATATAGAATCCAAAAAAAATTATTCCAGGCAAATCTAATTTTTCAATGAAAATTTTCCGAAGAATGCCCCATATTTTCTTGGTTATATTTATAGAGTATAATGAACAATCCTTTCTCGAACATCGACAAAAATTAATGTGCGCGACAAAATAAAATGACTCACACAGATTGATTTCTTTTTATTTTTTATTTAAATAAATTAAGCTCTAGAATCATGTTTTATGACATATATTCATTTGCGATTACACTTTGACGAATATATTCAGTTAGTAACGAATTAAAAAAATTACAGAAGAAACTTATTATTTTTTTTTAAACACACCACACAAATTTCAGAGTTTTTTTTGAGCGAAATTAAAAAAATTGTTTATTGCTTCCAAAATAAAGTTGGTAATTATAAGACTTTTTGAACTTTTAGTTTATGTATCATAACATACTAACTCATAAACAACCAGAACAGTGAGTTAAAAAGATACAAGATGCATCTTCATGCCATGGCAAAATAGTATATTGTGCACCAAGAGCAGAAAGGAGGTGTTTTCCGACGAGTGCGAAATTTGCTGCCCGAGCGAAGCGAGCGCAGCAATTTGCACAAAGACGGAAAATCTTCTTTCGCTCGAGGTCCACACGCTATTTTGTGCAACACCTGTTCAGGTAAAGCACTAATTAATAATTGCGCGGGTACCTACCAGACGGAAAAGTGTGCAGCAAAGTATACATTGTTGCTATGTGCAGCAATTACCTATTTTGCGTCTATTTTTCAGGCAAGATAAATGGTACTTTTCTTACAGGTGTTGCACAAAGTGATTTATCTTCCCTCGAGATCTATTTCTTTTTTATTTAACCTATAAAAAGAATACGATGGGTATTGCAAAATAAAGAATGTTTTTTAGTTTAAATAAGAAAGATTTGGAAATTCTCATTGAGGGAGAAATGCTAAATGATAATCATATAAACAAATTTCAAGAACTATTAGAAGTCGAATGTGGATGTTATTTTCAAATGCAAAACGTAGGTTATATACAAAAACAGGGAACATATTCAAGTAGGGGAGACCGGGGCTACTTGGCGCATTTTTCTCTCTTTTTTAATTACCTCTAATAATTTTGCAGCTATAAAAACTATATCACACAGAAACCTTGCTTCATATCTCAGCTTTGATTTAAAAGAAAGAAAGTTCCAAAAATTTTCATAGTTCCTTTTTAAGAACAGTTTATTTGGAGTAATTCAAAGTGCGCCAGACAGCCCCAGCCCGGGCTTGGTTGGCGCAGGAGTGAAAATATATAGTTGAAAGTATAAATTATATTGTGAGTCAAGTCTTGTTAAGAAATTTTTTAATCAAAATTAACTAGTTTAAAATAATTATTCATAGCTCAAAAGTTTACTTTTGATTTTTTCTAATCGCATTTCTTAAAAAGATATAACAAGAAACTGAAGATGTTTAAAATTTACTTTTGAATACCAAAATCAGTTTTTTTGACCTAAAATCCGTAATAATTAATCAAGAACAATGAAACTACGTACAAAGTTACAGTTCATCAAGTATATTAACTTGAGAAATGAGAGAAATTAATTAGACTTTTCATCTTTGAATAAACTCAAGTGCGTCAACCAGCCCCTGCGCCAAACAGCCCTGGTCTCCCATACTGTTTAGTGATTCTAAAAAAAGCCACTAAATTTGTACTTATTATTATACAAATACTCTGTTTATTACACTATCTATAATAAATATTTAAATTGTAATCAGTACTAATTTCTAGCTAGATTAGATCCATTTAGGCCAAATGTATTTTTTCCGACAGTTCAACAACAACCGAATTAAGAAAATCGTAGTGTTTATGTAATTGCATTTGCAACTTCTGTATATTTTAATATAAAACCTGAAAGTGAAGTATATAAATAATCATTCAGTAGTGCGAGGACATTTACAGATAATAGTAAAGAAGGAATTCCGTGTTAATACATATGTCAAAGTAAAATTCAATCCTTGGAAGGAAGTACAATACATAAAACACGTAAAATTGGTTTTTGTGTATTTTTTAAAATAATAAAAATTAAAATTTAAATAATTTAAAGAATTTCTTAAAAGATTATCTGTAAATGTGAGAGTAAAATTCAATCCTTGGAAGGTTGTAAAATACATAAAACACGTAAAATTGGTTTTTGTGTATTTTTTACGTGTTTTATGTATTTTACGACCTTCTAAGGATTGAATTTTACTCTCACATTTACAGATAATCTTTTAAGAAAATCTTTATATTATTTTTCTACTATTTTGGATAATAGAGGCAGGTTAAACCGTCTACCGTAAGATACGCTACTATGATGATTGTAAATTTAAAATTTAAATGAAATAATTATATTCTGTTATAAACTAATGCGAATTAGCTCGCCGGACCAAGGTTCGTTCGATAAATAAAAACAATTCAGAATTAAGATTTTAACAAACTCACAGTTTCACATTTATTTAATCGAAATATTAAAATTACATATGAATATTGAACAATAATTAGATTCGATGTTTTGACGAAATTATAAATTATGGAAAAATTCAGAACTTCTCTGAATTTTAACGAATATTTATTACTCGATTGTAATTGCGTCTAATCTAAATGATTTAAAATACTTAAATATTCGAACGATACCGGTGAAAAGAACACGGAGAACGATTAATAATTCGTAAAACGACTGAACGATTCTTTTAACACGCGAAAAATCAAAATTATTAAGACCGTAAAACAAAATAAAATAAAATATCATGTTTTCAAAAATGATAAAACCGTTAGTATAGGTAAAACCCATAAAGTGCACTTTTTGAGGTTAAAAACCTCGGGTGGAGTTCAACTCGACACCTGTCAAATTTTAGGATGAAATTCTAGGTGGGAAAAACATTCGACGACCTCGTAGTTTGAGTAAAACTCAAACGTCAAAAGAGAGAGTGAAACTCGTTCTAAAATCTGTAAGAAAAACACAAAATACGATTTCGATTAATATAAAAAATTCTACGTGAATAGATTATTAGCAGTCCTGAAAAGGACTCTGAAATTAAGACGATTCGTTATTCAATGTATTACGTTTAAAACAAAGTTTCCTATTCTAGCGAGTGAAACTCGCTAGGGACAACGACAAAGGTAAAACCTTTGGATTTGGAGAGTAACACTCTCCACGACGACTCAGCGTAGACTGAAGGCAAGAATCTCTCTTCGAGTTTAGTTTTAAAACAATATTTATTGAAATTAAAGCTTTTCAGTACAATAAATTATACAATAGCAGTTGACTTATAACTAGGTTCCTATTTCAAGAGTAAAGTAGAAATTTTATCCTATACGAGATATGGTTGTGTGTTTTTATTATTTAAATTCGTTCCCTTTTGGGCTAGATTAATTTATTTAGGTAAAAAATTGTCGCAAAAACCTATTAATTCTCAAATTTTATAACTAAACTTAAACTAATAAACTATAACGAGGGATAGGATATAAAAACAAAACAGCGCAGAGAGCAGGAGCTCTTTGACTTTCAAACAACTAGGTGATATGGCAACTTAGTTTTTATCTTAAACGGCGCAGTATCTGTAGTATACATATATATATCATCTAGTTCCGAAAGATGCGAGATTTAGGTCTTATAAAATTTATTGCTGCTATACAATATTTCCTCTTCGATTGTTTTAATATTACATTTGTTCTTAATGGCTTCATTAGTCTCTCGCGGATCTGCATTGGTTATCATGCGAAGACACTTATTTTGTACCCTTTGCAAGGAATCGATATTTGATTTACAGGTATTTCCCCAAATCGGAGATGCGTACAGCATTAACGGTTTGACAATAGAATTGTATAGAATTAGTTTATTTTTTTGGCTTAATGTGCTTCGCCTTCCTATAAGAGGACGTAAGGCGCCTACCATTTTGAACGTATTACTTCTAGCTCGATTAACATGCGCTGTAAAATTCAATTTTTGGTCTAAAACCCCTCCTAAATATTTTACATTTGTTTTTCGCTTAATAATTGTATCAGCAATAACGAAATGGGGAATATTATCTTTTTTAACGCTTCCAGTAAATATAATATAATCTGTTTTATCAACATTAACTTTTAGTTTCCATTTATGAAAGAAATGTAGGAGGAGTTTACCAAATATTTGCAGCTTTGTTACTGCCAGTTTTTGATTAATCGAGGTTACATATGCTGCCGAATCATTGGCGAAAATTGCTATTTTAGGTTTATTTGCAGATATATCATTTTTATCCCCACGTGGAATGTCATTTATATAAAAAATAAAAAGCACCGGGCCCAGAATGGAACCCTGCGGGACTCCCGCAGCTATATCAAACTCTTTAGGTACCATTGACTGATACAATGAACTTTCTGTTAGTTAGGTAACTTTGTAAGATTTTAAGCAAGTACTTAGGAAAATTATATTTACTTAACTTCAGAAGAAGCCCTTCGATCCAAACAGTATTGAAGGCCTTCTCCAGATCCAGTAAAACCATTGCTGTAGATTGTTTAATATTTAAATTTGTGCTAATATGATTTGTAACTCTAAGAAGTTGGTGGAGTGTGCTGCGCTTACTTCTGAAGCCAAATTGTTCCGGTATTAAAACTTTATTTAAATTTTCAAAATCTAAGATCCTGTTATAAATTATTTTTTCAAGAACTTTACTAAGAGTTGACAAGAGACTGATAGGTCTATAACTGACGGGAAGTTTTTTATCTTTGCCTGATTTATGAAAAGGTAAAACATTAGCTATTTTCCATTGGCCAGGGAAGTATGAAATTTTAAAAGATGCATTAAAAATATGCGTTAGTTGTACTAGAGCTTTACGTGGCAAATTTTTTAGTATTATATTCTGGATTCCATCTAGGCCAGGTGCTTTTCTTGGTTTAACTAACCGTATGATTTTCTTTATTTCTAAGGGTGAAGTAAGAACTATATCATCACAATTAATTGGAATGTCAAGCAAATCCTCGAAGTTGGCTCTAGCAAGATTTTCTGTATCCGAATCACTCATATTTTGAGTCATACAATGAATCTTTTTATAGTGTTCGCCGAGTAAATTAGCTTTTTGCGCATTTCCAAAAGTGAGTACATTATTGTCATCCAAAAGATTAGGAATGATATTAGAATTAGTTTTAGTAAAGCATTTAGCCATTGTAACGTTGCAGATTTTATCTGCACGTTCTGTCAACAATTTCTACCTTTTTCGAAGGAGCCTTTCGCGTTAGATGAACTCGATCAGGAAGCACTAGAATGGTATAAATCCATTCCTTCGATATCGACCAGAAATTCCAAGTCTCTGCGAAAATTGGGTATTCTTAAGAGTCGCTTACTTATCATTTTTCTATTCTTTGTATGTTACCAATCATGCCGTTATGCACTCGCTTTCTTCGCCTGAGGATCCAAGGAAGGATGCCAGGGCGCAACCAGGTTTCTGCCATGGGCACAACCGAGGGTTGTACATCGAGGGATAAAGGGCGGATGTGATTCCCGCCCTCTCATGGTGAAACCTGTCTGCCTAAAAGCCCGAATTTGGACATCGCAGGGACATCTCACGGCGCATCGAGTGAAGGCGAATATGGATTTCGTCATCGACGAACGAGATCCGACGATCGAGGAGCGAGAGAGAAAATTCTCGGAAGGGCCGACGAATTTCGACGAACTGCCCTCGGTCTTCCTGGTTGAGCCCTCGCGGTTAACAGTTGGTCCCGCAACCAAAAGTTTTGTAAAACTTTCTTATTCAATTTTTGAGTCAATGACGACTCCTTATTATTTTAATTTAAATTATATTTAAGTTTTGTGTTGGCCGGAATTGGCCCTGTATCGTCGTTCAGCAAATTATTGGTAAGCGACTCACAACTTGATAGAATTTTAATTAACCGCCATGTGCTCACGATAATGGCGGCTCGATTAATCAAACTAAAATTAAAGATTAACCCATTCATTCGACTTTAGAATGGTCCTATACTTTAGATTATCGTGCACAATTTCGCTATCACTCTTGTTAATCTTATTATTGTGCGGATTTCTGGTCGGAATCACTTCCTCCCTCAGAGGTTGTGTTTTATAATTTATACTCTTTACCATTGAATTTTATTGAATAAATTTACTTTGTTTTGTTTTTGTTAATCAGTGCTTCTTTTATTTAAAATGGGGGGAAAACTCCAAGGGAAGCTCCTCCCGTTTGTATCTTTCAGCACTGGACCAGCGCTGGTTGCTCGTCGACTCACGTCCCTCTCCGCCTGAACAGAGCTGGCCGGCGGATTTTGAAATCAAAGAAAGATTTGTTCTGAATGGAAGGACGGCAGTGATTTATTCACTAAATCACTGCCTGGCGCATCCCAGATGGGATAAAGTTTGACTATTTTGAACCTTATTTTCGAATAATTAATTTAACTTAAAATTTCTTTGATTTCCTTTTCGAGTCAGATTATAACCGCTCTAAAGAGATTAAACTTTCTTATTTTAAAAATTCATGTTAAAGGTGGATAATTTAAAGTTACTCAAATTTATATTGTTTATTAATTTATTAACTAAATAATTAAACCAACGGTTATACCATTTTCCAAAGAGAATTATTTTTAACTTCTAGATTATCTAGTTTTTTATTCCACGTATCATTATTAAACTTTGCAATTTTTTTATTAATGGTATTTGTCAATTTGTTTTTAATTTTCCTAATTTCATCACTATTAGTCCTTTGATGTGTTTTTCTAAAATCATTCCTAATTTTTATTAAATCTAAGATCTCAGGAGGAAGTGTGTACCTATTTTTAGCGCCAACTTCGATGGAGGGAATACATTCTTTCACTGCCTCGTTTATCACAGTCGTAAGATTCCCAATACTATCATCTACTTCCTGATTTGAGTTTAATTTATTATTAATGACAAGTTTATCGTTAATTTCAATTCTGAATAATTCCCAGTTTGCTAGTTTATAATTAGGAATTGTTACTCTGTCCCTAACGAAGTTAGAACCCATTATATTTATTACAATAGGTCGATGATCGGAGTTGAGTTTATCCAACAGCTCAAGCTCCACTCTTTGCTTAATATTTTTTATGTATCCAATATCTACAGTACTAGGTTTATATTTTTTGCAATGAGGATAAAGTGTGAAACCATCTGGTGCAATTATGGTGTACATTTTTTTAATTGAAAATTCTAAAAGAGTTTTGCCATTTGCATTGTTACTATTACAATGCCAGAAAAAGTTTTTTGCATTAAAATCACCATATACTAAGAGTTTTGTACTTAAATTATCTATTATCTGTAGGTCATTATCAACAATTGTACTATCTGGTGGATTATAAGCTGATACTATGGTAAGATTATTTGATAGTTTAATAGCTACTGCTTCTAGACTATTATTGAGCTTGAGTGGAACCTGATGATGCTGGATTCCATTTTTAACTAATATTGCAACTCCCCCTCCTATTTGATCGCTTATCCTATCTTCCCTGATGCACTGATAACCAGGAATATAAAACTTAATGGAGCTTTCGAGTTTTGTTTCGTTAAGTAATAAAATATCTATTTTTTGTTCCCGTAATAAGTGTTTAACCTCGTTAACTTTGCTTCTAATTCCATTAGCATTCCAGTGCATCAGTCTAAGATTGGAGATTTGTTGTTTATTTACAGCCATTTTTTAAAGTTAGTCTATAAAAAACCTGCAGTCTATCAAAATCATTACTACAGTGCTTAAGCTCTTCGGTGAGTTTTTTAACTAGACTTATCATACTAGATAAATTACAAACCTCGTTAAGTTTTTTCATTTCGGCTAATAGTTCTTGTAGCTCATCATGTCCTTCGAAGACGACTGTTTTTCCTGACTAAGCCAGTGGTTTGACTGATATATACTTTTCAGGGGACGATCCTTTTGTATCCTTGTTGGCAGGCTCGGAAAGTTGGCGGTAGTTTTTCCTGGAACAGCGGGACGTTCGTTGCGCTTATCAGCTGTAGGTTTCTTTCTTTCCTTTTTTGACTCAATTTTGGCCAGGTGTTTAATGAGTGCTGGACATCCTGAGTAGTTCGCAGGGTGGTTACCTTGACAGTTGTAGCAAATGGCAGGTTCAGATTTGGTTTTTTTACAATCTTTCGTGAGATGTTCTTGATCACACTTAACACAAGCTGGCACATTTTTACAGTAGTTTGCACCATGCCCGAATTGTTGACAGCGATGGCACTGAGTGATTTTTCTTCGGCTTTTAAAACTCTCCCAGTATATCTTCATGTGGCACAGATACCTTATGGCTTTGATATCTTTGATTTTTGCGTCATGTGGGAAGTCAATCATAAAAATAGGGCTGTCAGTTAGCGCCTTCTCAGATTTTTTCATTTGGGTAACTTTGGTGCACTTATGCCCAAGTAATTCAAGGTCTTTTTTGATGGCTTGTTCGGGAATTTTCGGAAGTCCTTTCAGAACAAGTCTCTTCGTCTTTTGCTCCTTTGTTGGGTGTGTGTAGAAAGAGCACCCAGCCACTTCTATCTCCTGAATTAGTATTTTGTAGTCTTCTAATGTTTCCGGGAACAACATAATTTTGTTCGGTGCATAGTGTATTTTAATATCACCTTTTATAAACAACTTGATTGTTGACACTAGGGCCTCATAATTGTCCAGTTCCTGCGTTAAGATTATCGGCGGAACTTTAATCTTCTTAGTTGGTTTCTCTGAGGTTCCTTCTGCATCAGTGCCCATATCAGAATCCGTGATGTCACCAAGGACATTAAATTTGTTACTGAGAGGAATTTCATTTTTTTCCTCCGCATCTGTTCTTGGTCGTTTATGAGGTCTGACGCCCCATTTGCTGGACATGGTGCCCGAAAAACTCGACGCGCGTCAAACGCCTTCGCCGTGTGAAACAGCGCGCGCCACACGCCTTCGCTGTTTCACAATGAAACGGTTTATTCGTTTAAGTAACTTTTCTAAAATTTCACGAGAACGACTAGTGCGACGACTGTATGTCAATACTCACTCTTCACTACTCACTGACACTAAATGATTCAATTCAATGACGCTCGGCTCGTGAATGGATCTCTCTTCGACAACGAGAGCGCGAATTAAGTAGTTTCTGGCGCGCTGAGCTCGAACCAATAAGAAATTAGAACGCGTGAGGGTCGGATTCCCGGAAATGTTGAGCTCGAATCAATCAAATTATTTCACGTCTCGAGTTCCCCCACTAACTAGCGGTCCGTTGGAATCAAAAAACGACGAACAAAACGAACTTTTATCTTTTATTTAAAATCTTGTGAGGACTAAATTTTCGAATCCTCACATTTCCCCCTTTCTTAAGAAGAAAAAAAATTTCGTTAGTTCGACGATATTTCTTTTCGTTCGCTTTAGTTTAATTTGATATATTTTTTTATCTTATTTTATTTTTATTTTAAGACAGAAAATCAGTTTTCTATTTAACTTAGGTTTGACAAGAATTAAAAATTACATAAAATGCGTTAATACAGATTATAAATCAAAATTAAGTTTACAAATTGAATTTTCTTTATTTGCTTCGTTCTTCTTGTCATTCTTCTTCGGTTTATCGATGATTTTGACTGTTCCATCCGGGTTTTTTCGTGCTTGCCTAACTTCTCCGTTCACAACCACCAGGAATTTCTTCCTTTTGTCATTTCGATTGGAGCGTTCTCGATGGTTTTGTCTCTGCGATTTCGGTTTCTTATGTTTCGGTTTCTCGAGATAATGACGTTTTCGATTTGACGATCTTTCAGAAACTAAAGGTCTGCGTTGACACTCACTAAAACAACCTCTCCCATTCTTGCCTTACGTATTCTTATCCGCTTTTGCTCCTTCCGTCCTGAAAGGTAAGCAATAGCGCGATTCCTTTGCTCGAGGTGTTTTCAGTTCACTGTTCTGTAGGTGTTCCTGTCCGTTGCCGCTGTTGTTCTTACGCGGTGGCCAGGAACGCTATTGGATGCTTTTTTAGAGCTACCTTTGTGATGTTATATTATGAAGAACAGTGCCGCCTGACCAGATGAAGAGAGCTCAGCAGAACTGCCTTCTACATTCGACCTGCCAATGCGTCAGCTTGACGCTCGCAGGTTGGAACTCTTTGAAGCTGGCTAACAAATGAAGCTCTCATCCCCCCTAGACAGCCAAGAATAAGGACAACTAAATGGACTTTATAGCCTCTGTGTATTCTCCTCAATTCGAACAGCAGGTCTTGATACTTTTGCCGTTTCTCATCCTCCTTCTGAGCGATATTGCCCTCGGCAGGAGCCGAAAACTCAATCACGCAGATGATCTTACCTTTATGATCCTGGAGTACTATATCAGGCTTAGCAGCACTGATACGATGAGTGGTAGAAAACGAAAAATTCCAGTAGATTCTGCAATTCTCATTCTCCACAACAGCCTCCTGATCCTCTTGGGCGTATGGCAAGACAGGTTCCTTATCTACACCATATTGGTGTCGAAGATGGTAATACAATACCTTAAGTCCAGCATTGTGTCTTTCAATATACCTGGAACATGCATACGTCGGACACGCACTTAGAATGTGAGTAAGTGTTTCCGGATATTGTTTACATGCTCGACAGTTGTAATTGTCGACAGGTATCTGCATGACCTTACTGCGATAATATAAGGTATTGATAACATAATAATAATAATTATTATTATTATTATTATTATTTATTATATTATTTATTACTTATTTTATTATTTATTATTATTATTATTATGTTTGTTTTTTACTTTTTTTTTATTGGTTTTATGTTTTTGGTAATTCTATGTATAATATTTTCTGTATATTCTTTTAAATTGCATTATTTGTCTATTTCAATTTAAAACTGTTATCTGAGAAGAATACAATAGGTACCTGAGACCCTTATTCAAGAAAAGTACCTTATGAATGATAATCATTGCCCAGATGGTTAAGGATCCCTTAATAGAGGCTTGGACCCACATTATACTTTTCTGAATTTTCTAGATTTAAATGAAAAGATGTTCGCCTACACCTTTGAAGGATTATAGAAAAATAATTTTGAAAATCATAAAACAGTGGTATAGGTGGAGAATCTTCAGGTATAAAGAGGCAGTTCTGCAGCAATCCTTTTCAAACCCACGCCAATGATAGAAAGATTTATTTGGTGGTGCACCTTATTTTACTGCTGTTATAAAACAAAAGTTAAAGCACAAAAAACAAATATTTTAAGCAATTAATTTTTTGTGCATATGACTTATATCGCATGGCAGTTGTCCTTACGTTTTACACAATCTCCACTTTGTCTCAAATTTTTATCTTTATTTGGGCAAAAGATACACTACCATAGGTTTTTTTTAAATAATCTCTAATATTTATTATCAAAATGGTTCATTCTTTAGATCATACTGTTCAAAAAGGTTTAAACAATATAGAAAAAATCAGGAAGTCGATAAATGGTTTATTGTTTGCTTTATTAATCCTCAAAGTCGACTTACAGAACAAAAGTGCAAAAATAGGGTATATTTTGACCTTTCAAAATCAATAAATGAGAGAAAAAATTTGTGTTCTTTTTGATATTCTGTACACTAACGTGAAACACTACAAGCTATTAACTTCTGTTTGTCTCGTTACTCTACGATTTTTTTTACCTGAGATATTAATGTTCAAAGTGAGGGCTCTATACTTTCTGACTCGATAGTAGTCATATTCTAAGTGCGTGTCCGAAGTACGCATGTTGCAAGTATGTGGAAAGACACAATGCTGCGCTGACGGTGTTGTATTATCACCTTCGACACCAGTATGGTATAGATAAAGAACCCAACTTGCCGTATGCCCAAGGGGATCAGGAGTCCGTAGTGGAAAATGATCAGTGTAAGATCCACTGGAACTTTTCTGTTTCCACCACTCGTCGTATCAGTGCCAATAAGCCTGATATAGCACTTCAAGTTTATAAAAGTAAGATCATTTGCGTGATTGAGTTCTCGGCTCCAGCTGAAAACAACATCAATCAAAAGGAGCATGAGAAGCGGATCAAGTATCAAGAGTTCATGTTCGAATTGAGTCGAATACATCAAAGCTATAAGGTCCGATTGAATATTCTTTTAATCGGTTGTTAGGGAGGGATTAAAGCTTTATTTGTAAGCCATTTAAAGAAGATTCCAGGCTGCGAGCGCCAAGCAGATGCGTTGGCGGTTCGCATGCAAAAGGCTGTTCTTCTGAACTCTCTCAATCTGGTTGGCAGCACTGTTCACTATAAGATCTTATTAGGTAGCTCTAAAAAAGCACCCAACAACGTTCTTGATTACCGCTTAAGAACATCGGCGGCTATGGATGAGAACAGCAGTGTTGAATACATGAAGATCGTCTCAAGTAAATGGATCACGCTCTTGCTTACCTTTCAGGATGGATGGAGCAGGAGCAGATGGAGTAAGTAAAGCAAGAATGGGAGAGGTTGTTTTAGTGAGGTATTACCTCAGCACGTAGTCAAGTCCCACACGAACAAGTGCGTAAATGCATTTTTTTCCTCTCATATACTTGTTTTGTAAAAAAAAAAATAATAATAATAATAATATTAATAATAAAACTTTTATAAAAGATTTACATAGTTCTACAGATAAAGTACTAAATATGGGGGATTTCATATCAACTGATCAAGGTGAAAAAAAAATTTTCACTTGTGACTTTCCAAATCAGGTATTTGGTAGTCCTATTAGATGGTAATTATGGGTAAAATATTTTTTACATTTCGATTAATATTTACTGAGGGGGAGGGGGAGAAAATTTTGGGTTACCGTCTTATTTGGTAAATTTTTGGCTCTTAAATAAATAAATAAAAAATTTTCAGTAATACCATTTTCGATAGATTTTTTCATGCCCTTTCGATTGGTAATATGCGTTTTTGAAAAAAAAAAATTTTGACCTTCAAAAATGAAGGTCAAAAATAAATTTTGGTTTTTTTGGTTCCGAGACCGGGTTTTTTGTATTTTTTATTTTTTTAAAAGAAAGCTGAGACTTTTTCCTATAAGATCCCATAAATCAACTTAAGGGACCGAAATATTTGATAAATGAAAATTAACAGTTTTGTACTTGCTCGGGCCCTGTGGGTCAGTGCGCGACTCAGGGCAGTGTTTGGTATTATTAGTAGTGGTATATGGGAGGATATTTTAACGCTCTCTGTTTTTTACAGGGTTGAGACTGTTAGCGCTTGAATGCCTGCATTACGCTAACGTAAAAATTTTGAAAAAAATTTAAATAAAAAAATTAAATTTATGAAATATTAAATTATTGAGAACATTAGAGTGGGTTTGGAGTGTACAGCAAAAAAGTTGGTTGAACTGTTATGCTCTGTCCCACAATAGGTCTCCAATTATTTTATATATGTATATTTATAAATACATGTATATATATAGGGCGCTGTCGGTAGTGGCGGGACGGCGGGTATGGCGGGACAGTGCCATATTTTTGGCTGCAGAATTCACAATGGTGCCTTTTATGGTGTAAAAGTAGTGTTTTATTGCGCTTAACCTTTTCTATATGATTCACACGTTTTTGACGTACGATGGATCACTATATTGATAATAATAGTTTGAAGGTACTTTTAAAGTATTATTCCCTTGACGCAAAAGTAATTAAATAACACAAATTTTTGGAATTCTGTTAACAATTAGTGCTTTGATTTATTAGTATTTGAATTTTCTTCGAAATTTTCAAAACACTATGCCTGATTGTGCGATTATATATTAATATAATGATATGCTGGTATATAATTAAAAATTGATACCTCAGAGGAAAAAGCTCTTTTTTGATTTTCGTAAATTGGCCACAGAATTATTCCAAAAAATTCTTATAAAGGTACGGTCACAGCTCGATTGCATGCATGCATGCGGGCAGACGGGGCAAGAGACGCGAATGAGTGTGACTGAGAAAGACTGATATCTCTTTCTCGGTCACACTCATTCGCGTCCCTTGCCCCGTCTGCCCGCATGCATGCAGGCAACCGAGCTGGGACCGTACCTTAAGTCTTAACTCAATCATTTCTGAACAATTATTTTTAAAAATTCTAAAACTTATTGAATTACTAATTTTTATTATCTATTTTTTATATAGTTGCAAAAAATCACCATAAAAAATCACCCCTCCCCCTCAGTAAATATTAATCGAAATGTAAAAAATATTTTACCCATAATTACCATCCAATAGGACTACAAAATACCTGAATTGGAAAGTCACAAGTCAAAATTTTTTGTTCACCTTGATCAGTTGATATGAAATCCCCATATGCAAAAATACGTTTCGGACTTTGCTCATATTTATGTCAAAAAAGAATTAAAATATTCTATTTATCAATTTCGTAAAGTTTAAAATAAAAGTTTTAGATATTTTTGTGAAATTAATTAAAATTTGCAGACTTTTTAGTGTTCTAAATATGAAATTGATTACAACGTTATTATTTTTACAATTTTTTAAATAATCATTAATAACTACTTTTAATTTCATAGTTTAAATAGTTTTTAAATTCATGTTTTAAAAAACTTTTCAATTCACATTTTATGTCCGGAAGGGACAGTCACAGTCTACAAAAATTATTAATTTTAAACCCCCGATTTATTTACAAACCCAGCAGGATTTGAACTAAGGGAACGGGGAAGAAAATCCACTGAACAATTTTATTTATCAAAAATAAGCACATTTAGTTTATTCAATCAAATACAATTTTTAGAGGAGTAAGAGAAGGAAAATGAGAGGAAGAATCCCTTGTTTATCTGTATCCTGGTTGCAATCGTCATACACTGTAACAATCACAATTTATTAGACAGGATAAAGGACTTTTACGAAAATACTCAAAACATAGATTCTTACCCTCACTATGAAGAAAACAGTGGTTGAACCTGGTCCCTTAAATATCCGCTGCGGGATCAAAGTTGCACCCAATGACTCCAGCGGGAGAGATTTATGACCTGCAGTCTTCCTTGACAATGCGTTGACGGCATGAGAAAAAGGTCCAGGCAAGTTCGGAAAGATACTTGGGTCAAACAGAAGGCTGATTCCGGGATGGTGTCAGGTTGTATTTTATGTTTCCGTAGCAATCCCAATTTTACTCATGTGGATGAGTGTCCTGCCAAATAATTAGATGAAATAACGAGTCCGGATAGAAATGTTCAATCGTGGGTTGATGACGATTAACAACCCTTATTTTTCTGAAGCAAGGGTTGGGATTTATTGTGAATGGATTGATTTAAAGAAGTATTAGATTTGGAGAGCAAAGAATTGAGATTTTGGAATTTCAAGGAAAAGGATTAAATTTAGGAATGGATTTATCAGAAATGTCTCAGAAGCGTTTACAGTTACTTGTACGGACAAACTATGCCGGGAGTTGTCAACACACAGTTCACTTACACTTTGACAACAATATTTATTTAAGGCCAGGTTCCTCCAAAAAACGTGTTTATTTCAAACTTATTTTATTGATATTACAAAAAAAATTTTTGAATCAAACTTTTTTCATATACAAAGACACATAAAAATACTAATTGAAAAAAAAAAAATTTTTTTTTTTTCAAAATGTCAACACCGAAAATGGCTGTTCAAAAAAATCCCTTTCGTTGGTGGGTGTCACGATATCTCTGAATCCATTCAATTGAAAGCAAAAATCAAAAAGGTTTCTTATTCTGTATGACATTGGCTATGGTGTGAACTAGAATGAAACATTTTGACCAAAAAAAAAACAAATTGGCGGGACTTTTCAATTTTTAACCCTTTTTTTTCACTTTTAATTGTTTATAACTTTTTTAAATAATGATGAATATTTTTGGTTCTAGTTCACACCTTACAGAGACATTTGAAGAGTAAAATGACGTTTGGTTCATGTTGATAAGTGCAATAGTTTCTAAATAAGAGTGACACCCAGTTCAAAAAACGTTGTTTCGAGAAAAACGTGGTTTTAAGAAAAAAGCGATTAAAGTTTATGTTTGTGAAAAATCGTAAAAAAAAGTGAATTTTACACATGTATCCAATCCGGCTGCGTACACAACTTCTTCCTGGTCGTCATAGGTGTCATTTTCAAGAATTTTTTTATT
Source organism: Ganaspis brasiliensis (assembly GCA_037103525.1). Taxonomy (NCBI): domain Eukaryota; kingdom Metazoa; phylum Arthropoda; class Insecta; order Hymenoptera; family Figitidae; genus Ganaspis; species Ganaspis brasiliensis. The sequence continues at coordinate 2,554,652 of JAZKLR010000311.1, forward strand.
TCTTGCTGCAGTCCTGTAATCTTTAGACGTTTATGTGGCCGCTCGAGCGGCCGGATTTACCGCTTAGCGCTCACCGCTCTCCCCTCTTGTATATCTACTTCTCGGTCGTGCGGACCTTCGGGACTAATTCTATATTATTTCTAAGAGTATTTTCTAGCAATTTACGGGGGGAAAAAATTTTAGATTTTTTGAAAATTGTTTGGAGGAACCTGGCCTTAACAACAATACAATATTTCTTTGGGCCCGCAAGCCCAAAGAAAGGCAGCAGGGGCCGTCGCCGAACCCCGGCCACTGGCTACCGAACAGAGAGACCACAGGGAACGTCCAGCTGAACCCACCCGAGCTGAAGCGGCAGGAGCCCAAGAAGCTACCGCCAGGAAGCAGTCCCGGCCCCCGAAATACCTGCGAGATTAGAGCAGGAGACAACACGAGAGCCGGGAAGCATCAGAAAGAGGCCGACAGGAAGCCCGCCAAGACCAGGCCAGAGCGGCAAGAGAGCAGGAACGCGTAAGGCGTGACGAGCAAAGGCGCAGGGAAGCCCAAGAAGCCTGGGAGGAACGACAAAAGTTCCTACAGGAGTTGGAGGACTCAGAACGCCGAAGCCACGAGCGAAAAGTCCGCGACCGGGAAGCAGAGGCCCGCCACCGTGAAGACAACGGAACAAGACGACAAGAGGGTGACGGGGAGGAACCATGGTATCGCCCGGAACGGGAGGTAGACAGAATGGGAATACCCACTCCCTTGACCCCAAGATCCTGCCGTCGCTGTCAGGGAAGGGGACACCATGAAAGGTTGTGCCCTACCCCAAGGCCGTAAACCAAGAAGAGGACTAGGGGCAGCAGTCACCCGACCGACCACCGATGTCCTCCGAGGATTTTTTTTTTTTGGCTAAGTAGGAGCACGACGATTGTCTCCTTCCTCCACGGTAAAGTACGAACGATCGTTTTAATAACCTCTTAAAGGGTCCATTTGGTACGCGCTGCGTGCGGGAAACAACTGACAATTCTCAGCGTTAAGAACAATAAGAAACTATAAACTAGACAACACCACAACCTCTTTCCTTGACCCGGGGACACCAGAGATTAGGGGAGGGGAACCTCGTGGGTACTGGGAAGACAACCCGTCGCGGTCAGCCAATGTCTCCCTGGACTTTAGATGCAAGTCAGAAACGGGGATAACCTCTTGGGAAACTCCTTGGAGATATTCGATCAGGACAAAGACCCCCCCCTTCCACCAGGAAAGCCCTTCAAAAGGTTAGTAGCAAGAACGGTCCAGGTTATGGGTAGAGGACTAGCAAAGTAAGAGCCAGAGAGGTCAGCTGAAAGCCTTGGGCGTGGGTAAAAACGGGGAGGAATAGTAAGACGGAGATAGCGGGGTGGCCCGTGTCTTGGGTGTGAGCGAGGGGACAAGCTCGAAACCGCGAAATTAGGCAAAATCGGATAGGCTTCGTCTAGGTCCGGGGGAGTTGTAACGAGGATTTCTCAAAATCCGCACAAATTGTAAATAAACTTACCCGGATATCGACGAAGCCGGACCGAAAACCGCGACGCGAGGTAAGAGAAAAGCAGACCTTTGGCACACACTCAACCACATCGGAAAATCATTGTTAACACTCGGAAACGGGAGGTTATGTCCTCCCAATATTATTTGTATTTCTTTAGAATGATATTACTAGTAAACCAAAGCACAGTCTCATCGTATTCACCAGAACAACACCACCTGGGAGGCGAGGGAAAGCCAGGAGGAAGTCACACGAGGAAGACGGTCTAACAGGTCAGGAACCGAAACTAGGCAACTGAGAGTTCGGCGACCAAGAGGACCGTTGGAAGCAGGTACTCACGAGGACACGAACTGAAGTTGCACACCCGGGTTAAACAAACGGCATTGTTTAAACATTCTCCGATTTCGCCGGTGTTGTCAACATGTAATCCTGAGTTGTTGACAACACGAAGCAGACAACTGAGACCTGACGGACCATGTGTTCACACGGGCGCAGCTAGTTGCCAGAGTGACCACAGGGCGGCAGCACCTCCCGGCGTGTAGACTGACGGCCAAGGAAGGTACTACGACAGCCCATCCGAGAGGACTGAGGCCCGCTAGGCAACCAATGGGATCGCGTGGAGCGATTCGAGAGGAAAAACACTGGAAGCGAGAAGCTGGCTCTCGTTCGGTACTTCAGTGTGTGCTAACGGCTGCCAGGACAAGAAAAAGTGCTTCCGTGCCAAAACTCGGATTCAGAGACTGACCACCGATACCATTAACCCGGGTTGCCATCGACGTTCGTTGGGAGGAGCGTGATACCAAAGGCGAAACGACGACTGAAAAATGGAGAGCTGGAGGAGAACGTTGGAACAGCTCCAAGGTTAGTCCTCATCGTTTCCCCCCCCCCCCGGGACGTGGGCCCCCTAAGCCGTCAACGATAAGTGTTCCTGGCGGGACTGTGCCGAGGTGTAGTATAGTTCTGATCCAGTACTCCTGTACGCCTAAAGTTAAATTTAATTATCATTAAAATAGTATTGAGTTTTCCTAAAAGTGCATTTTTTTATTTTGTTTTACATAACCATTTGCTCAGTAGGAATAGTGTAGTGCTCTCTCTCTCTCTCTCTTTAAACGTTCTCCCTCTGAGAACCGAGTCTCGAAGTTTGTAAATTCACGCGGGTCAGGCGGGTAACCGCCATAGTTCGTTTCTCTTTCTAGCTCGCGGAGTCCGGGTGAAGGAAGCTTCACCTGGCGCCCGGGACAACCCGGAGGTTGTTCCGAAACTAAAACAACGGTCTTCGCAGGTCGCCTGTCAGCTGGAAGAGCGTAGCTGACAGGTTATCATTGTGTGTCAAAAGGGTCGGAGAGACGGCCAGAACCGCCGTTTTGTGTTGCTTAATTACCGTAAGTGAAAATAAAATTATGATTTGTCTTAACGAGGCAGATTCCTCGTTACAATATGTAATATTATTGGTTTTTTAAAACAAAAGAAAAATATGAAAAACGTTCATTTTTTTAAAAGACTCGATACGATAAGAGGATATTGTTATACCAAGTATTTAGGTGATTGCTTTCAAAATATAATGAATGTTATCTAGTCATAAAACATTTAGATAAACTGTTCGTATCTACGTTAAAAACCGCAATAATTCAAAAGTACACTTTTTTAACAAGAAAATTGACATATATATCAGTTATGAAGGCAATATCAACTTCCTCATTTTCCTTTATCTCCACGTAAATAGGTATTTGTGGGGGAGCAAAAACTATATAAACCTGAAATATTGACCCGAAGTTTAAAAGAAGAAAATATTATTTGCTTGAAATAGTTTTACCAATTCAACTGCCTTTTTTCTGTAAGTCGCCGAAACGATGGCAAAAAGTACAACCATGAAACTTTTAATTTTAACTATAAGTTTCTTAATTTGCCTGTTTCAAGTTAATGGTTACTACAGTAAGTAAATATTTTAAATAAAAATGTAATAAAAAATTGTAAATAAAAATAAAATATAAAAATAAAAATGATACGACTAGCAACATTCTTTTGTTCAATTTTTTGATAACTTCAACAAAAAAATTTAGTAGTCCCAAGCCTATTAGTTAGTTAGTTAGTACTGACAATCAGTACTAAATCGGTTTATAGTCGGTCGTCAATTCCGAAATGCTACGGAAATTTTTGCCTGGGATTAGCGCCCATGCAATTTATATTACGATAAACAGTGATTCGACGTCAAACATTACGAAGATTGTTTTTTAGGAATAAAAAAATTTCGAAAATCAAAACCTCCCTTAAATCCGGCATTTTTTTAAGTATGGCATTTATAAAATTTAGCATTTTCTGCGAAATTTATATTACAAAAGTAATGTACATAATTATTTCTATATAGGTATAGGAATAGGTTAGATAAGAGTATATACTTTTAATTTTTAAAATTAATGTATAATAATTAATGGAAAATTTTTACTTTTGTACGTTGTAAGTTGCTCTCTCTTTGAATAAGTGTATAAACATGCAAATTAAATGAAATTTTACTTCAAATTATTGCAAAATTCACATATTATAAGTGCACTTATTGAACGCGAGAGCGACTTATAACGTGGAATGTGTGAAATTTTACTTATTCAGATTTAGAGAATAAAAAACTTGTTTTAAAATTTATATTTTCTGTGAAATAAATTTTGTTTTATGATTTACTAGAATAATATTATCTCTATTTTTTAAATTAAAAAATCTTACATTTTCGATTCACAATGAAAAAAGTCTTTTAACTAAAAAATAAGAAACACACTTAATTTTGCTACTAATTACATTTTTTTCATAATAATTATTACTAATAAATATATTAGGTTTTAATTACTGTCAATTTCTTTTCTTCTTCTTAATATTTAACAAAAGTAAACCTAAAATATGTTTATACCAGTTGAAAAAGACGTAATGATGTAAAATATATTCTCTAATTTTCAACAACCAGCAAAATTTGACGTTTAAAAGAAATTGATTGTCCGCACGGAAAAAAATAATTTCCTTAATATTCATGAACTTTATACTTGAGTTTGGGGCAAGGAAGGAAATTTAGTACTAATTTAAACCTAAATATTTTAGGTAAATAATGAACTAGTTCCTAAAATATTCTTAAGATTAGCTGGAAAATAACATTTATATTTTGACTTCTTTCGGTCCAATTTTAAAAATACTATTTACCTGTAGATTGGTGATATTTTAAATGAAATATTTTAAAATCTGAAACCGAAAAATCCGAAGCTGAAAGACTCTGACCTCTCACTTTAAAGCCGCCCACTGTATCCACTAGACCATTGAGGCTGTTTACACCACCTTTCATAAAGTAAGATCCTATTCTAAAAAAGGCATGAAAGTAGGAGGAATCCATTTTAAGTCGAATATCGAAAATCTCGAAAAAACTCGAATGAAAGTTCAAGCATGGGAATAGAAAATTGTAATAGAAAGGCATTTCGAGTGCATATAAATCATAACAAGTAGATGGAGCTGTAGTCGAATAAAAGGTTTCTGCTTATGATTGGTTGGCACATTATATGACGTCATAATTCTGGGAGAATTTAAAAATATGCGATGTAATTTGCAAATTAATATAAGTTAAAGGAATATAAATAACATAAAGTTAATTGATTATTTTATATTTACAAAAAAATACACAGCTAAGTACCTAATAATTTTTAAATTATTTATAAATTTTAAAAAGAAAAATTCGAGTTAATTATTTATTTTTTTACAAAAAATTTTTCAATTTTCTAATTAAATCAATATTTAACTTTAAAAGAAATCAAGGTGTTAATAATTAAAGTTAATGGAATAAATTAAAGGTAATTAAAACACAGCTAAGTAATAATTTTAAAAAAGAAAAATTAGAGGTAAGTAATTTTTTTTTTCAAACAAATTTTTTAATTTTCAAATTAAATTAATACCAACCTTTAAAAGAAATCAAAGTGTTAATTAAGTAAAATAAATTAATTATTTTATATTTGTAAAAATTACCCAGTTAAGTAGTAATTTTAAAATTATTTATAAATTTTAAAAAAAAAGAAAAATCAAGGTGTTACCTAATTAATTAAAGTTAATAACTTATATTTATAAACAAATACAAAGTTAAAGTACGTACCTAATATAAAATTTAAATTATTTATAAATGTTAAAAAATAAAAATACAGTTAATTAGTTAGTTATTTTTTATTAACAAACAAATGCAAAGTTAACAATAATTTTTAAATTAATTTTTAACTTTGAAACAGAAAATTAGAGTTAATTAATTATCTTTTACAAATGTAAACTTGACGTCATAATTCTGGGAAGATTTAAGAAACACATACGTAAGCGATTTAGTTTTGAAATTAAATAATATAAAATTTAAAAAGAAATTAAAGAGTTAATTAATTACTTTATTTTTACAAATACAAACTTGATGTCGTAATCATTTTAATTTATTTCTACATTTTAAAAAAGCAAATTAAAGAGTTACTTTATTAATTGTTTTTTTTTTACAAACAAATGTTAACTTGAATTTATGTGAATTTTAGGTAAATTATAGACTTTATATTGGTCAAATCGATTCGTTTTGAAATAAGGTATATAATTCTTTCATTTGTTAAGTTGTATTTTTACTGCAAAAAAAATTTTTGGCAAAAAACTATATTTTCTGGTGAAAAAAGATGCTCAAAAAATTTGATTAGGTTTTTTCAAAAATCCCTGTGTCCAAATTTCGATATTTATGAGCTTAATTCGTAATCTAAATTTTCTTAAAATCAGTTTAGATGTTTTCGAGATATCCCAGCGACAAAAAGTGACCACACACTGCATCCGGACTTTTTCTTAAAAATGAAAATTTAGAATTTTTGAATAAATATAAATCGATTTAGACTATTTTTGAACAACCGAAAATCTTTAAGATCTTAAAGTTTCTTTTATGAGTAGGAAGTAAAAAGAAATAAATGTGTAGCGAAGGATTAAAAACCTAAAAACTTTAAATAAATGTAAATGTAATTTATATTGCGGTAAATAATTAATAATTGAAGGAAATAATTGAAAAAACTGAACTAGAAACATTTAATTTAAAGAAAATAATTGCAAATTGAAAAATTAAGAATATTTTATTATTATAATTATTACTATTATTATAGGAATAATCGTTAGAAATAACTGCCCCTTTTACAACTGGATTAAAAATCAAAACATAATAAAAATTAAAGAAAATAATTGAACAATTACATTAAAATTAAAGAAACTTAATGATAATCGAAAAAAATAATAGAAACAATGCGATATTTTTTTTAATATTAAAGCAAATAATTTAAAATTGAAAAGTGAAATTTAAATTTGTAAAAAAATAACTGAGAATTGAAGAGAATAGTTCTACAATTGAATAATTGAATTGAAAATTTAAAACAATTTTTATGAGTGAAAAAAATAATTGAAAATTCAAGAAAATATTTGATAATCAAAAGGAAAATTACAATATGACGAAAATAATTAAATATTGATGAAAATAATTACTATGAAAAAAAATAATTATCAAATGGAAAAAAAATCAAAAAATGGTGAGAATAATCAGCATTCGAAAAAACAAAATTTTAATTAATAAATAATCATAAAATTGAAGGAGAATAATAAATTGTCAATTGGAAATGGTAGAATTGTATCGAAATTTCAAGAAAATAATTGATAAATGAGAAAATTGAAATTTTAAAAAAATTGTCGATAATTGAAAAAAAAATTACAAAATGATTAAAATAATTAAACATTAAAGAGAATAATTAATAAATGAGGAAAATAATTGACAATAGAAAGAAAAATTCGAAAACTGGCAAAAATAATCGACAACAGAACGAATTACTTTTAAAAAATTAAAGAATAATTATAAAATTTAAAGAGAATAATCCCTGTCGAAAACTCTTTAAAATTATAAAGAAAATATAGATTTATTTATTAATGAAATTAAAATTATTTGATCTGATATTTAAAAATTTTAATTATCAGGGTGGGGGGTATGGTATTTAATTTTTTTGGGAAATTTTTTTTTTATTTTTTTAAGTGAATGCACAATATTTTAAGAATATTGTGTCAAAATTTTAAGTTGATCGGAGCAAAATTGTAGAAGTTACGAGTATTTGAGTGACCGTTCCTCGGAACCGTTTCTATGCCGCGCCCGTGCTGAGCAGAAGCAAAAGTCGACAAAAGTTTAAATTTCCTTTCGTTCGCGTTCGTTGTTTTTTAGTATTTTAAATTGTAATGTATCTGGACGAAAGAACTTTACCCTATGGATCTGGCATTGACGACTCTGAGTGAGCTTTACAGAATTATTGAATTTTATTTTGAATTTCTTAGTGTGTAAAACTTTAAAGCTCTCTACTGAAAAGTGCCATTTTTTAAGTCGGTGCGCAACATAACTAAAAATCTACTGAACCAATCGTTTTTAAATTTTCCACAATACTTCTTCGCATAATTCCCCAGGTAATTTCGAGGTTTTTTTGTTTTTTTAAATAATTGTTCATTTTACAATAACGAATATGTCGGTTTTTTGGTCGAAAATCGGTTTTTTGACTTCAAAGTGCTACCAAAAATTCAAAACTTAAAAAAAACAAAAATCCCCTCGATGTTACCTGGAAGAACATCTCCTTTAACAAATGCATTTCGATTTTTTTGTTTCTGATGATTCTGTTGCGAGTTACGCTGCGCACCGCAAGACAACTTTTTTTCGAAGCGCATCAGGAAATTTACATTCACTCGTTCAATTTTAAATACTTTTGAATGAGAATTTACCCAAAAATTGTTCGAATGTTGCTTTATTGTATGGAAATTGATTTAATAAACTGATACACTCTGCATCGCCAGAAACAATTCATAAAAACATGCCTTCTTTACCGTATTAAGCCCTATAAGCAAATTGAATACGCGTACGGGACCAAAGCATGAGACAGAAAAGGACAGAAACAGTCTGTGTCCTTTTTTATCTCATGCCCTGCTCCCGTAACCGTATTCATTGTGCTTTGGGCTATAACCATACCCCCCCCCCCCCCTTAATCAATTTAAAAAGCATTTTTTAAAAAATATCTGATTTAAAACAAAAAATATCTTAGTTCAAAACTTCAGATGTAAATAGACAAAAATGAATTAAAGGAATGACAGAACGTGAGGATTATCATTATTATAGATTTGTAAAATATGAAAAAAAATTGATTTTCGATAAAATTTCTAATAACTTTTAGACCCACAAGGAAATTCCCGGTTTAATAACAAATTTCCCGGTGATTTTCCGGTTTTTTCCGGCTTCCCGGTCAAGTGACCATACCCTGTTTGTTTATTCAAACAAACAAGAAAAAATTCCCTGACTTTTCAAGATGTTTTTAGAAAATCCCTGATTTTTTCCGGACTTTTCCCTGACCTGCGACCACCCTGTAATATATTTATACTTCTCAAAATCTAAGATAACCTCCCGGTACTTCTTAGAATGAAACAATGCACTAATTTTGATTAATATTCTATTACCTAACAGTTTCAACCCACTTCGCCTTAAAATGTAAAAGAATTAAGCACTAATTTTTATTAATACTATAAGCAATTGAACGCTGTATTCGAAATAAATGCGCTTAACCATATTTTCCGTCATTACTTAAAAAAGTATACTTTGAATTTTCGCCCCAAGACTACGCGACCAGAATCTTGTGCGCAACTAATAAATGTTTTTAGAAAATGCAATATCTTTTAAATTAACAATCCAAACAATAAAATGTAGTTTCCAATCATTTCCAAACGATTTGGAAATCGTTTGATTTCCATGATGCGAAGTTGGTACTGTACTTTTTTAAAATTTCTATACTTTTTTAAGTTTGGATTTCCAATCAATCAAACAATTTAGTTTCCAATTATTTCAAAATAATTTTCAAATGATTCAAAAAAAAAACAAAAAAAAAAAAAAAGATTGTAATTTTTATGGTTTAGTGCTAACCAGGGTTGTGCACGTAAAATACATCAGGTAAATTACATGGGTTTTCTACGTATATTACATATGTAATTTACATGTTTAGTTTTCTACATAATGTAATATACATCAGTACACACAGATTTAATCACGTGACAGCGCGCGAAATTTGAAAATTGAAAACCATTTTCTGATTGGTTTACTCTTTTCCCCTGATTCGCTAATCCTTCAAAACTGACTTTAACCTTCATAGACCTTTTCATTTAACTTTTCTGTCTTCTTCTAATGCATGTACCATTGCATAAGCTGGAGAAAGACAAGAACTAAAATGAAAAGGTCTATAGTGTTATTAACACTTGATGACAATGGACAATATATAAATTTGCCTGTCATCATAATAATAATAATATAACAAAATTTATTAATTTAAGCATTTATCCAATCAGATTTTAAATTAACAAAAATAGAAATAGGATATTGCATTCAAATCAACGATGACGGCCGCTGGCGGCCGTCTGAGGCGCTAGTACTTAAAATAAGGCATACTTAAGGGCATATCCCAGATCTTGGGACCACTTGAGACACGATGCAGTTCAGACGTTCTGTCATTTTAAAATGTTGACTTTGTCACATGCACAAATTGTCAGTGTAAAATGTGAAAAGTGGAAAATTTAAGAAATCTACTTCCAGAATAAGATGTATTTTTCTTTTTTCAGAATTATGTAAAAGTGGAAGAGCACAATGCAAGGCTAATAAATGTACTTATAAACACTTTGTGGAGGATGATGCTGAATGTAATAAAGATGGAAAATCATTGTCAGGAGCAAATTATAAGTGTTGCCAATATTGGTCTGACATGCAAGCAGAGGGTTAAAAAAATACTTGTAGAAGAGTGCTGATGAGTTCTCCTTGTCAGTAATTGAAAAATAAATAAAGATGCACTCTTGAAAAATAATTGATTTTTTAATAATAATAGTACAGTGCATTGCCCAGCGAAAAAAACTTTGCGTTTTTTAAAAAAGATCTATGAAATTATATTTTGAGAATTTTAGCCATTCTGGCAATTATGACTTTGGATTCAATTAAAATTAAGTATATTTTATAATCATAACTAGTTAAAAATATTACAATTAGAAAATCGGAAAAATTCGCAATTTTCAAATTTTCTTGGAATTAATTAAAAAAATGAGCTTAATATAAAACTAGCACTAACAGTGGCGTAAGAAACTGAGGAATTTTGAATTAATTACGAAATTAAAGAATATATCTAAAAAATGACAAAAATAATTGAAGCTGAAAAAAATTCGAAAAATGACTACATAATTACACAATTGAAATGAATAGTTTAAAAAATTAAAAAATTAATATTAACTTTAAACAAAATAGTTGAAAAATTATAGGAATAACTATTCGAAATTATTACAAATTGAACAACTGGATTGGAAATCAAAAAAATTATTGAAATTGAACAAAAAAATAAAAAATCGAAAAAATAAATTGAAATTTTAAGAATTAAATTAAAATTTGAAAAGAAAGAATATTATAAAATTTTAAGATAATAATTAAATATTGAAAAAATTGTAGAAAATAATTGAAAATTACGGAAAATAATTAATAATTAAAATAAATAGTTGAAAAATGACGAGAATAATTTAAAAAATTCATGAAAAATAACGAAAATAACTGTCAATTGAAAACAAAATTCGAAAAATGACTAGATTAATAGACAACTGAAAAAAATAATTGAGAAAATTAAACAAGAAATATTAAATTTAAAGAAAATAATTGAGCGTCCGGATCAAATAACTCGATCTGCGCTTGGTGGATAATATTCAAGCCAGTCAAGCTCGTCAAAAATTGCCAAAAATAAAAGTCGAAATTTTAATTTTTCAAAAACGCAGCCTTGTAGAGAACAAAATTGTGCAACTTTTTTGTCCTTAACATTTTTTTATAGGAGTAATATTTTTAACAATAAGAAACAAAAAGTGAAACATTTTTGTTTTCAATTTTAATTAACTTTTAAAACATAACTCGTCATATCTCGGGTAAATCCCAATGAAATTTAACGAAACTTGGTATACTTATGCATATGAGTCCTGTGAAGCCCACTGAATGGTTGAAAACATAAAAAACATTCATTCTTCAATTATTTTTCAATAACAATAGAGACCTATTTATAAACGATTCACTGAAAAGTACTGAGTGTGAAAGTTTTTTGTTTTTGTCTTAACGAAAAAGTTAAAGCTGGAAAGTTTTTTACACTGAGAAAAAAGATTTCTTTTAACAAGAATAAAAATATGTTTACATTGATTGCATTGAAAGAAGTCGTTTTTATGCTTGTTCCAAGAATAAGATATTTAGCGGAAACTCTGGTCTGTTTCTGTCATGCGCAAAACAGTTTGCCATAACCTCAAATTCTTGAGTCTGTAATATTTTATACTAGGACCGATTATAAGCATATAATTCATATACTTGATCCAATGCACTTTTGCATTGGCACAAGAAAACTTTTCTCTCAGTGTATTAATATTCAAAGGAGTTTTCTGGAAAGTTTCATGTTAATTGTACAATTAATAACGAAGACATTTAATTATTAAGAAACCACGCGTCGTGATTGTCGTGAAACATTTTCGGTAGCAGACGCAGCGTCTCCACACAAAGTACTGAGCAGTGGAAGTTGCCTATTTTCAGGCGCATGCTTTTTATAAATATAAGTTTAAGCAATAATATTATTTACTTTTTTGGCATAATATTATAAAATTAAAATGGTAATTTTCTATCTCCTTACATATAAATTATTTAAACAAATAACAAACACATTTGTCGATACAATAATTTACCTTATCTTGAGTTTTGAATTATTTACTTTGACTGCGAGCAAGAAAAATATTTACGAAAAATTATTGTATCGACAAATATGTTTGTTATTTGTTTAATTAATTTATATGTAAGGAGATAGAAAATTACCATTTTACTTTTATAATATTATGCCAAAAAAGGCAATAATATTATTGATTAAACTTATATTTATAAAAAAGCATGCGCCTGAAAATAGGCAACTTCCACTGCGCTGTCCTTTGTGTGGAGACTCTGCGTCTGCTACCGAAAATGTTTCACGTCAATCACGACGCGTGGTTTCTTAATAATTGAATATCTTCGTTATTAATAGTACAATTAACCTGAAACTTTCCAGAAAACTCCTTTGGATGTTAATAAAAAACTTTCCAGCTTTAACTTTTTTGTTAAGACAAAAACAAAAAACTTCCACATTCAGTACTTTTCAGTGAATCGTTTATAAATAGGTCTCTATTTTTATTAAAAAATAATTGAAGAATGAATGTTTTTTATGTTTTCAATCATTCAGTGGGCTTCACTGGACTCAGATGCGTAAGTATACCAACTTTCATTTTATTTCATTAGGATTTACCCGAGATATGACAAGTTATGTTTTAAAAGTTAATTAAAATTGAAAACAAAACATTTTCACTTTTTGTTTCTTATTGTTAAAAATATTACTCCTATAAAAAAATGTTAAGGACAAAAAGGTTGCACAATTCTGTTTTCTACAATACTGCGTTTTTGAAAAATTAAAATTTCGACTTTTATTTTTGGCACTTTTTGACGAGCTTGACTGGCTTAAGGGCATATGATGGAGTATGACGTCACTTGTATAGACGAAATTTGTCCGTAACTTTTTTCATAAAATATTAAATATTTTGTCATAAAACTTGGTAGGGTCACTTAAAATGACATAAGGAAGGTCTCTTAGACCCGAGTTTGTTTGAATTTTATCTCAAAATTGATTTTTAAAAAGTATTGCATTTTTTCGAAAAGTTCTCAAAATTAATTTTGGGCTAAAATTCAAACAAACTTGGGTCTGAGAGACCTTCCTTATGGCATTTTAAGTGATTCTACCAAGTTTCATGACAAAATATTTAATATTTTATGAGAAAAGTTACGGACAAATTTTGCCAGTACCAGTGACGTCATAATCCATCACATGCCCTTAAGAGTATTATCCACCAAGCGCAGGTCCAGTTATTTGATCCGAATTAAGGGGTTACATCTGTTTGCAATTTTTTTTTCTTTCGATTTTTTTTATAGGCTTAAAATACACTATAATATTCCTAGATTAATAATCAATAACGTCCTTACAAGAAAGCAACTTGGAAATGTTCTGAAAATTATTTTTTCTTGAGCAAATCCGAAGTGTAATGAAAGAAAATTTTAAATTCATAGGCATTTTTTTCGAAACCATATTTTTTTTATTGGCTTGAAGTACACTATAACATTCCTAGATTGATAATCAATAACGTACTTGCATGGAAAACAAATTGGAAATCTTCCTAAAATTAATTTTTCTGGAGCAATTCCGAAGTGTGAAAATAGATAATTTCAATTTCAAACGCGTTTTTCTCGAAACCACAGTTTTGAAATCTGCACGCAGTAGAACTCAAAGAATTTTCATCCGATTAATTTGAAATTTTAACTGTAACTTCTTAATTAGATTATCTAAAGAAGTACACACGATTTTAACAATAGATGAAAAAAAAATTTTAAGAGATATTTAAATATCGATTTTTTAGTCGAAAAATCGATTTTTTTTTCAAAGTCTCGCCATTTTTCGAAAAAATTTTATAAAATTATAATCGTGTGTACTTCTCCAGATAAATTCGTCTAGTTTATGAAAAAAAAATTTTTATGCTTACACATTATAGTCCAGGGGACTTCTACTGCGTGCAGCGGAGTCACTTTTTTAAATATCACGTTATATTTATCGTCAGAAAGCCGCCATTTTGTAAAGTCATGGCAATAAACAATTTTTTTCATATACCTGAAGAGTTGCTTAGTTGATCTATATAGTATTTGTTTATGTTCATTCGAAAAACTGCTCAGAAAAAAAATTTGAAAAAAGCCTCTTTTTTAAGCCTCCAACCAGATGTAACCCCTTAAAAAATTAAGAAAATTGAAGGAATAATTGTTGAAAATAATTGCACATTTAACAACTGGATTAAAAATCGAAAAAAAATCATGAAAAATTGAAGAACTGAAATAAAATTTGTGGAATATACTTAAAAGTTGAAGAATGGAATTAACAATTACAGAAAATAATTGAATAATTAAATTTAAAATTAAAGGATTTTAATGATAATCAAAATAATAATAGAAAATAGGTGATAATAATAATAACAATAATAATAATAACAATAACCACAATTCAATTAAAATTTTAAAACAATTTTGATGAGTGAAAAAAGTAATTGAAAAAATCCGAGAATTATTTAATATTGAGGAATTAATAGAAAATCGACAAAAATAATTGAAAATTAAAGAAAATATTTGAGAATTGAAGAAAATAATCAAAAATTGAAGAAATAAATTGAAAATTAAAGAAGTAAATGAAAATATCAGGAAAATAATTGATAGTTAAAAAATAAAATTACAATATGACGAAAATAATAATTAACTATTAAAAAAAATAATTAACAATTGAAAAAAAATTGAAGAAAATGTTTTTTTTTAAATTAATGAATAATCATAAAATTGGAGGAGAATAATAAATTGTAATTTAAAAACTGATAAAAATTATAGCAATTCAAAAAAAAAACCGAAGAATAGTAGATAAACAGTGCCGGATCTGAATATACTAGTGTTAGTGTGTCTGTGTGAGCGCCAATCAGAAGCGACCTTTAGGGGGTTACAATGAAATAGACCAATCAAGAGCCAGTTTTAGAAAGAATACAACGGAAAGTGATGACGTAAGCATGTGTCAGTGTGTCTATGTGAAGTAAGTATACATTAGCGTGTCCGTGAGAGGTAAATATGAGTGTGTGAGTCTGTGTACTCGCTCAATTGAATAAAAAAGTTCAACATAGTGACGTCATGAGGGGGGGGGGGGGGGGGTTGTAGGGGTTGATACGTCATAATGAAGGAATTTCGCTCATTTTGCATATAAACAATTTCAAGGTTAACCTTTGACAAGTTTGAACGTGTAACCCTCTCACTCTCTTTCTCTCTCTCTCTCTCTCTCTCTCTCTCTCTCTCTCTCTCTCTCTCTATAAATATATATATATATATATATATTAATTAAAACATTTTAATTAATCGATGTTGTCATATTCTTTTTTAAATACTCGATTACAGATTTATTTTAATATTGATGGGAAAATTTTTTTTTTGTAAAAATGATATCTCCTTGAGTACAAATTTATGTAAATTATTTCAATTTAATTGGATTTCGAAATAGAAATCTAAGTAATTTGGACAGAATTTTTATTAGGCGAAAATCTCGTTAAAACCGTTTATTTAATAGACCGAAATTTTGTTCAATTGATTTAATAACTGAAATTAAGTCTTAGTATAAAATAGGCAAATGCCAAAAATAATGTCCTCTAGTGAGGAAAATAAATAAAAAAATTTGTTTTTTTCTGACATTTATAAAAGTTTATTAACAAGTCACAGTTTTTATAAAATTATTAATATAGTTTCTTTAATACATTCTCGTGTGCGTAATGCGTACATGTATATATATTTATTTTCATGTTATTATATTAAATTCTACCATTTGTTCAAAAAAAAACATTTTTTAACAAGAGAAATCGAGATACAGTTTATTAATTGCTTTGATCCCCAAAATAAACTCTAAATCGATCCTACTAGTAAAAAATTACTTTCTCATAATTTCTTAAAAATCTCTAACTGTAAAAAAATCACTTTTTACTGGGAAACAATCTGAATTTACCAAATAAAGTTTAAGAAATATGAAAAATCTTTAAACAAATGGTAAATAAATTAAGTATAGTACCACAAAGTCGAAAAACTATACAAAATTAAATCTAACAAATAATATAGTTTACATCGATAAAAAATTGGTATTTGAAACTAATTGCGCTTCTTAAAACTTGGACGATTACGTGACTAAAATTATGCTAATTATTTCGTCAATAAGCGCAAAATGAGGATTTAATCTCTCCTTGGACTTATACATTATTATCAATCATGGACGGAGAATAATTATTAATTACGTTTAATATTAATTATTTATACGTACGCGTATTTTACACTTGTTCGCTAAGTATTATATCACAACTTGAACATTCGTAAGTTCAACTAATTAATAAACACCTAAACGATTGGCAGTGTTTTTCTATAAACGCGTACAAGTATTTCTACTTATTCTTGACATTTTAATGAAAAGACTCTACAAAAATATATAAAAATTTACAATTCTTTTCCATTGCGCCAATTACATATCTATAAATATAAAGTGCCAATAAATATTTTTAATTAAATAATTCAAAGGACGGCAGTTATGATGAAGAAACGTTAGAAATCGAAGTGTCTCACGTCAAAAGAAATCAATTTTCCAAAAAAAGAAAAATGCACAAAATCAAAGAAAAAATTTTCCGTTAATAAAAAACGAGAAATGAAGATGATTTTAAGCTTCGAAACATTTTTCTTTAATGAGAAAATTGATATAAAAAACGAATTATTGCACATGTCTTTCGGCCAACGGATTATAAATTCTTAAAGAATTTTCCTGTTTTGAAAATTTTGACTAATGTAACTTTTAAATGTTACTTTTTGAAAAAAGTTGTGATATAAAATGAGATCAAGGGATTTCTTACAGCTATGAAAATTTGTTTACGATCTTTGCGAGCAAACTAGATTTGAAAAAAAAATTCAATGGAAAAATTACAAAAATAAATGCTACACGAATTTATTTATTTATTCAAGTTAAATTGACAAACTTTTGAAAAAAAAAGTCAGAAAGGAAATTACTACAAGTTCAAAATATGGAATCCTTACAACTTTTAACATCATTTTAAAAATTTGATAAAGCTTTTTTAAATAAAGATCATTTTTAAAATTTAAAATTTATTATTTGTGTTTGTTTTAAATTTTAAACTTTTTAATTACAATTTCTGGAAAAATACATCAAATAAATTTGATGAATTTACAAAGACTTTTTTAATTATAGTTAGTTTTCTATTTTTTTAAAAAAAAGCACGAAAAAGGAAGTAGGCAATCAACAAGAAGATACTATATTACTTTAATTTTGATAAATTGGAAAAAAAATTAATTCTATTAAAATGGTTTAATTGTAGTTAAATTTCAAAAAAAAAGGACAAAAAATACTACAAAATAAAGGTAATTAAGTAAAGTTCTACAAATTAAAAAAATTGTATTTTATATAATTTTTTAATATTAAAAAAAACGGTAATGAATCTAAATTATTGTGAGAAAATGAAAGTTATATAAAATATCATCTATGAGAATCGGAATTGAAAATAAAGAAAAATTACGTTAATTTTTATATTTATATTCAAAAACAACTCAACTGTTTCTAAATTTTTAATATTAAAAGAAGTGCGAAAAAATATATAAATATAAAAATCAAATGAAGTAAAAAAGTCCAAAATGAATTAAAAACACTGTAAGAATCTAAATTATAACACCAAAAATTTCTATCAAAAATTGTGTTTTGTTATTTAGATTCTTCAGCAGTTTTCAACCGAAAATTTCAACAATTTTCTTTTGTTTAGCATTTTTTGTGTCATGACGAGATATAATTAATTTTATTACTTATAGATATTTTAGTCAAAATTCAATTACTTATTACGTAACTTTTGTACGTAAAAATTCATTTTTTTTTGCATCTTTCTGTTCTCAACATAAAAAAAAATATTCATGTTTGGCGTAGTTTGGAATTTTTTTTAATGCTTGTGACTTCAGTTAATTATATTTGATTAAAAAAAATTCTTTTTATTTTGAAAAATGAGAACCGATCGATTTTTTATAAACCATATTTTTATTTACAAAATATCGAATTCGACAAAGCGCAAAAAATAAAAGAAGCTTTTATATATATATTTACAAAATAACAATTTAATTTAACTTTAATATGTTAATCCAATCATGCTTCAATCTGGTTTTAATTATTTTTAATTTACTGTAATCTAATTAGAAATTTTTAAACTTTTTATAAACTTGAATAATCGACTTGAAAGTCGATTTCTTACCTTTTAAAACCACTGTAATCGACTTTTAGAGACAATTAATTATTTATCTAATAATAATTTTTAATCAATAATTTACTAATAAATTTTATTTTTTAATACAAATATCCCAGACGGAATTATTTCATAATAATTAAATTTCTGAATAAATTACTTCAATTTTAAATTTGGTTAACAACATTAAAATTAAATTTTTGACTAATAAATATTTTACATAAGAAAAATTTGACATAACAGAAAAATTAATATTTCATTAATGTTCCCATTTTGAGTTACGATTTGTCAAAAACAAAAAACTAAACTTCTTATTTCTTGTGCTTTGTACAAATTTCATCAATTTTTGTTTCTTTAATTTGTTATAAATCAAAAATTAAAGAAAATTAACGTAAATTTCATACGTAAAATAACAAAATCCTAATTTCTAAATAATATTAGTCATATCTATCGCTTGTTCCCAAGATTTTGTCTTTTCTTTTTTGACATTTTCTTAATTTTTTTTTTATTAGAATCTTAGCCTACGTTTATTATTAAATTGTGGAGTGACTTTGTTTCTAATCTTTAGAGAATTTCAACAACAACAAAAAAAAAACATCTAAATAATTGGTTTAACTTATTTTATACAAAAAAATGTTTGGTGACAAACGAATAATAAATTACTTTTCATAAAATAAATTCCGTGCCAGACGAGATTTTATTTTAAATTATGATTTTATAGCAATCGATCAAGACACAATTCAATGATGAACAAAAGTTGATTGTAAAAAAGTTTATCTTGGACTTGTTAGCTTTTTAGATGTGTTAGAGATGGGTAGAATTAAAGTTATGTTTGTACTTTTGTACCACAATTATGAGTATATTCGCTAACATTTTGAAAATTGCATTCTTAATAAACGTTTTTTCAAACTAAAAACCGAAAAATTGATATTTAATGTTCTTGTATAATTACCCAATTCCTTTGACAACTTTTTTGAAAATTTGACTTTTCCGTGAAATAAATTCAATTTTTAAACTTTAAATTTAAGATAAACGTTTGTTATATTTAAAGCTATCTTTGGCCTTTTCCAGCATTCTTAACACAAAAAAATTCTTGTCTTAAAAACGAAACGAAATTTTTAAATTTAGGATAAACTCAAAAATCATTTTTAAGATTTTTTAAATCTAATCATTTTTAAGTAACGAATTGTTCAATTCTATAAAAATGATAAATTAGTTGTTTAGGATTAATTAGTTCGTCATATTTAAAACCGTCTTACGTCGTTTACGAATTTTAATAATTCCTTTCTTATCTTTCACTATTTCTTTGAGAAGAGAATAATAGCCAAGTTTGCAACGTTTTTCAATCTCCAAAAACCTTCGAAAACCAATTTCGCTTGTTTCAAATCATAAATATTTATCTCAAAATTACAAAAATTGTATTAGTTTTTCAAAAACGCATAAAAAAATCGTTTTAATAAAAAAGTTTGCTTCCCTTGTTTTTTGTTCATCGAAAAATATTGCAAACCTCACCATCGGTATTTTAAAAGATTTTTTAAATTTTGAATAAATAAATTCCATTTAAAGTAATTTTTCGGAATTGAAAGATGGAAATAAACTCTTTTTAAAAGAATTATCTTGAATTTAGATAACTCGCAAAGATCGTTTTGTACACGTTTCTTACATCGCAGTTTCAAGGGGTTGACTTTTGCTCCTCGCTTGTGTGGAAAGTTGCGTGAGCTCAGTGGGCTCGTTAGGTAAAAAAGTATCGAAATTGGTTTCAAGTAGAGCTTCACTTTTAGAGCGAAGTGGCTTTTCCTCGTTATTATCGAGATTTGTTTCAAGAAGAACCTCACTTCGAGGTCGATCCTCATAATAATAAGGATGAGGAAGTGGAGGACTGAAGTACTCCGGCACTGGTTCAGAAGTAGGAGTCAGAGGACTTCTGTCGAACGTATTATAATCAACGGGAGTGTATCTTTGTCCCGTTTCGATATCACGTTTCAATTCTGTTATAGAATCAGTCATCGCGAGACTAGAATTTAGGGGAAGTGTGGAAGCATTGTTTAAATAAACCGCGTCGTTAATTCGATCAGCAGGAACTTCATCGTGAGCGACCTCGCTATTGACCTCTGAAGGCCAATTGCTGTTATTCCTCGAGGTGAATGTTGAATGATTCCTAAAGCCCTCGTTACGATAGGCCAAATTGAATACTGGATTATCACCTGTTCCTGGATACTTTACTCCCTGAAAATAAAAACAAATTTTAGATTTTTGTTAATTTTTTTTTTTTTTTTTAGAGTTTTGAAAAGTTGGAATTCTAAATTGGAGTGATTTTGATATTAAAGATATTCAATTTTTTAAAATCAATTACAGATTTTGCCATCTGGTTATAAAAACACATTTTATATCAGGCAGACTTATATAAACCTAATTTTTAAAATTTACGAGACGCTAAGTGTAAATTATCATCTACAAATTCCCGGATTTTTTGAACCGTAATCTAGAATTTTTTCTGATTAAAAATAATATTTATATAACATTTTGTATTTTTTCTTTGAATATTGTCAGCAATTGTAATTTTTATTCAATTGTTATTTTCATGATGAATATGAGCTATTATTTGTCAAAATTGAATTAAAATTCACGAAATTTTAAAAGAAGAACCGCAAAAAAATGTTAAATCATTATTATTGGATAACAAATTTTGTCTTAACCTAATTTTTTTGACAAATATACAACTCGGTCTTTTAAAATTGGGTGAAATCAATTTCAATAATACTTTTATTTTATGCGAGAAACCATTTTTTAGTTTGAGATTATGTCAATGGATTGAACATCTTTAATTTAATTCGTTACAAATCAAGAAACATGCGCAAATCTGGTAAATTAAAAGACAAAATAAAGTTAATACGCAAGAATTTAAAAAATTACAATCAGTGAATAAGAAAATGAAAAAAAAAATAAGAAAAAAATTGTTAAAATTAAAAGATTGACAAAAAAAACTTCTTTTTTAATTTTGAGAATAAATCAAAAGTGAAAAATCGTTTGAATCGTTTGAATCTTAGTTTGAAGAATTTAAAAATAAACAAAAAATCTGATTAATGAGAAAAAGTAAAAACACAAAAAAAAACAAAATAAGAATGACAGAAAGTAATAACACAAAATAAAACAAAGTAATAATCAAGAGTATTTTTAAAACCAAGAAAATCTTTTATAAAATCGAACAAAATAATGAAGAACAAAAGAAAAAATATAAATTAAATAAGAAAAGGTACAAAAGATGAGTTGAAAGCCTTTAAAGGTAATGTTATTTTTTTTTTTAATTTCATTAAATAATTTTAAAAATTAATGTAAAAAAAATTATAACAGATCTAACAAATGATAAAGAAAATAAGAAAAAATACAAATAAATAAGAAAAGGTACAAAACATGAGTTAAAAGCCTTTAAAGGTAATGTTAACTTTTTTTTAATTTTAGTAAATAATTTCAAAAATTAATTTTAAAAAAATGTTATAACAAATCTAACAAATGATAAAGAACATAAAAAAATATAAGTTAAATAAGAAAAGGTACAAAAGATAAGTTAAAAGCCTTCAAAGGTAAATTTTTTTAAAGTTTTTTTTAATTAAGTAAATAATTTCAAAAATTAAATTAAAAATAAATATGATAACAGATCTTTAAAAATATTGTAAAATCTTAAAAATTAAGAAAATTTTAAAAGAACAATCATAATTCATTTTTTCTGAATCGAGAGAAACTTTTATTTTATGAAAAAGTTCATTTTGCGAAAATTTGTTTAAAAAGTTTGTAAAATTCTGCATAAAGAGAAATTATAAGAAATCAGAATATTGCAATTAAATTTAATCCCCTCATTGGTATTTTCTCAAAAATTAGACAAATTTCTTTAGACCCGTGGAATAATCTAGAAAAAAATTATATCCACTTTTTAAATTGTATTAATTTTGTTAGTTTTAGATGAATAAAAAAACACGAAAAAATATACAAGAACAAGGAAAAAATAAAACAAAAAGTTTGAAGAAAACATAAGTATAAAGAACAAGAAAGTCCTTACAAAAACTTGCAGTAAATATTGATGTATTTTTTTTTTAAAAACTATCAAAGTAGTAACAAAATTTATAAAGAAAATGTGGGAATTATTGAATGTTATAATAAATAAATTATCATAAGAAAATAATTAAACAGTTTCGAGAAGTAAGAAAAATTTCTGAAGAAGCAGAGAAATGGAAATAAAATTAAAAAATATTTTAAAAGGACAAAGAATGGAACAAAAAAAAGTTGATGAAGAAAACAAAATTGAGAAAAAAATGAAATACCTAATTAGAAAAAAGTTAGAAAAGTTTAAATTCAGTAAAAAGTACAAACATTAGCCTAAAATGAGAAAATTGACACAAAGTAAATTAATATGATAAATATTACTTATTTATTTAAACCACCAACAATTTTTTACTAATTGAAATTTAAAAGTTTAAATAAAATTAAAATTGAAAAGATGGATATTTGAGGTTTATTTAAAATACTAGCAAAATAAGCTTGCGATTAGTTTTTCATGCATTTTGAAATTATAAAATACAATAATAAATGTAACAAATCGGCAAATAATATTTATCTAATAAAAATAAATAAATATTTTAAATATAATATTTAAAAATCAATTAATATAAATAAAATAAATATTTATTTAGGACAAAACTTATAATATTTTAGAATTAAAAAGAATTGCAAAAAATAATTGAAAATTTTGCAAATTAATTGAAAAAAAATAATGAAATCAATTAACAATTGGGGAAAGTAATTTAAACAATCATAAAAATGTTTTAAACATAAAGAAAATGATTAAAATTTAAGAAAAATACTTGAAAATCTTAGAGGTAAATTAAAACAAAATTGAATAATGAAAAATTAGAGAAAATAATTGAAAATTGAACAAAAATAATTAAAAATATTTAAAAATATTAAAATATAAAAACAAAAAAAATATTTAAAAATATTTAAAAATTGATAGTTAAACAAATTACATAAAATATTTTAAATAAAGGAAAGTTAAACAAAATTTCAGAAAAATACTTAAAACTTTCAGAAGTTCATTGAAATAAAAGAAAATAATAATTATAAATTAGAGAAAATAAATGAAAAAAGATAAACATAATTCAAAATTAAACAGAACAAGTTTTAATTAAAGAGAAATAAGTAAAAACTTTTTGGCAATTATGAAAAAGAACGAAAATAATTGAAAATTGAGGAAAATAATATAAATAATGAAATAATTGAAAAGTTAGATGAATAGTTAAAAATTTTTGAAATTATGAAACAAATGTAAAGAATTGAAAATTGAAGGAAATAAATTTTGTAAAATAAATAAAAAATGTTTTTAAATTTTAACACTTGACGAAAATAATTAAAATATGATACAAACAATGATAAGTTGTAAAAAACAAATGACATTTAAGTGTGATATTGAAAAAATTACAGAATTTTTTTTAACTAAAGAAAAAATAATTGAAATTGAAAAAAAATACATGAAGAATTTAGAAATCAATTAAAAAAAAGAAAATTGCTAAAAATTGGAGAAAAGAATTGAAGAAATAAGCTAAAAATAGTTGAAATTTACGATAATTAATAAAAAAAAATTTGAAATTATGAAAACAAATGAAAATAATTAAAAATTGAAGAAAATACTTGAAATATGCTGAAAGTAATTTAAGATTGAGAAAGAAAATTGAATTATGATGAAAATAATTTAAATATGAAAAATTGAAAACATTCAATAAAATCTGAGAGAAATAACTAAAAAAAAATTATAGAATATATGTTTAAAAAAAATAATAATTACAAAAATTACAACTTCAGGAGTTTACGGAGATTATTATTATTTAATGTTTAATATATTTAATTTAATAATAATAACGAGTTGAAATTGTTGAAATTATTAAAATTTATTAAATTTTGAGTGAAAAAAATTAGATTTTTCAAATGATTCATTATTAATTAATTAATGCAAATTAAATTCTATGATTTGTAAATATAAAATATTTTTATAAATATAATGTTACGAAAAAGAATAAATTTAATTTTAGAAAAACATAAAGAAATAAAGAAAAATATAAATTAAAATAAAGAGTTCCAATGAAATGTAAGTAAACATCAAAAATAAAATAATGTGATTATATACCTATTAATTTATTTAATGGACAATTTGGTGACCTTCTTATTTATTTTAGGAAAAATAATTCTCCATTTTCTTATTTTACGGAAAAATGCCTTCAATTAAAAACGTTGTTAATTACCTTAAATTCACTGGTACTTGGAGAATAACGCGGATTGTGAGCTTCGTAGACATCATAACTTTGGTTGTCTTCTAAGGAAGAATTAAGTTGTGATTTGTCCATAGAATCCAAACTTCCGCCATTCATCATCTTTTTATAATCGAGACTTCTCGAATTTAAAGTATCAGTTGACTGTTTCGTCTGCAAAAAATACAATTTCGTTAAACAAACAAAATCAGGAAAACGAAAAAATTTATTGCAAAAAAGCTATAAATACAATAACAGATTTACAATGTGCAAAAACACGTTTAACACGAAATAAATTGTTTTAAAAACTGCTTACATATTTAACAACAGGCACTTAAAGTAAATTTGTAAATTTTCATTTTTTTGAAATATCCATTAAAAATTAAAATTAAAGTTGCGTTGTTAACAGACATTTTTTTACTATTTAATATATCTAAATATTTTTAAAGACAAAATTTAAAAATAATATTTTATTCCATATTAATAAGTAAAATGAATACAATTTGTATTTATGCCGTTCATATTTGACAATTTTCTTTCAAAAAAAGCGAAAATAATATAAAACGTGAAAAACTGTAACATAAAAAGCACAATTTTTTTCCTTTAACATGAAATTGAAGCTGGACATAAAGGACGGAACATTAATAATTGTGCATAATTTATTTTCTGACCTGAATTGGTGGTACCAGAACCACTCTTTTTTCTCGATTTGGCCGCTTGCAGAATTTATAAATTAATTAGAATAATGCCAATTTAAAATTAATTTAAATAATTGTTTTTCATCAATTAAATTTGAAAATCAATAGTTCTCTATTCACTTAGAATTAATAAGCAAAGCTTTAATCATTAAATATTTAAAGCGTGAATAATAAAAAATGTGTAGCATGTTAAATGATATAATTTAATTAAATAAGAAACCAAATTTAAAGCATGTAAGGTATAATATTAACATCCAAAGATTTAATTTAAAATTAACACCATGAATCATAAAACATTTAAGGCTCGTAATAATTTTAAAAATCAGAAGCAATTATAAAATTGCAAAAACTTAAGCTTTTATTAAAATTCTTTAAACTAATTTCTTTAATTGTAAGTGAAGAAAAATGAAGATTAATTATCTCAGGGATAACAGAAACTGTTTTTTTTAAAAGTAGATAAGAGGGTGAATTTTGATCAAATAAGTGACAAAAAGGTGACCAAAGAAAGTTTAAAAAATAGATTAATAAACAAAAATTTAGTGGAATCTAATAAAATATTAGATAAAAATTTTAAATTGATTATAATTTAATTAATTAAAATTGAATAAATGAAGTTTGTAATGTAATCAATCGAAAATCTCAACAAATAAGTTTTGTCAATTAAAATAAGAATTTATTGGAATTTTGGAAAATTGTAATTTGGATCTAATGAAATTTAAACTAATAGTTGACATTTGACAAGATTAAAATTTTCATAAATTCAAGTTAAAAAAGAATAAAATTTGAATTAATGGAAATTTATACTAGATGAAATTTGAAATTAGATTAAAATGTTGATGTATTAAAGTTTGGATTGACTTAAATTCGGATTTATTCGAATAATTAATCGAAATAATTAATTTGGATATATCCAAAATTTTATAAATTGAGGTTCGAATCGATGAAAATTTTAATAAAATGATAGTGAATCATTTTGGTTTGTTCGTTGAATTTTTTTAATAATATTTTGTTAAAAAATTATTATATAAATAAAATTTTACTATTAACTATTTTTTAAACAAAAAGGTTTGAACAAAATCCAACAAACAGACTTCTAGAGAATGCTTTAAAGATTAAAATGAGCTATTAGTTGTCAAAATTGGATGAAAATTAGAATTAATCACCAACTTTAAAGAAAAAAAAATGTTAAATAATTATTATTTGATAACAAATTTTGGTCTCAACCTAATTTTTTTTGAAAAATGTATAACTGGTTCTTTCAAAACTAGGTGAAATAAATTTTAATAATATTTTTTATTTTATGTGGAAAACCATTTTCTAGTTTGAGGTTATGTCTATGGGTTGAACATCCTTAAGGTTGATTAAAATGAGATTAAATTGTAATTTAAATCGTCTAAAATTTAAGTGAATTAAACTAAGAATTGATAACAATTTTTGGCAATAAATAAATTTTTAATTTAACTAATAAATATAATGAAGATTGATTGAAATATAGATCTATTCGAATTTATATTAATTAAAATTGTTTTGTTTGATAAAAATTTAGAAAGGATTGAAATTTGGATAAATTAAAATTCCAATAATTAATTTTTTAAACTAACAAAATGAAAATTCATAGAAAATTAACTCAAAATTGATTAAATCACAGTTCTGATTAATTAGATTAATTTTTAAAAAAGCTAGAAACGTGTAAAATTAGCCGAATAGGGTGAAAAGATGACAGTCTGTGATCCCTGTTATCAATAACTTTTAAACTGTATAAATTATTAAAATTGCCTTTAATTATAATGAATTAATAAAAAGTGATATTACTGGTGATATTTACTTGTAAAAATTAAATGATATTTAATTAATTAATTAGAAATAAAATAGAAAGGTATAAATATTTACCGCTATAGGTTTGCGACGATAAGGAAGTTCTGAAAAACCGGAAGTTGATCCAACGGATCGTAAAGAGTGAAGAGACTGACGAATAGAGTTTCTTCTCTCTAATCGTTCTATTTTTCGATTTTTAGATTTTGAAACCCAGAAGGCAATCACCGCTGCCATAAGAGCGAGAGCTATTCCCACAGCGCCCAAAACTCCAATTGCTACAATATCTCTTCTCCAAGAAAGAGGATCGATCGAAACTCTTGGATCTAAAACGAAATTTTTTTTTAAATTATGCTTCATATCACAAATATAGAAAAAATCGTTTAATACAAAATAAAATTAAAAATAGTATGTAAAATGGAAAATTAAACGCAAAATATCTAAATTTTTACAGAAAATAAAATTTGAATTAATCTGCATTAAAATCACGGGAAAATTTAATTATCTAAAAGTTAGATCAACTGACACTCGGATCAATTGGAACTTAATTCAATTAAAATTAAAATAAATTATAATTCCAAACAACAAATGTTTCGATCGATAGAATTTAAAAATTGATTAAAATATCGGAAAATTGAAGATTTGATTTGATTATTTTATAATTATTAAACGAATTCTAATTTTTAAAATAACTTTATACCAATTTCACAGATGAAAGGATTTGGTTGAGCACAAATGTCGACTTCAATTGTTTTATAAGTGAACATTGTGCACTGATTAACACGTTCCAATTGTTGGATCCAAACTCGTTCTGAATATTCAAAACGTTCTTGTTGCTTTCTTAGGAAGTTCCACAGTTCTGCATAATTGCCCATGATAAAAGGCATTGAAGCATTTGCACTCTGTAAAAATTGTCGTGGTAAATATTTAAATTAAGCATAATTAATTAATTATATAAACAAAGATTTAATAATAATTTCATTTATTTCAAAATCAATTGAATAATTTTTTCCAAACACCTGTTTTTTCGGAGACTTTTTAAATAAAATTTCCGAAAGAAATACAGAATAAAAATTAAAATCGGTTTTTTTTAATTGTGAAATACTTTTTTTTATCTAATCTTTAAATAAATTAAAAATATAATTAATTACGAAGTAAATAATTAGGTAAAAATAATCAAATTAATAATTCTGTGAATAACTAAATACTAATAAAAAAAATTGTAGTAATTAAGGGGGAATTGGACACATACTCAAGAAGAGGTTATGTTTAACGTCATTATTTTGCCTTTTGAAATAAAAAACTAACTTTGATTGTAATTTTTTTCAGACGGAAATTGGTCAATTTAATTTAAAACAAAATAAACCATTTAACTTGATAATTGGATAAAAATGAAAGATTATTGTCATTCAAAAACAAATTTCTAGTTTCTCTTATTTTTGTAAAACGTTTCTGAATGTCAAAAATCTTCAATATTCATCCAATTATTAATTTTGATGTTTCATTTTGTTTTAAATTAAACTCACCACCTTTCGTCTAAAAAAAATTACAATAAAAGTTAGTTTTTCTATTTCAAAAAGCAAAATAAAGACGTCATACATAACCTCTTTTCTAGTAGGTGTCCAATTTATTTTTAATAAACCTCTCAAAAAATTCTATAAAATGGAAACTCACTCGACAAAAATCTCTAGCGCTGAAAAAATCCATCGGCGCACCAATATAAATGTAGCAAGTGTCTCCAACAATATCCCAACCAGGAGGACATTTTCCATTTAAAACGGATTTATTGTTCATGTGAAAAGGTTGGTAATCAACTTGAAGTAATTCTGGAGAATCTCCTCTATCACGAATTCTTCCAGCAACTGCTACAGTTTCGTTGTAACCCCACCAATTGTGTCTCGCATCCACATGAGATCTCCACATTTCTAGTTGACTATAAAAAAGAAAGTGTAATTACAGGTATTTATGTATATATTTAAATATTAAATTTGGGGTAAAATCGAACAGAATTAGAAATCAACAAAACCAGACAGAAACAAAAGGAGACAAAACAAAGGACGATTTTCAATAAGCGAAACAATTAATTAAACAAATAAATAAACACATAAACAAATAAAAGTTCCTTCTAAAAAAAATTAAAACTATATTTTGCCATTAAAGTGAAAGTAAAAATTGATTAATTTTCAAAAAAAGTTAAGAAACTAAAAATAATATCAAATGCAAATTATGTAAAGTTAACAACGTCGCTACAGCAACGAACAAAAAGTTATTTTTTGCATATTTCCAAACCGATAGAAAATCCTGAAAATTCCAAATTTGAATTAAAAAAATCGAAAAATAAAACTTAATTCCAAATTTGCGAAAATTCTAACATTCAGTATAAAAAAATTCCAAAAATCAAACTAAAGTCCAGACCAATTTTTTTATTCCTTTAACTTGAATCAATAAATGACCAAAGAATGTTAAAAAAATTTAGGATTTTTTTACTTAAATTTACAAATTACACTAGTTTACAAAAAAAAAAAATTTTATGTACATTCAATGTCACTATTTTTTTCTTATGTACTAAGCTTCTCGTTACTTAAAAATGACATTAAGAAATTTTTCTATGGATAGGTTTCCGAAATATGAATTTTTAAAATTTTTTTACGTTTTTTTCGGAGGTGAATTCACGTTTTAGGCCGTATCTCGAGTTACAGAAGTCCGATTGAGTTTTTCTAAGTGTCAAATTAAAGGTAATCAAATTCCAAATAATCGCTTTTAACATTATTTTTTAATCGGTTAAATATTTTAAGTGATATAGTAAAAAAAAAAAAAATAGAAAATTTGAGTTTTTGGCCCAAAATCTGAAAAACAAATTCATTCTACCGCCATGCAAAAATAGAAAACGTCAAATTATGTCCAGTTTTAATTTTTTTACATATATGGCTCACTTTTAGGAAGAAAAAAATGTATGGATGAAAAAAATCTATGTGTAATTATTGAAGTTATAAGCCAGGGTACTGAAATTCTCGTTTTACGCCATTTCGGTATTTTACCTCCTTTTATAGTGATTATGTTGATTAATTTAATGAATATAATATCTAATTAGAAAATGGACTTTTTTCACAGATTTCAAATAATTTTCAGTGCTTTACTAATTCAAATTTGACTGAAAAATTTTTTGGAGTTTTTGACAAAAATTTCTGAAGAGGCATAAATTGATTAAAATCTGCTTTTTTGACAAGTTGAATCAGATGCGCAGAGGTTCAATTTTGGTTGAATTTTGTTCGTTAATAGATGAAAAAGTTCCAAATTAGATACAGAAATAAGAAAAATAAATGATATTTGACTGAAAAATTTTTTGGAGTTTTTGACAAAAATTTCTGGAGAGGCATAAATTGATTAAAATCTGCTTCTTTGACACGTTGCATCAGATGCGCAGTGGTTTAATTTTTGTTGAATTTTGTTCGTTAATAGATAAAAAAGTTTGAAATTAGATTTAGAAATGTGAAAAATAAATGATATTTGACTGAAAAATTATTTGGAGTTTTTGACAAAAATATCTGAAGAGACATAAACTGGTTAAAATTTGCTTCTTTGACAAGTTGCTTTAGATGCGCAGTGGTTCAATTTTTGGTGAATTTTGTTCGTTAATAGATGAAAAAGTTCCAAATTAGATATAGAAATATAAAAAAAAATGATATTTGAATGAAAATTTTTATGGAGTTTTTGACAAAAATTTCTGAAGAGGCATAAGTTGATTAAAATTTGCTTTTTTGACAAGTTGAATCAGATGCGCAGTGGTTCAATTTTTGTTAAAAACTCCAAAAAAATTTCCAGACAAATATCTTTTAATTTCTATATTTCTATATCTAATTTCAAACTTTTTTTATCTATTACCGAACAAAATACAACAAAAATTGAACCACTGCGCATCTAAAGCAACTTGTCAAAGAAGCAAATTTTAACCAGTTTATGTCTCTTCAGATATTTTTGTCAAAAACTCCAAATAATTTTTCAGTCAAATATCATTTATTTTTCACATTTCTATATCTAATTTCAAACTTTTTTATCTATTAACGAACAAAATTTAACAAAAATTGAACCACTGCGCATCTGATGCAACTTGTCAAAGAAGCAAATTTTAATCAATTTATGCCTCTCCAGAAATTTTTGTCAAAAACTCCAAAAAAATTTTCAGTCAAATATCATTTATTTTTCATATTTCTGTATCTAATTTGGAACTTTTTCATCTATTAACGAACAAAATTCAACCAAAATTGAACCTCTGCGCATCTGATTCAACTTGTCAAAAAAGCAGATTTTAATCAATTTATGCCTCTTCAGAAATTTTTGTCAAAAACTCCAAAAAATTTTTCAGTCAAATTTGAATTAGTAAAGCACTGAAAATTATTTTGAAATCTGTGAAAAAAGTCCATTTTCTAATTAGATATTGTATTCATTAAATTAATCAACATAATCACTATAAAAGGAGGTAAAATACCGAAATGGCGTAAAACGAGAATTTCAGTACCCTGGCTTATAACTTCAATAATTACACATAGATTTTTTTCATCCATACATTTTTTTCTTCCTAAAAGTGAGCCATATATGTAAAAAAATTAAAACTGGACATAATTTGACGTTTTCTATTTTTGCATGGCGGTAGAATGAATTTGTTTTTCAGATTTTGGGCCAAAAACTCAAATTTTCTATTTTTTTTTTTTGACTATATCACTTAAAATATTTAACCGATTAAAAAATAATGTTAGAAGCGATTGTTTGGAATTTGATTACCTTTAATTTGACACTTAGAAAAACTCAATCGGACTTCTGTAACTCGAGATACGGCCTAAAACGTGAATTCACCTCCGAAAAAAACGTAAAAAAATTTTAAAAATTCATATTTCGGAAACCTATCCATAGAAAAATTTCTTAATGTCATTTTTAAGTTTAGAGAACCATAGTACATAAAAAAGAAATAGTGTCATTAAATGTACATTTTGGCTGTAAACTAGTGTTATTATTAATCTTGATTAAAAATCCAATATACTTAAATTGTTAAATAAATAAATTGTTAAGTATTAATATCGTGTTTTTAGATATTAAAACATTGTCCTGTGGAGCTTATTATTTAATATTTAAAATACTTTGAATGCGTGTGTATAATTAAATAAAGTAATTTCCACTCTCCCTATTAAATTAAAAAATCGTGATATTATGAATAAAGCAAAGCGAATTGTACTTTTTATTGCAAGCATTGCACACGAATAAGTACAAAATTCCCATACTCGTGTACTTACTTATTAACCCATTCCTTGTCGATAACGCTGTTATTTTGTAAATAATGGTCATGCGAATTCACATATGGAAAGAAATATAATTCGTATAATTACAAAATAAACCAAAGAGCTAAACTACTAAATAAAAAATGAACTAATGATTCCAAACTAATTCATATGATGATACAACTACTTATGTTACAAAATTCTAAAATAATTTCTAAAATTTTCACAATTAAAAAACTAATAGTTTTTTAATACTCACAGTGATCTGTTAATAGTAAGCATCTCGTAATCGTTATCAGGGTTGAAGAAAACATTATCCACGTACTGCTGTCCAGGTGTTTCTGCGACAATTGTACTCCGACCTTCTCTATCGATCGCATAATTCCTAAAAAAAAATTAAGACAAACATTTTTTTAATATTTAATTTAAGAGGAAAGTACACCTTAAAAAAGGAAAATTTTTAAATGCAATTTTTTTCAAAAATAAAAAGAAATATCTAATAGAAACTTTGCACATTTTTTTTTCACAACAAAATAGTTTACAAAAAAGTTTTTTTTTGAATTTTTTTTGGCTCCTGCAGATTTTTGAAAAAAAACATTAAAAAATCATGGCGTGCGTGATTTTGGCTCACTGGAACATCCGAAAAAATAAGATAAAAGTGGGTTTTAATCAGCATCGAAACCACTATATAGTGAAATAAAAGAAAAATTTTTTGTCAAAAAATAACAAAATGGCGGCGTTTTTTTAAACATTCCACGCAAAAAAATAAAAAAAACTATGAATAATCATCCGAATTTTATTTTTATCTTTAAAAAATTGTTTTTAACTGTACTTTTAATAAATAATGTCAAAAACACTCTTGAAACGATTTTGCTATTAAATATTTAGGTTTTAAAAATAAATTTCCATCTTTAACAATTTCCGTATACTAATCGATTTTCTTCAAGAAAAATTTTTTAACTGCTATTCGTTTATTATATTTTTGATTGGAATTTAACCCATTTAATAAATTTTAAGTCTAGACTGATATCAGGGAACAACATTTCTGACTTTTATCATTTTGAACTTTTGTTCTTTTTCTGCATTTTATTTTAAAATCGCCTTTTTTTCTCTCTGATTAATTTTAAACCACCTAAATTCCGAATGAAATAAACCTAGAGTAAAGTCATATCATCAATAATATTTTTTCAAATTTTCTCTCATTTTTCTATTTACTTATCAATCTTTTAATAAATTTTCCGATTTTATCATAATTTTTCTATTTCTATTGAAATCGTTTCCCTTTCTCGAAACTGTTTTATTTATTTTCTATTTATTATATATAACCCATTATTTTTTCAACAATTAATTCCATACTTTTTTATCCATTTGTTTATAATTTTCTAATTTCTATCTATAAAAATTTTTTATTTTAATTTTTTTATTAGCCTTCTTTTAATTCTCTTCTATTTCTCATCTTTTAGGTATATTATTTTTTTTCCACGAAATTTTGCTTTTATATCATTTAAAAAAAACTTAACACGTTTTTCTGTTAATTTTCTTGTGTAAATTCATAAATTTAAAAAAATTAAGTTTATATTATTCGAATAAATAAATAGTATAAGTAATATTTTTTTGTAAATTATTGTGAGATTAAAAAAAATAAATTTCTTAATTTTCTGAGAGTGAGAGAATGAGAAAGATTTTAATTATTTATTCAATTTTCTGATTTCTTTTGAACGTTCATCTTCATGTAGATTTTCACAAACTTCTTTTTACATTTCTTGTAGAATAAAAGTTTTGTAAAAGTAAATTCACATTAATGACAATTATGAATTAAATAATTAATTAACAGGCCCCAGAAATTATAATAAATGGATAAATAATTTAGATTGATTGAGTTTAAAATTATCATTAGAATAATCGTTAAATTAATTCAAATTGTTGAGTGATATTTTAACGAATTTAAATTCTGATTAATATAGTCGTTTGCATCAGTACAAGTTATAAGCGATTGATATTTAAATTTGATAAGATTTGGTTAAATCGAAAATTTAAATCAATACAGAAGTTATAAGAATTCAAATTTAAGAATTTATAATTTAAATATTTAATCTTCGTATTAAATAAAGTTTAACATGATTTAAATTTAGAAAAGTTTTAAATTTTGCATCGATTAAAATTGAGACAGATTAAAATTTTGATATATTAAAGTTTCCATTCACTAAAATGTAGACAAAATGAAATTTAAATTAATTGTGGCTAAATTGAAATTTCAATGAATTCAGAATTAGTTGAATTGAAAAAAAGGATGAAAAGTTAAACAAATTAAAATTTTAATTCTAATTGATTAAAATGCGGATAAACGAAATTTTTAATTGATTAAAGTTTAAAAAATTTTAAGTTAAATTAATTTGAAATTAAAGTAAATCTAATATTAAAAAAGGCACAATTTGGATAAATTTAAGTTCTGATTGAAAAAATGTTGCTAAGTAAATGTTTGGGATGATTACAATTTAAATAATTTTAATTCTAAATTCATTAAAATTGAGATAAATCGAATTTTAAAGAGTTTGGAATTTGAAAAAAAGGATTTGTGGATCGATTGAAATTTAACGGAATTTTTAGAAGTGAAATTGAAATTTTTAAAATTTAAGTTCGGAGTGATTGACGTTAAATAAATTAAAAATTAACAGAGATTGAAATTCAGATAAAGAGAAATTTGGTTTAAAAATTTTGATAAATTGCAGATTTGGTTAAAAATATTTAGTTAAATAAAAGTTTAGAATGATTACAATTTAAATAATTTTAACTCTAAATTCATCGAAACTAAGATAAATCGAATTTTGAAGAGTTTGGAATTTGAGGAAATGAATTTGTGGATCGATTGAAATTTAAAGTAATTTTTCGAAGTGAAATTAGAATTTGGAAAATTTAAGTTCGGAGTGTTTGAAGTTGTTAATAAATTAAAATTTACATTGATTAAAATTCAGAAAAATAGAAATTTGGTTTCAAAAATTTGATGAATATAAATAAAAGTTTGAGTTGTTTATAGTTTAGATAAATTGAAGTTTACAATATACGTTTTGAAATTAAAGACAGATTAAAGTTTAAAGAGATAGAAGTTTAGGTAGATTCAATTTTAGATAAAGTAAAGTTTGGATAGAATAAAACTTATTTAATTTAATGTTTGGATTAATTATTTATTAAGAAAGAATAAATAGAAGAAAGATTTAGATAAATTGAAATTCAGTCAATTAAAATTCAAACAAATTGTGTTTGTAGCGATTGAAGTTTAAATTGAGATTGACAATGTGGAGTCAATTTAAATTTAGACAAATTGAAGTTTGAAGTGATTGAAATCTTAATAAATTGTGACTTAGATTAACTAAATTTTGAATAAATTCAAATGTTAATATATTGAAATTTTGGGTCGATTAGAATTCGTCTAAATTGAAATTGATAAAACCATATTTTTTTAAAAAAAACCCTTTTAATAAAAAGTTCCTTTTTAAAAAATTCAAATCCCCCTTTTGACTTAAAAAATTTTCCTTATTTCAGAAACACAAAAACTTTACCAAAAATTGTTTTATAAAATTCCGTTAAGTGTTAATAATAATAAAAAAAAACTTACTTATAGAATCCATTATGCGAGGTACTTTGATAAATCGGCAATCGAACTCGTTCGAATCCTGAAATTTCCAGCAAATGCAATCCCAGATTTCCATGAAGATAATTTAAAGTCATATTACTGACGACTTGCTTCAAGACAACGTTATTTTCATAAGATGCATTATTTTTCATGAAATAGTTTCTGAAAATCGTCACTTCCTGATAAGGACTACTTTGACGACCTTCAATGTAGAGAGCCGGTTTGTTGAAATTTTCCGCAAAGAGATTATTATGAATCCAGCCTTTAAGTGAAGTTGCTGATCCTCGAGAATCAGCACGAACTAAAAGTCCGCCTTGATTTTTTCTCACCAGATTATTTCTAAAGTAGAGCGACTGGGTATTCTGCACATCGAGCAAAACTGCAGCTTTACAGGACGTGAAATTGCCGAAAAATTGTTTACAATTGTTAACAAATTGATTTCTCTCAATAGTGATTATTGCATTTACTTCGCCAGCACTCGCATACTTTATCGCTCCTTCGAGACAATTTGTCACTGAGGAGTAGGAAATATTGTGCTGAACATCGCGATTAAAACCAATCGCTGAAATTGGAAGTGTTACAATCTCGGCAATAAATCCGTGAACATTACTGGCACCATTGGCAAATAATTTGACACTTAAACTCGGTCCTCGAGTTTTGAAAAGTGATTTTTCGTGACTATCGCCGACCTCTAATTCGGCAATTTTCTGCGTTGTCACATTATAAATGTCTCCGTCGTATAACGAGATACTGTCAGCTCGACCAGGTTTTCCGGTTGAATTGAAGAGATTAAACTGCAGAAGTCTGAAAAAAATAATTTTTATGATTATTCAAATAACGTGTTAGAATTTGGAAAAAGAATCAATTTTTTAATATAATTTAACGTAACTGAAAAGGAAGAAATAAATTTTGTTTTAGAAACTGATTAGATTAATAAAAAAATATATTTAACTTTCAATACAAGTTATTTTTTATTCCCTATTCAATTCAGTTTTATAAACTAAGATTGTACAAAAATTACTGCTGTAATTAAGTTGAATAATAGTTATTTTTAGAACGTAGAGGGAAAAATGTTTAGGATCTGTAAAATAACATTTGTCTGAAAATGAGAATCGAATTCGGTAAAGTTTCTTTAATTATTACTCATTCAAGAATTTTTAAAAATTAAATTAATTACAGTATAGTACTAAAACATTAAACACAATTACTAATAAAGAATGTAACGGAAAATATTTTAAAACTTTAAGAAATAAAATTTGAGACAACAATGCATAATTAAAAGTTCAGAAAAAAAACTGTTAACTAAACAAAGAAGAAATAATATAAAAGAAAATTTAATTGTATTTTAACAGTAAATAATACAATTTAATTATAATCGAATAACAAAATAATAAAAATTGAATCTAAATGTGAGCTAAAACGAAAGAAATATAGTCTGAGATTTTTTTTAGGAAACAGTAATCAAAACAAAACAATAAGAAATAGAAAAGCAAACTTAATAAGAAACTATGTGACGGAAAAAAACTTAAAAATGAAAAGATTAACAAAAGTGAAAGAAATTACTAAGAAAATCAGTAAAAACGAAAATAGAAAAGTTAGATTTAATTTTTTTTGAACTTGAAAAAAGAAGAAATTAATATAAACAGCAGAAAATGTTCTGAAATAAAAGAAAAGATCTTAGAATAGAAGAAAAGTGTAAAAATTATTTTAAAAAATTGAGAAAACAAAATTCAGGAAAGAAATTCCAAATAATCAAAAATGGGAAATATAACTAAAAAATCAGTTTAACAATTGATAAATACTGAAAGAAAATATTCAAAAAATAAAGAAAAATGTTATAAATGAAGATTATTACTAGGAAATAGAAAGAAATTAATTAAAGAAATATAATTAAACAAATTAATTAAGAAACAAATTCAGGAAAATCCATTAAAAGTTAAGAAAAAAGCAGTATAAGAATTACAAAAATGCAGAAAAATATATAAAGTGAAAAAATAATAATATTGAAGAGAAACAAACTTAAAAACAGGAAATAAATTAGAACTGCTAAAAAGTTTTTAAAATATACAACAAAAGAACAAGAATACATGCAATTATTAAAAACTATAAGAATTTTTTTAAATATTGCAAAAATAACTGAAAAAAATGAATTCAATTACTAAAACTTGAGATAATTACTAGAAAAGAAGAGAAAATATATAAGATACGAAGAAAATTACTAGGAAACAAAAACTAAGAAAGATCCTAAAAGTGTAAGAATTAATTAAAATTTATAAAATTATAGAGAATTTTAAAAAATCATTGAAAATTAATGAAAAATAACAAAAAAGTTTAAAGTTGAAAAATAGTATAAAGTATAAATAAATACTATAAATAATAAATAAATAAATAAAATAAATTATTTATAAATAATAAATACTAGAAACACTAGAAATGAGGAAAAGTATCTAAGAAATGAAGAAAATTACCTTAAATTAGAAAGAATCAATAAAATTATTAAAAATTATAAATTCTTAAAGCAATTTGTATTAATGATTTAACATTCAAACAATTTACTCGAAGAAAATTAAATTAATTGAATTAAAAAAGTTTTTTTTTTTAATTGTTTAATTCAATTTAATTGATTCATTCATTTATTCATTTATTATAATTATAAATTCTATGTAAATGGAAGAAAATAACTAAAAAAATGAAGAAAAAATATTAGGAAAATGAATAGAAAACGGATAATGGCATAAAATTTCTAGAAATTATTAAAAGCGTAAAAAATTATGAAAACACTAAGATTTTAAGATACTTAATTGAATATAATTTTAATTTAAAGAAAAAAGAACTAGACGATAAAAGCAAATTTAAGAAAACTGGTACAGAATATATTTAAAAAATAAACGAAAGTAATTAAATATGAAGAAAATTGCTTAAAAAAATTGTATATTAGAAAAAAAATAAATTTACAAATAACATTTTTTGAAATGACCTATTAAACATTCTGTAATTATTGCAAGTAATAAATTTTTTTAAGATTCTCTATTTAGGAAGAATAAATAAATATTTTTTTGTCCTATAAACTACTATTATATATTTAAAAATTTTAAATAAATAAACGTCGTCTAGGCAAAAAAACATGAAGATTACTTATTTGTTTAGGCATATTTTAACATATTTCTCTCTTGCTGTATAACTTTTTAAAATAATCAACAAAAAAAAAACAATCTCTTCATATTTTTAAAAGCAATAAAATTAACAAAATTAAGTAATATTAATTTTACCTGAAACCAAAAGGTTTTGCTCTGTACGAGCTGCGGAAAATTTTCACGCAATTCACAGGATAGTTGTCGTATTTGTGATAAACTAAAATCCTTTCCTCAACCGTGATTTCTTTCGTCGTATCGCAAATATCAATCATACTGAATAAATGATAAGGAATATTAATATCTTTGATTGGAGAGAATGAACTTTCTTCTGCTTCTCGTCCTTCTCCAGTTAACGACAAAATATTCATTCCATTTCCTAAGACGTTGTCAATCTGATTGAAGAGCAATTTCACCTGAAAAGTAAAATTAAAAAATGTTATTTTATTCACTCATTTTCGTTTATTTTATGAAAAATTATTTCAATTTAAGTAAGAATTTCAACAAAATATTACTTTTTAAAAATTGTGTTTCAAAGGTTTCATTATTAAGGGCCGGAAACTTTAAAGCGAGATTTTGGTGTCTATCAGTCTGTCTGTCCGTCGTTTACGTGCTTTTCCGATTCTGTGCGAGAGAATTTAACTTAATTTTTCTTTCTTAGTAATTTTCTTTGTTTCTTTAAAATTGACTTTCTTTTCTAGTAATTATCTCAATTTTTAGTCATTGATTTAATTTTTTTTCAATTATTTCTGAAATATTCTTAAAAAATATGCAATATGTAATTAAAAAAAAATTCTTATATTTCTTAAATATTTTCATCTAATTCTGTTTTTTCTTCTGTAGAGAATTGTTGTTAGCAAAGCCGAGAATTACGAATAATTAAAAAAAATTAATTAATGTAGCAGTAATGAAACCCTTGTACTAATTTTTTTAAAAAAATGTTACACTGCAACTGATGTTTTCAAAATAGTTTTAAAAAATTATTTTGTTATTAATTTTCACATTTTTTGTTTAAAGAAAACGTTTAAATTGTATGTTTAAGTAAGATAATATATAAATATATAAATGAAGATAAATGTAAAGAAAAACAAAATCAAACGTCAAATAAAAAGTAAACTTACGGTGTGAGTTGGAGAAATCATATTAATTCCATGATAAGCGCTTTTCTTGATGTTTACATGAGAAATAGTAGGCGACTTCATAATTGACTGGAATGCAGCCGATTTTTCGTTGTGTAAAATTCCAGCTCCGGTTATATTGACGAATCTTAAAATTGACTCAATTCTCGGAACTGTTTCATGGGTAATAACGTCGTGAATTCGATGCTCGTAAAGATGATGCTCAAATTCACTATTGGCAATTCTTACTCCTCCCCAGTAATTTTTAGAAGGTTCTAAATTTCTTTCTCCGCAGTGAAGAAAGACAAAATTTCCGTCCCAAGGACACTCGTATTTCTGTCCAAATAATTGTCCATTCAATCTTATTTGACAATCTTCCAAACTCTCTTCATTTCCTGTACACTGAAAGAAGAAACAAACAGAATTGAATATTGATTTCATTGTTATGCTGAACAAAGTTAAAACAGTATTTATCCTCCATAGCAAAAATATTAAATTTTTTCCTATCCTCTATTTGATCCTACCAATCCATTTTAATCCCTACTTCTATTCGTCGCAATATCTATCTTTTCTAATCCCGGGAACTTTTTCCACATCAATCCCAAATTTATCGATTTGAATCTTTGTCTATCCATCTCTATTCTCTTAATGAATCCATTCCACTTTTATCTCAAATTTTCTATTCAAATCTATCCTTTATGTTAATTTATTATTGTCAAACTAAATCTGAATATTAAGTATTTTTTTTCAATTCCTCCTTTTCATATTCAAATGAATAATTTTGAATTCTATCTAAAACTTTTTTTAATACCATTTAAAACTACGAAGCAGTTTTTATTTCCGATTTTTTATCCAAATTTATCTCCTCTTTATTCTCTTTAATCTTTTTTGTATCCATTATAAATCTGGTAAAGATTAATTTTTTTCAATCCCTCCTTCTTATATCTAAATAAATCTTTTTGAATTCCACCTAAATCCCACCTATTCATCTGTGAATTTTTAATCTAAATTTATCTTCCCTTTATATAGGTATATATTTGGATCCTTTTTATTCCCTAAAAATCTGAATACGAACATTTTTTTTATTTCTTCTCTATATTTTCCAATCTTTAACTGGAATATCACATTAAGAAACCCTAAAAAGTACTACCAAGTACATACTTTGAATCTTTTTTTATCCATGCCTATCCTCAATATTTATTTCTTTCTATCCATCGTGGATACAAATTGATAAAAATTTTCTATCCATTCTAATCCATGTTGAAGCCTGAAAATTTTATCTTTTTCTATACTTTTGAATCCACGCCTAATTAAATAATTATTAATTAATTGTTTAATCATTTTATTGCATAGTATACAGTAAAATACAACAATTATAATCTTTCTTAAAAATATTCTTACACTGTTAAAAAAAAGAAACGTACTTTACACCAAAAAGTGCGAAGAAAATGCAATGCATCCTTAAAAGTGTTGATTTTTTGTAAGTTACACTTTTAAATTGCAACGCCAGTGTTACGGTGCGAAGTTGTTATGACACATGAGACATCAACACTGATTAGTAGGGTTGTAAGCTGTGAATCGTTTCATTGAAACATTGAAACTTTCATTGAAACTTTCAATGTTTCATGGACGAAAGTTTCAAAGTTTCATGAAACTTTGAGTGGAGGGGATAGAATTTAAATTTCGCGCCTTCAAATTTATTTGTCAAGTAAGGTAAGGTTAGTTTGCCCATGTATTTGCGCCATATTGAAACTTTGAAATGTTTCATGAAGCATTGAAACTTTCATGAAACATTTCAATTAGGAAAGTTTCATGAAACTTTCCAACCCTACTGATTAGTGCGAGTGCCACTCGGGATTACACATAACCTACAATCACATCCATAAAAACACAAATTCTAAACTATCAATACACATTTTTACTCAAAAGTCATACACTCAAGTTAATATTTAAAATTGTCAAGAGCACAAATGATATTACACACAGCTAAACAACAAAGCCACAAACGTTTTAATGGTTATGCTCAACAGAATTGACAACGCAAACATAACATATGACCATATGCAGGGATCACAGTTTCTCCCCTTTTTCACCTAATCCCCTTTTTTCCCCCTTTTCCCCTTATTTTCCCCTTTTTTTTAGAAAAATCACCTAAAACACCTAAAATCAACATTTTTCTCTTCTTTGACCTTCTTTTTTTAAAAAAGTTTATATTTTTTCACTTTCGGAAATGCAAAAATTTATCCTTTTTTAGGGTGTCTGTAGAATGATGAGAAAGTAGTTATTGAATTTAAATGTTTAAAAATAATTTTTAACTTGAAATGGTTTTTTATTATTATTTATTGAACTTATTTACATTTTAAACAGGAAACATAAAAAAATCATAAATAAATTAAAATTATTTTAAAAAGTTATATAATTTTCTTATTACCATGTATTCTTAATTTATTAATTAAAGCAAATTAATTTATTGGATAAAAAAATTTTTTAATAAATATTTTTTACTCGTTTTAAACAAATATTACTAGTTTTGCATCATAAAATAAAACCATGTATTCTTGCTGAAATACATCAAATTTATTTTATTAGATGAAAAAAAATTGTTTATGAAATATATTTATTTATTTCAAACAAAAATTAATTGTTTTGAATTAGAAAATATAAAAGTACAATAAAAGAGATTAATAAAAATAATTTGAATTGATTTTGTTATATTTCGCTGAAAGATTTTTAATTTAATTTCTTTAACATTATATCAGAAAATTTTACATCACAGATTTTTATGTTTCCTGTTTAAAATCTAATTATTAAATAAATAATTTAAAAAACCATTTGAAGTTGAACATTATTTTTAAAAATATTTAATTGCAACAACCATCTTCTCGTCATTGAACAGACAACCTATTAAAAGATAAATTTTTGTATTTCCGAAAGTGCTCTTTCTTTTGAAATTTTCATTAACAAATTAAACAAAAAAAGACTAAATTACTTAATAAAACTGTTTTGAAAAAAAGA
The DNA here is from genome assembly GCA_037103525.1 of Ganaspis brasiliensis. Lineage (NCBI taxonomy): Eukaryota > Metazoa > Arthropoda > Insecta > Hymenoptera > Figitidae > Ganaspis > Ganaspis brasiliensis. The sequence goes on from JAZKLR010000311.1 coordinate 2,598,062, forward strand.
AACATTAAAATTTTGTAAAAGAAAACTTAAATTATTAATATAACCCTTTTTTCTTAATTTCCAAAATCCCCTTTTTGAAAATCGAAATCCCCTTTTTTACCTAAAATTGAACGAAGAAACCACTGTGATCCCTGCCATATGACATACCAATTTTTTGTAAAAGAGAATATATTTTTCAAATTCTATTCTATGTGGCACTTAAAGATCCTAAGTATTTTTTAAATTCTTGAACATATGTTCAAATAAAAACAAAATTTAAGTAGAAATTAACAAAAATATATTTATAATTCATGGAAACAAAAACGGTTCTAAGACTAGACAATTTTTGTAAAGCACAATATTTACTTGAAATTCTATTCAACAAGGCACAAAAAGTTGCTAAATATTTTTCAAATATTCTTTAAGATATTCTAATTTTCTAAATTCAAAACTCTATTTAATGATATTCTTATAAATTATGGAAACAAAATCAGGTTTTAGACTACAGACCAAATAAAAATTTTTGTAGAATTGAATATTTTTTAAACATTCTATGGCAAATAAATTTTCCAAATATTATTTTAGAATCTTTAAGAAAATCCAAATTCAGAATTGTATTTAAACAAAAATAGATGATATTTTTATAATTTATGAGAACAAAATCGGGTTTTAGACCAGAGACCAAATGTCAATTTTTGTAGAATCGAATATTTTGTACACGTTCTATGGCAAATAAATTTCCTAAATATTATTTTAGAATCTTTGAGAAAATCCAAATTCAGAACAATAAAAAGAATAGCTGATATCTTTATTATTTATGAGAAGAAAATCAGGTTTTAGACCAGAGACCAAATGTCAATTTTTGTACAATCGAACATTTTTTACACATTCGATGTCAAATAAATTTCCCAAATATTATTTTAGAATCTTTAAGAAAATCCAAATTCAAAACAAAAAAAAAAGATGATATTTTTATAATTTATGAAAACAAAATCAGGTCTTAGACTAGACACCAAATATCAATTTTTGTAGAATCGATTTTTTTTTTACAAAATCTATGTCAAATAAATTACCCAAATATTGTTTTCGAATCTTTAAGAAAATCCAAATTCAGAATTGAATTTAAAAAAAATTGCTGATATTTTTATTATTTATGAGAAGAAAATCATTTTTTAGACCAGAGAGCAAATATCAATTTTAGTAGAATCGAATATATTTTACACATTCGATGGCAAATAAATTTCCCAAATAATATTTTATAATCTTAAGAAAATCCAAATTCAGAATTGAATTTAAAAAAAATAGCTGATATTTTTATAATTTATGAGAACAAAATCGGGTTTTAGACCAGAGACCAAATGTCAATTTTTGTAGAATCGAATATTTTTTACACATTCGATGGCAAATAAATTTCCCAAATATTATTTTAGAATCTTTAAGAAAATCCAAATTCAGAATTGAATTTAAAAAAAAATAGCTGATATTTTTATAATTTATGAGAACAAAATCGGGTTTTAGACCAGAGACCAAATGTCAATTTTTGTAGAATCGAATATTTTTTACACATTCGATGGCAAATAAATTTCCCAAATATTATTTTAGAATCTTTAAGAAAATCCAAATTCAGAATTGAATTTAAAAAAAAATAGCTAATATTTTTATTATTTATGAGAACAAAATCGGGATTTAGACCAGAGACCAAATGTCAATTTTTGTAGAATCGAATATTTTGTACACGTTCTATGGCAAATAAATTTCCTAAATATTAATTTAGAATCTTTAAGAAAATCCAAATTCAGAATTGTATTTAAACAAAAATAGATGATATTTTTATAATTTATAAGAACGAAATCGGGTTTTAGACCTGAGACCAAATATCAATTCTTGTAGAATCAAATATTTTTTACACATTCTATGGAAAATAAATCTTCTGAATATTATTTTATAATCTTTAAGAAAATCCAAATTCAGAATTGAATTTAAAAAAAATTGCTGATATTTTTATTATTTATGAGAAGAAAATTATTTTTTAGACCAGAGACCAAATGTCAATTTTTGTAGAATCGAATATTTTTTACACATTCGATGGCAAATAAATTTCCCAAATATTATTTTAGAATCTTTAAGAAAATCCAAATTCAGAATTGAATTTAAAAAAAAATAGCTAATATTTTTATTATTTATGAGAACAAAATCGGGATTTAGACCAGAGACCAAATGTCAATTTTTGTAGAATCGAATATTTTGTACACGTTCTATGGCAAATAAATTTCCTAAATATTAATTTAGAATCTTTAAGAAAATCCAAATTCAGAATTGTATTTAAACAAAAATAGATGATATTTTTATAATTTATAAGAACGAAATCGGGTTTTAGACCTGAGACCAAATATCAATTCTTGTAGAATCAAATATTTTTTACACATTCTATGGAAAATAAATCTTCTGAATATTATTTTATAATCTTTAAGAAAATCCAAATTCAGAATTGAATTTAAAAAAAATTGCTGATATTTTTATTATTTATGAGAAGAAAATCATTTTTTAGACCAGAGAGCAAATATCAATTTTTGTAGAATCGAATATATTTTACACATTCGATGGCAAATAAATTTCCCAAATATTATTTTATAATCTTAAGAAAATCTAAATTCAGAATTGAATTTAAAAAAAATAGCTGATATTTTTATAATTTATGAGAACAAAATCGGGTTTTAGACCAGAGACCAAATGTCAATTTTTGTAGAATCGAATATTTTTTACACATTCGATGGCAAATAAATTTCACAAATATTATTTTAGAATCTTTAAGAAAATCCAAATTCAGAATTGAATTTAAAAAAAAATAGCTGATATTTTTATAATTTATGAGAACAAAATCGGGTTTTAGACCAGAGACCAAATGTCAATTTTTGTAGAATCGAATATTTTTTACACATTCGATGGCAAATAAATTTCCCAAATATTATTTTAGAATCTTTAAGAAAATCCAAATTCAGAATTGAATTTAAAAAAAATAGCTGATATTTTTATAATTTATGAGAACAAAATCGGGTTTTAGACCAGAGACCAAATGTCAATTTTTGTAGAATCGAGTATTTTTTACACATTCGATGGCAAATAAATTTCCCAAATATTATTTTAGAATCTTTAAGAAAATCCAAATTCAGAATTGTATTTAAACAAAAATAGATGATATTTTTATAATTTATAAGAACGAAATCGGGCTTTAGACCTGAGACCAAATATCAATTCTTGTAGAATCAAATATTTTTTACACATTCTATGGAAAATAAATCTTCTGAATATTATTTTATAATCTTTAAGAAAATCCAAATTCAGAATTGAATTTAAAAAAAATTGCTGATATTTTTATTATTTATGAGAAGAAAATCATTTTTTAGACCCGAGAGCAAATATCAATTTTTGTAGAATCGAATATATTTTACACATTCGATGGCAAATAAATTTCCCAAATATTATTTTATAATCTTAAGAAAATCCAAATTCAGAAAAAAAAAAAATAGCTGATATTTTTATTATTTACAAGAAGAAAATCAGGTATTAGACTGGAGAGCAAATGTCAATTTTTATAGAATCAAATATTTTTTACACATTCGATGGCAAATAAATTTCCCAAATATTATTTTAGAATCTTTAAGAAAATCCAAATTCAAAACAAAAAAAAAGATGATATTTTACAATTTATTTGAACAAAATCAGGTCTTAGACTAGACACCAAATATCAATTTTTGTTGAATCGAATATTTTTTACACATTTTATGGCAAATAAATTTCCCAAATATAATTTTAAAAATCTTTAAGACAATCGGAATTCAGAAAAAAAAATAGCTGATATATTTATTATTTACAAGAAGAAAATCAGGGATTAGACTGGAGAGCAGGTGTCAATTTTTATAGAATCGAATATTTTTTACACATTCGATGGCAAATAAATTTCCCAAATATTATTTTAGAATCTTTAAGAAAATCCAAATTCAGAACAATAAAAAAAAATTGATGATATTTTACAATTTATTTGAACGAAATCGGGTTTTAGACCTGAGACCAAATATCAATTTTTGTAGAAACGAATATTTTTTACACATTCTATGGAAAATAAATTTCCTAAATATTATTTTGTAATCTTTAAGAAAATCCAAATTCAGAACAATATTAAAAAAAAATAGCTGATATTTTTATTATTTATGAGAAGAAAATCATTTTTTAGACCAGAGAGCAAATATCAATTTTTGTAGAATCGAATATATTTTTCACATTCGATGGCAAATAAATTTCCCAAATATTATTTTATAATCTTAAGAAAATCCAAATTGAGAATTGAATTTAAAAAAAAATAGCTGATATTTTTATAATTTATGAGAAAAAAATCGGGTTTTAGACCAGAGACGAAATGTCAATTTTTGTAGAATCGAATATTTTGTACACGTTCTATGGCAAAAAAATTTCCTAAATATTATTTTATAATCTTTAAGAAAATCCAAATTCAGAACAATATTTAAACAAAATTGCTGATATTTTTATTATTTATGAGAAGAAAATCAGGTTTTAGACCAGAGACCAAATGTCAATTTTTGTACAATCGAATATTTTTTATACATTCTATGGCAAATAAATTTCCCAAATATTATTTTAGAATCTTTAAGAAAATCCAAATTCAGAACAATAAAAAAAATTGATGATATTTTTATAATTTATGAGAACGAAATCGGGTTTTAGACCTGAGACCAAATATCAATTTTTGTAGAATCGAATATTTTTTACACATTCTATGAAAAATAAATTTCCTAAATATTATTTTGTAATCTTTAAGAAAATCCAAATTCAGAACAATATTTAAAAAAAATAGCTGATATTTTTATTATTTATGAGAAGAAAATCATTTTTTAGACCAGAGAGCAAATATCAATTTTTGTAGAATCGAATATTTTTTACACATTCGATGGCAAATAAATTTCCCAAATATAATTTTAAAATCTTGAAGAAAATCGGTATTCAGAAAAAAAAAATAGCTGATATTTTTATTATTTACGAGAAGAAAATCAGGTTTTAGACTGGAGAGCAAATGTCAATTTTTGTAGAATCGAATATTTTTTACCGATTCTATGGCTAATAAATTTACCAAATATTATTTTAGAATCTTTAAGAAAATCCAAATTTAGAATTGTATTTAAAAAAAATATATATGATATTTTTATAATTTATGGGAACAAAATCAGGTTGTATACCAGAGGCCAAATATCAATTTTTGTATGACTGAATATCTTTTCTAATTTCTATTCTATGTGTCATATAAATTTCCCAAATTTTAATTGTTATTTTTTAAGATATTTAATTTTTAATACCTGTATTTAAAAAAAATTATATGATATTTCTATAATTTATGGAATCAAAAACAGGTTTTAGAATAGAGACAAAATATTAATTTTGGTCAAACCGAATATTTTTTTCGAATTTTATTCTATGTGGCACATAAATTTCCTAAATATTATTTTAGATTCATTAAGATATTTTAAATTCAGAAATGTATTTTATAAATTATAAAAATATCATTTAATTTTTTTAAATACAATTCTAAATTTAAAATATCTTTAAGAATCTAAAAAAATAATTGGGAAATTTATGACACATAGATTAAAATTTGGAAAAAATATTCTGTTTTACAAAAATTGATATTTTGTGTTTATTCTAAAACTTGTTTTTGTTTCGATAAAATTTAAAAATATAATCTAATTTTTTTTAATACGTTCTTATTTTAACACAGCCTAAGGAATTGCTAAACATATTTAGCAAATTTATATACCACATAGAATAGAATTTGGAAAAAGTATTCGGTTTTACAAAAATTGATATTTTGTCTTTATTCTAAATCCTTTTTTTGTTTTAATAAATTATAGAAATATCATCCAATTTTTTTTAAATACAGTTTTGAGTTTGGAATATCTTAAAAAAACTAAAACAATATTTAGGATATTTATTTGCCACATAGAATACATTTTGTAAAAAACATTCGATTCTACAACAGTTGATATTTTTCTGTTTTATAAACCCTGTTCCTGTTTTTCTAAATTATAAAAATAAATTCCAATTGTTTTTAAATACAATTCTGAATTTAAAATATCTTAAAGAAGCTGAAATAATATTCCGGAAATTTATATGCCACATAAAATAGACTAGAGAATTGAATAAATTGATATGACATTATTTTCATTACTTTGTTTAGGTTATGTCGTCGAGTAATCTTTTTTTGTTTTTATTTACTTCTGTGTTTTATTGTTTTTCACTTTATATATTAAGTTACATTAGGTATATTATGTTTTTGATAAACTGGATTTATCATATTTAAATATTTAGTAATCATTTAGTTTACTAGTAATGGGCTGTTTCAATTTTGAACGTGGGAAAAACATGTCGCGCGTTCGCGCATCGGAAATTTCTAGTCATGTCATATATATAGTTGTCTGCTAGTGGATTTAATGAAAACGAAAATTAGAAGAAAACGTAAAAATGGCTATTCTCAGATGTTGACAAAGGGGGCGAAGAGAGGGACAGTTAGACAAAGAAACTGACAATCGCACTTTTTGGTGCGATTTGATAGTCCGTTTACACCGCTTGGTTGTAAATGCCAATTTGTTTTAAGTTTACACTCGGCCGGTGTAGTGCACGGCCAAAATCGCACCGATTTCTTAACACCGGTGTAAAGTTGTAAGCGCAAATATCATTTTTTTAACAGTGTATCTGTTTCTATCTATGATAAAAAAATTTCAATCCACTTAAATCTATCTCATAAATATTCTTATCTCTTTCTATACACAATACATCCTTTCAATATCTATCCATTTGAATCTTCCCAAAATATTCCTATCTCATTACATCCACAATACATTGTTTCAATTTTTGTCCATTTCAATCAAGCCCAAAAATATTCTAATCTTTTTCTATCTACAATATATTTTTTCAATTTTTATCCATTTGAATCTTCTCAAAATATTCCTGTCTATATCTATCCACGATATATTGTTTCAATTTCTATTTATTTAAATCTTTCCAATAATAGTTTTATTATTATTTTCTTTTTGTCATTGATATATTATTTTCATTTCTGCATATTTGAATATTTCTAAAGCATGAATTAAAAAAATTGGTTGCTATTCAGCTTTGAAAGGGATAAAAAAGATTAATATGGATATACTCCTTTGTAGTTTTAAATGGGACAGAAAAAGGTTTAGGTGGAATTCAAAATGATTGATTTGGACATGAAAAGGAAGGATTAAAAAAGATTGGTTATTACTAAGATTTGAAATGGATAAAAAAAAATTAAAAAGAATAAGAAGAAGATAAATTTGGATAGAGAATTAGGGATAAAAATGGATATACTGCTTAGTAGTTTTAAATGAAACGGAAAAAGATTTAGGTGGAATTGAAAATGATTTACTTGGATACAAAAACTAGGGATTGAAAATAATTGCTTGTTATTCAGATTTGGATAAGATATTAAAAGATAAAAGGGTATAGAGAAAAGATAAGTTTAGATAAAAAATCAAAGATAAAAATAGATATTCTTCTATATAATTTTGCATGAGATAAAATAAGATTTAGGTGGGATTCAAAATTATTTATTTTTATATGTAAAGAAGAGATTGAAAAAGATTGGTTGTCATTCAGATTTGATATTGATAAAAAGTGGTTAAGTGGTTAAAGAGAAGACAAATTTGAATAGAAATTTGGAGATTAAAGTGAATAGATTTACTTAGGAATTAGAAATGGATAAAAAGATATTTAAATGGATAAAGTTGGGATTGATTGCTTAGTAGTTTTAAATGGGACGAAAAAAGATTTAGGTGAAATTGAAAATGATTTACTTGGATACAAAAAGATTAAAGGGGATAGAGAAAAGATAAGTTTAGATAAAAAATCAAAGATAAAAATAGATATTCTTCTATGTAATTTTGCATGAGATAAAATAAAATTTAGGTGGGATTCAAAATGATTCATTTGGATAAGAAAAAAAGGAATTAAAAAAGATTGATTGAAAAAATTCACTTGGGGATTAGAGATGGATAGAAAGTGATTCAAATGGATAAAGTTGGTATTGATTGCTTAGTAATTTTAAATGGGGCAGAAAAAGATTTAGGTGGAATTGAAAATGATTTACTTTGATAAAAAAACTAAGGATTGAAAAAAATTGGTTGTTGTTCAGATTTGGAGAAGATACAAAAACATTAAAGGGGATAGAGAAAAGATAAGTTTAGATAAAAAATTAAAGATAAAAATAGATATTCTTCTATGTAATTTTGCATGAGATAAAAGAAAATTTAGGTGGGATTCAAAATGATTCATTTGGATAAGAAAAAAGGCATTGAAAAAGATTGGTTGAAAAAATTCACTTGGGATCAGAGATGGATAGAAAGTGATTCAAATGGATAAAGTTGGGATTGACTGCTTAGTAGTTTTAAATGGGACAGAAAAAGATTTAGGTGGGAATTAAAATGATTTACTTGGATACAAAAACTAGGGATTGAAAATAATTGCTTGTTATTCAGATTTGGATAAGATATTAAAAGATAAAAGGGGATAGAAAGAAGATAAGTTTACATAGAAAATCAGAGAGAAAAATGGATATTTTGCACGAGATGAAAAAAGATTTAGGTGGGATTCAAAATTATTTATTTGTATATGTAAAGAAGGGATTGAAAAAGATTGGTTGTCATTCAGATTTGAGATTGATAAAAAGTGATTAAGTGGTTAAAGAGAAGACAAATTTGGATAGAAATTTGGAGATTAAAGTGAATAAATTTACTTAGGAATTAGAGATGGATAGAAAGATATTTAAATCGATAAAGTTGGTATTGATTGCTTAGTAGTTTTAAATGGGACAGAAAAAGATTTAGGTGGAATTGAAAATGATTTACTTTGATAAAAAAACTAGGGATTGAAAAAAATTAGTTGTTGTTCAGATTTGGAGAAAATACAAACAGATTAAATGGGATAGGGAGAAGATAAGTTAAGATAAAAAATCAGAGATAAAAATAGATATTCTGCTCTGTAATTTTTCATGAGATAAAATAAGAGTCAGGGGGGATTCAAAGTTATTCATTTGGATAGGAAAAGAAGGCATTAAAAAAGATTTGTTGAAAAAATTCACTTGGGGATTAGAGATGGATAGAAAGTGATTCAAATGGATAGAGTTGGGATTGATTGCTTAGTAGTTTTAAATAGGACAGAAAAAGATTTAGGTGGGAATTAAAATCATTTACTTGGATACAAAAACTAGGGATTGAAAAAATTGGTTGCTGTTTAGATTTGGAGAAGATTTAAAAAGATTAAAGGGGATAAAGAGAAGATAAGTTTAGATTGAAAATCAGATATAAAAATGGATATTCAGCTCTCTAGTTTTGCTTGAGATAAAAAGAGATATAGGTAGGATTCAAAATTATTCATTTTGATAAGAAAGGAAAATATTGAAAAAGATTGGTTGTCATTCAAATTTGAGATTGATAAAAAGTGATTAAAGTTTTTAAAGAAAAGACAAATTTGGATTGGAAATTCGAGATTAAAGTGGATAGATTGATTTAGGGATTAGGGATGGATAGAAAGAGATTCAAATAGATAAAGTTGGGATTGACTGCTTAGTTGTTTTAAATGGGACGGAAAAAGGTTTAGGTGGGATTGAAAATGATTTACTTGGATATGAAAACTAGGGATTGAAAAAAATTGGTTGTTGTTCACATCTGGAGAAGATACAAAAAGATTAAAGGGAATAGAGACGAGATAAGTTCACATAGAAAACCAGAGATAAAAATAGATATTTTGCTCTGTAATTTTGCATGAGATAAAAAAGATTCAGGTGAGATTGATAGTTATTCATTTGTATATCTAAAGAAGGGACTGAAAATGATTGGATGTCATTCAAATTTGATATTCCTAAAAAGTGATTTGAATGGTTTAAGAGAAGACAGATTTGAATAGAAATTCGGAGATTAAAGTGCATAGATTCACTTAGGGATTAGAGACGGATAAAGATTAGCTCTGTAATTTTGCATGAGATAAAATAAGATTTAGGTGGGATTTAAAGTTATTCATTTGGATAAGAAAAGAAGGCATTGAAAAAGATTGGTTGAAAAAATTCACTTGGGGATTAGAGATGGATATAAAGAGATTCAAATGGATAGAGTTGGGATTGATTCGGATAATCTGCCAAGTCAAAAAACTAACCAAAAAAATAGCCTTTTACCTGAAGTGGTTCTGGCCACGACCAAATGCGAGTTAATGAACCAGGATGATGTTCGTATCTTCGGTCTCTTGAAACAAAGACATTTAAAGGATCATGTCCCAATTGTCTACACGCGACTTGGGCATTTCTTTCCGTGAATTTGTAATCGCAAAGAGGAATCCATTGAAGTGTTGTGCAATTATAGAATTCGAGAAAGCCTTCATTAGTATCTGAAGTGCAATTCCCTTCCTTACAGAGTCGAATCGTTTTCAATGGAACGTTTTGCACACTACGCTTGAAAGACGATTTCGCCATCTGCGAGAATTCTTCACTTAATGGCCTCATTACAATTTCGTGTCCGGCTGCGCCAATAGCTTGTAGAGTGCCAAGCACCAAAATTCCAACATTTGGAGCAAATTCCATTACGACGTCTGGATTAATGTACAAAGTCGCACCTGGCATTACTGTAATGTCGGATTTAATTATATAGGGCTCTGCTCTCGCGTGAATTGAAATTGTTTCGTGGATTTGACCTCCAAGATTGTCTAAGTCAATTTTTGAAGATTGATCCCAAGATGCAGATATTGATGAATCCAGTGAATTAGTGGTTAAATAAGGCCTAAAATCAGCTATTGCGTGATCGTTCCAGTCATTGAAATCAAAGATTTTTTGTCTGAAATTAAAAAGAATTAATTAATAATAAGTACTTTATTAATTCATTTATGGTTGTAGATTTTATAAATATCATTTTTAGGCGCGGTTTTTTCAGATAGGGTAACGCTTCCAGTTATTAGACACGTCACAGTTGATTGGACAAATTTCAATTTTTTATGATTAAAAATTTAATTAATATGCGGCAAAAGATATTATTGTAAAATGTAACAACAGTTTCAAGTTTCACAGTGACAAGGAAGAATATTTTAGGGGAAAATAGGGGACTTTTAGGGTACTTTAAAAAATTTATAAATAAAGATAAATAAATTATATATCGCATAATTAATTTGCAGGATCAAACATTTTGTAGTACAAATTTTAAAAGAGTTGCAGTATTTCTTTTAATATTATTAAATTACTAGCAAAATAAAACGTGCGCAAGCGCGCGATTAGTTTTTCATACATTTCAAAAATTATAAAATGCAATAATAAATATAAAAAATCGGTAAATACTATTTATCTAATAAAAAAAAAGGAATATTTTAAATATAGGTAATATTTAAAAATCAGTTAATATAAATAAAATAAATATTTATTTAGAACAAAATTTATAATATTTTAGAATTAAAAAGAATTGCAAAAAATAATTGCAAATTATGCAAATAAATTGAAAAAAAATGAAATCAATTAAAAATTGGGGAAACAAACTAAAACAATCATAAAAATGTTTCAAACATAAAGAAAATAATTAAAATTTGACAAAAATACTTGAGAATCTTAAAAGTAAATTAAAACAAAATTGAATAATGAAAAATTAGAGAAAATAATTGAAAATTAAAAAACATGGTTAGAAATTGAGATAAATAAATTAAAATTAAAAAAAAAATTAAAATTTGAGAAAATAATTAAACAAATTAAATAAAATATTTTAAATAAAGGAAAGTTAAACAAAATTTGAGAAAAATAATTAAAACTGTCAGAAGTTCATTGAAATAAAAGAAAATAATTAAAAATTAGAGAAAATAAATGAAAAAAGTTAAAAATAATTTAAAATTGAACAGAACAAGTTTTAATTAAAGAGAAATAAGTAAAAACTTTTTGTCAATTATAAAAAAAAACGAGAAAAAGAACGAAAGTAATTGAAAATTGAAGAAAATAATATTAAAAATAATATCAATAATGAAATAATTGAAAAGTCAGATAAATGGTTAACAATTTTTGAAATTATGAAACAAATGTAAAGAATTAAAAATTCAAGAAAATAAATTTTGGAGAATAATTATAAATGTTTTTAAATTTTAAAACTTGTCGAAAATAATTAAAATATGATACGAACAATAATAAGTTGTAAAAAATAAATGACATTTAAGTGTGATATTGAAAAAATTACAGAATTTTTTTTAAATAAAGAAAAAATAATTGAAATTGAAAAAAAATACATGAAGATCTTAAAAATCAATTAAAAAAAGAAAATAACAAAAAATTGGAGAAAAGAATTGAAGAAATAAGCTAAAAGTAATTGAAATTTACGATAATTAATAAACAAAATTTGAAATTATGGAAAGAAATGAAAATAATTAGAAGTTGAAGAAAATATTTGAATTTTCAGAAAAATACTTAAAAATCTTAAAAAATAATTTTAGAAAATGAGAATAACTAAAAATTGGAAAAAAGAATTGAAGAAATAAGCTAAAAGTAATTGAAATTTACGATAATTAATAAACAAATTTTGAAATTATGGAAACAAATAAAAATAATTAAAAATTGAAGAAAACAATTGAAATTTTAGAAAAATTCTTAAAAATCTTAGAAAATAATTTTAGAAAATGAGAATAACTAAAAATTGGAGAAAAGACTGGAAAAATGCTAAAAATAATTGAAATTTACGATAATTAATAAAAGTTTTTGAAAATTATTAAAACATATAAAAATAATTAAAAATTAAAGAAAATAATAGAAATTTGAAAAAAATACTTAGAAAAATTTTAGAAATTAATTTTATAAAATGAGAAAAACTTAAAATTGGAGAAAAGTCTGGAAGAAAGCTAAAAATAATTGATATTTATGATAATTAATAAAAAAAAAATGAAATTCTGATAACGAATGAAAATAATTAGAAATTGAAGAAAATATTTGAATTTTCTGAAAAATACTTAAAAATCTTAGAAAATAATGTTAGAAAATGAGAATAACTAAAAATTGGAGAAAAGAATTGAAGAAATAAGCTAAAAGTAATTGAAATTTACGATAATTAATAAACAAATTTTGAAATTATGGAAACAAATAAAAATAATTAAAAATTGAAGAAAGCAATTGAAATTTTAGAAAAATTCTTGAAAATCTTGGAAAATAATTTTAGAAAATGAGAATAACTAAAAATTAGAGAAAAGACTGGAAGAATGCTAAAAATAATTGAAATTTACGATAATTAATAAAAGTTTTTGGAAATTATTAAAACAAATAAAAATAATTTAAAAAAAACAAGAAAATAATAGAAATTTGAGAAAAATACTTAAAAAAATTTTAGAAATTAAATTTATAAAATGAGAAAAACTAAAAATTGGAGAAAAGTCTGGAAGAAAGCTAAAAATAATAACAATGAAAAAATCATAACAAATGAAAATAATTAGAAATTGAAGAAAATATTTGAATTTTCAGAAAAATACTTAAAAATCTTAGAAAATAATTTTAGAAAAAGAGAATAATAATTAACAATCGAGAAAAATAATTGAAAAATGATAAAATTAATTCAAAATTGAAAAAAATAATTGAAATATGCTGAAAATAACTTAAGACTGAGAAAGAAAATTGGATTATGATGAAAATAATTTAAATATGAAAAATTCAAAACATTCAATAAAATTTGAGAGAAATAACTGAAAAAATCATAGAGTACATGTTTAGAAAAAAATAATAATTAAAAAATTACTTAAAAAATTTTAATTAAAGAGAATAATTAAAAAATTGCAGAAATAATTAAAATTGATGAGAATAATTGCAATATCGGATAAATAATTGAAAATTTTAAAAGTAATGACAAAATAATGAATGTAATTATAAATTGATGAAAATCAAGAAAAATGTGCAGAATTCAGTTTTAAGCAAAAGAAAATAATTAAAAAATCGTTATATAATGAAAAATTAATGCCAATAATCTAAATTTAAGATAATAACTGAAAATTTAGGAAATTAATTGCATTTGTATATATTTTAAACTTCTTCAGAAACCATAATACATTTTTAAAGCATTTTTCGAAACTTTTTTTTTACACAAATGCCAATTAAAAACCAGCACAACAAAATAAAATAACAGGGACTAACTTCACTCTGGATTTTAAAACGTGGACAGAAAAAGATGAATAAATATTAATACTAACTAACTTCAGGAGTTTACGGAGATTATTATTATTTAATTAACTTTTATGTTAAAAAATATTTTATTATTTAATTTCTTTTGCAAAACAATTAAAAGCCGGTTATTTCTAAATACGAAAAATTAACTATTTTAATTATTTATTCTTCTTTATTTTAAAAGATTTTTAAGCTATTCATGTTTGATAATTAAACCATAACACTTAACTTTCAAATATTTTAAATAATTTAATGAGTCCAATAACTGGGTCACGATAATTGGATCTCCAATTTTTTCCGAGTCCAATGACTGGAGCAAGTGACTTGTCTTTTTATTTGCCTTACATTTTATCAAAAAATTAAGGTTGACCCTTAATGTCGACTCTTATCTAATTAGAGGGTCAAACTATTTTTAAAACCAAAAAATAAACTCTAACATAATTAAAAATACATTAAAAACAAAAAATCTGACACTGTTCCTCTCACCTAATTTGAGCGTCGTTGTAAGTTCCCCACCAGTTTTCCCTGACGTCCACCAAATTATCAATTTTCGCGGTTTTAATACCAGCAAGAAGCTCATAATCCAGTGAATTTTCACCAAATAAATTTCTATTTATTTGCACCTTCTGTATCCCGTGAAAACCTATAACATAGCTCGGATCGTTGAACATCTGATGAGTACCTCTATTCATCAAATTATAAAAATTTCTTTTAACTTCATTTAACCAAAATATGGCGTAAACTTCGCCCATAATTTCCGACTGGCTGTCCGCATTAAATTCAACCATGAAAGAGCCATTATTATTATATATTTGATTGCTCTCAATTTGCATCTTTTTCTCCATTCCTCGAATGGAAATTAGACCTCTTTTGCACTGATTTCCATCAAACTGATTCCTCGTCATGTTTAAATACGCAAAGTGGCCATCGACAACGAAAGCAAACTGCTCGTTATTCCGCCAAGTGTTATTATCAAAATACAAAGAATGGGTAAAATTTTCATTGTATTGCCAAACATATGGAAGAGCAACTTCGAAACCTCCACCGAGATTTCTTTCAATTGTGCTGTCCTGCAAAATCCAGTGGAAAAGATTGTTTGAATGGCGCATATCACGACTAAATTGTAAAATTCCCTTTCTATTGTCGGTGATTAATGATTTATTGATATGAATTGAAATTTCTGACAAATTGGACTGAAATACATTCCAATGTGGAGAGTGAATAAAAATTGCTTCCTTCGTGTTGTGAGATATTTCACAACCAATCAGCTGAATTGATTCATTTGCTTTTCGAAGATTGTGATTTCCTTTGTCATCTAAATAAAGATTGTAATACGAGGCCAAAATTCCACGCTCGTTACCCCTTATTCGGCTTTTCCAGACTTTTAAAGTTGGAATTGGTCCTTTCACTATTCGATTGCTTATGTCCTGTTGAATTAAAAAAGTTTTTAGTATCTGGTATTTTTAATTATATCTCGAATTTATTAAAAGAACATTAAATCTTTCAAAATTATTCTCATGTAAAAAAAATTTAAGTACATCAGTTTTAAACATTCAATATATAGCACTTCTATTTAAGAGATAATTTTAATTATTAAAACATTTAGAAACATCAATTATATGAAAAAATGAAAAAATTCTTAATGAGAGAGTAAAGTTAGGAAAACAGTAAAAAAATCTTAAAAAATAAGAACAAGTGAGAACTCGTTTATATATTGAAATAATGAAATTGATAAATATTTATTTTAAAACCTTGTGAATGCAAAAATGTAAGAAAATGAAAAAATAAATTATATAAAAGTGTAAAACAACTAGTGATGAATCTACAAAAACTATAAGAAAATTCTTTAAAAATTATAACCTTATGGAAATTATGTTTAAAAAAGAGAAAATTTTACAAAGAATGAAAACAATTTTGAAAAAATCTATGAATCTGAAAATATTATAAAATCTGTGAAGAAAAGAAAGAAATCAACGAAAAAGGTAATAAAATTAAAGAATAATTAGAAAAAAAAATTTAAAAACCTAAAAAAGAAATAATAAATTTTTTGAAATAAAAAGGTTAAAAAAATTATTGAAGTGAAGAGAAAAATTTAAAAATATAGTAATTTTATCTTAAAATTTTACAAAGTCGAAGAAAAAATTCATGGAATTATTTTAAATCATCAAATCATGTGATAATATGTGAGAAAACAAAAGTAAAAATTAAAAAATAAAAATTACACAAAAATGAGAAAATAACAAAAAATGTATAAAAAACGGAAAAACTTTTTAAAATATTAAAAGATAAACATGACATTAAATTAAAAAAAATAAAAAAGTTAATGACAAACGTAAAAATTGTATTAAAAATTATATTTTCAAAAAATTAGTAAAATTAGGAAATTATTTTAAAAAGTAAGAGAAAAAACAATAAATTAAATTTTTTTTACCAATTTCAAAAGAAATAGTTAAACAGTTTTGAGAAAAAAAAATTTTAAAGAAATAGAAAATTGATGATAAAATGAGAAAATTTAGTACAAAATCAAATTTACGTAAAAGGAAATAAAAGAAGAAAAGTCTTTAAAAAATTATGAAAAAATTAACAAATAAGGAAAAAATGTAGAAAGAACGAATTAAAAATTTTTAAGATTTAGTAATTATACGACAAAAATTAAACATTTTCAAACATGGAAACAATTTCTAAGACACAGAAAAATGATGAGAAAATTTAATTCATTCAAAGTTCAAAGAATGACAAACAAAAATATGAAAAAACGGAAAAATGTTAAAAAAGTAAAAAAATTAAAAAATTTAGTGAGAAATGAAGAGGATAAAAAAGGCAAAAGACTAGAGAAAACCAAAAAACATTAGATAAAAAATAATTTCATAATATTTGAGAAATGGAAAATTAAAGTTAACGAACCACGAAAAAATGAAAAATTTCCAAATTATTTAACAATATAGAATTCTTTAAAAATCTATTAAAAAATAAAAAGCAGTAAAAATGATGTAAGAAAATGTAAAACAGATAAATAAAGAATTTGCAAATAAATAAATAACTGTTTTTAGCAGTAAAAAAATGTATGAAGTTATTAAAAAAATTAAGAAAATTGATAAAAAATTTGAAAAAAACTTTAAAAACTCTAAAAAATCTTGTAGCATTAGAAAATTTTTTATAAGAATCCTAACTAACATTTTTTTTAAATCTGTGAGAATTTATAGACTTTGTGACACACAGAATAAATAAATTTGGCAAAAAATATACAAAATGTAAAGAAAATTGAATAAATTTACAAACAGAAAAGCTAATTTAAAGCAATTTGGTACAAAAAATTAAAAATTTGAAGAACATTTTTTTTATTTACTCCTCTATCTTAAACCCTAAAAAATGAGAAATATTTTACGAAATTGTAAAAATAAATAAGAAAATCAACGAAAGACAAAAGAAATTCTTCTAAAATTAATAAAAATAAAATTGTATAAAATAAACTGAAATAATAACTTGACATGGAAAATAGTTAATTTTTTATTATTAAAATTTAATTTAATTTAAATTCAAAAGTTGTATTATATTGAAATTAACTGACGTTTAGAATCTAATTAATTTACATAATGGCTTGAAATTATTAACATTTTTCCATTATTTTTTACTTTCCTTCAGCTAAAAATGTTCACATCGTATTCCGACCATTTTTAGTTTAATTCATTTAAATTTTAGAAAAGATTACAATTTTTTGGGATTTATTTAAAAATTCTTTTCACAAATTCTCGGTTTTTTTTGTGGACTGAATTCCTGGCAATTTTACAAATTTCCCGAATCGCGAGACACCCTGTAAAGATCATTAAAAAATTTTCTACCAATATAATAAATCTTTTCAGAATTCGGAGGTTTTTCTCTATTTTTCTTTTCTTCACAGTTTCTTTAATTTAAATATTTTATATGTACAAAAATAAAAAATATTACCTGGATTGGAGCTAAAAGTGAAGTCAGAACCAACACTGTTCCTCCTAAAGCAGCTTTTCCGCTGTGATATTCTAAAACGACTACAAATGAACTTGATGTAACTGGAAAAACTGATAAATCTCGTTTTAGAATCCACGAATTTTCTTTATGATAAATATTATGAGCATCATGGATAATAATTTCCTCCGTGCTTTCATTGTGAATTGGATTTAATAGTTGAATTCCAATAACGTATCCTGGAGTGCACTGAAAAGAATAAAAATAAAATAAATTATGAATTTGAAAAATTAGGAAACTAGCAAAAATAAGTTTATATTATAATTTAATTAATTTTTAATCTCAATTATTTATGGCAAAGCATTACAAATTAGTAAATTTTACATAAGAATTAATTTATATTTTTTTAAAAACAATTCTAAATTGGATTTAACAAAAAATGTGGTAGATTAATTTCAATTGTTTTTCCGAGTTAGATTACATTTTTTTTTAATATCTTAGATTATGAGCGTTTAATTTTTAAATTTCGACGCATTAGAATTTGGACATTCTTCTTAATTTATAATTAAGAATTAAAAAGAAATTCAATTGAAGGGATTAGATCTGGTTGAAAGTTAAAACTTAACCAATTTTAGAATTTTACTGGTCGACTCTAAATCCGAGACCATTTTAATTAAAAAATGAAAGTGTATAAAGTTTCTTCACCTTGAATTTAAAACATTTATTTGTTAAAGTATTGAAAATTATAATAATGTTGAAGATACAACAAATTCAGTAATTTATAAAATCTCTGACGGATAAGAAAAAGTTAACCGTGTTTGTCTGCGTTTATCTCCGAAAATTATTATTGCTTTTTTAATCATAAAAACATTTATCAAGACTTTATTAGTTAATCCTGAGATCAGTTTCTATATATTTTTTATATTTTTCAATATAAATTTGGAATTTGAGACTAACTCAGACAAACGATTTAAACTTTCTTCAAATTTGTTTCTTTCTAATCCGCCAGAAATTTGACTCATTCAAATTGTAGAATATAAAAATTAATTTTCTTCTTTAGAAACGTAAAATAAATATGTTTCAATTTCAAATTTGGATAAATTAAAAAACAAAATTGAAAAAATCGAATATTTCCTGAATTTTTCCAGATTATTTCTTAAAGAATTTTAAAATAAAAAATATTAATGTTAATTCTAAATTACTATTAACATTATTATTACAGGGTATCTACCGAAACATGATTTTCAAATTCCCGGTTTTCCCAGATCTAAAATCTCATTTTTCCCGGATTTCTTTTATGTATGCTTAACAGCTATAATATTAAAATAGTGAAAAAATTAAGTGCGTAATATAATATAAGTTTTTAAGGTAAAATTGATCTTTGATAAAAATAATTCCAAAATGGCAAAAATAATAAAAATTTGAAGAAACAAAATGAAAGATGACAAAACTAATTAAAAATGAAGTAAATAATTAAAAATTTGAAGAAAAGACTTGGAAAATGACAAAAATGATTAAAAAATGGAAAACAAAATAAAAATTTGATGTCAATACATAATTAAAAAATTGAAGAAAAAAATTGACCATGAAAGAAAATAATTATATAATTGAAAAATCATAGAATTGATAGAAATTTAAAAAAATACTTGAAAAATGATAAAAATAATTAAAATTAAAAAAAATAATTGAGAAATGACAAAAATAATTGAACCTTGAAAAAAAATGAAAAATGATAAAACTAATTTAAAATTATGTAAAAAATTTATGATTTGAGAAAAAAGACGTAAAAAATGACATTAATAATTGAAGAATGGAGAAACAAAATAAAAATTAGAAATCAATAATTGAAAAATTGGAGATAACAATTGACGTTTAAAGAAAATAATTAAATAATGATAAAATAATTGCAAAATCCCAAAAAATTTGAAATTTGAAGAAAATACTTGAAAAATGATAAAAATAATTAAAATTAAAAATAAAAAGCAATTGATAAATGACAAAAATAATTGAAAAATGAAAAAATGAAATGTAAATTAAATTAAGAAATTAAAGAATCCATGACAATAATTTAAAGATATAAGAAAATAAGTTAAATTTGGAGAAAGTAGTAAAAAAATGTAGAAAATATTGATAATACTTAAGAAATGACTAAATTATTTGAAAATTTTAAAAGGAATTAAAAAATTATAAAAATAATTATAATAGGAAAAATAATCGAGAAATAACAAAAAGAACAGAAATTTGAAGAAAATAATTGAGATATCACAAAAAATTTAAATTTGAAGGTAATATGTGAAAAATAACAAACATAAAATAATAAAATAATAAAAATTTGAGAAAAATAATTGAAAAGTGACAAAACTAATTAAAAATTAAGTAAAAAGTAAAAAATTTGAAGAAATGACTTGAAAAATAATAAAAATAATTAAACTTTGAAAAGAAATTGAGAATTGACAAAAGTAAATGAAAATTGAAATAAGAAATTAAAAAATTCATGACAATAATTTAAAGATATAAGAAAATAAATACAAAATTTGGAGAAAGTAATAAAACACAGTCGAAAATATTGACAATAATTGAGAAATTACTAAATTAATTGAAAAAACAATTAAAAAATGACAAAAATAATTGAAAATAGGAAAAAATAGTCGAGAAATGACAAAAATAATTGAAATTTGAAGAAACTAAATTGATAAATTACAAAAAATTTAAATTTGAAGATAATACATGAAAAATAACAAAAATTTGAGATAAATAATTGAATAATGACATTAATGATTGATAACTGGTGTAAATAATTAAAAGAATGTGAAATTGAAAAAAAAAATTTAAATTTGAAAAAAAAATAATTGTCAATTAGTGTAAAGTATTTAAAAATTATTGAAGAAAATTGCTGAAATTTGAAGAAAAAAATTAAAAACTGTGTAATAAATTGAGAAATTGATGACCATAAAAAAGAAGATTGAAAATAATTATTGAAATTTTATAAAAATAATTTTAAATGTTAAAACTAATAGAAATATGCAGGAAATAGTTAAAAAATGTTGTATATAATAATAATAGATAATTATTATTTTACTAAGAAAGTGAGAAAAGTGATTTTTTTTTAAAGTAAGTAATAGTAAGTGATTTTAAAATAAGTGAATAAAAATGAGAAAAGTAAGTCACTGGCAGCCCTGAAAATGCTCAAATTCGCTTGAAACTTGTTACACTTTTACTATTTTGAAAATCTAACTTCAGATTAGTAACCAGAAACATGGATTACCACCGAGTAACAAGTTTGAAGTGAATTTGAGCAATTTTGCAAAATATGTCTGCCTTATTGGATCCGCCATTTTGAATTTTGAAAAATTGGTAAATCTGATATCGTTTTCATAATCAGAGACTTCGAAAACGAGTAATAAGTTACAAGCATATTTGAAAAATTATGAAAACGAATAAGCTGAAATTTTTAAAAATTCCCGGATATAATTTTTTTTCCCCGGCAATTTCCCGGGTTTTTCCCGGTCGAACTAAAATCCCGGCGAATTCCCGGTGAGTAGACACCCTGATTATTATTACAATTATTAATTCTAATTTAATTTGACTCTTACACTGATATTGATAAATTTATCAACGACTCTTCCGTTCATTTTGGCTGTGATGAGATACTTGGTTTCTTTCATTTCTAGTTCGATATTTGCGCTGTTTTCGGGCAACACAATTGGATTGTAATTTTCCGAGGAAACGTCCGGTGATTGGGTAAACCATCCTGCAAATTCTCTCTGCTGAACTGCAGAGAGCGCAGGATTGTGCCTGATCCCAGCTGCCTTATTGTTCTCGATTCTCGAGTTGGAAATCTGCAGGCCTAATTGTTTGAAACTGACTCCGTTTCCTCTATTATTTGAAAATTCGCTATTCTGTACTGTGTTGACTGCATCCGCAGAATAAATATCAGAATACAATATCCCCAAGCCATCTTGCAGATTATTCAATACTTTCACACCCTCCAATGAATGACGAGCAAAGTCGATTTGCAGTGCTGAAAAAAAATTATTTCTCATTAACTAATTATTTTAATTTTTCTAATTAAGTTAAAAAAAAAAGTGGATATTTCCTTCGTGCGAATGGAAAATGTTTATTTTCGTTCCTAGTGGGCAAAAAGTAGCTTTTTTATCTAAATCACTCTGCAGGGTTTTAATTTATTTTTAATTTAAATTTTAATTTAAATAAAGCAATACAATCTCAATTTTAGAGCAAATTAAAAAAAAATTTCTTCGTAATTCAATTCTCTATCGATTGCTCGAACCGAATATTTTGTTTATCATTTATTTAAATTAATTTTTTTATTAAAAATCTATGGCAAAATCCGAATTTTGCAGAAAATCTATTTTCTACCCATTAAAAAGTCAAAGATTGTATCGGAAATTACATTAACAATATTTTGGAGTACTTCTAATATATAAAAATTTGTATAATAACAGTTTTTTTAATTGAATAATAATTTAATTAACTAAATTATAGAAAAAACCACATAAGCAGTAAAAGTTTAATTTGCTGTACAAGACTTATAGATTTTAACCAAAATTTTAAAAAATAATTAAAATTTGTATTCTGCTATATAATATTAGGCGTTTAAAAATTGTTTAAACAATCTATTATTGTTAATTTTAAATATTCTTAAAAATAATCAGATAGAGTTCTATCTTTTTTTAAATTTTGCAACATTTTATGTCTTTAATAACAAAGTATAAAAATGAAGGATAACTTCAAATGGTTAACAATGGTTTAACCAATCTATTATTGTTAATTTAAAATTTTATGATCATAAAGAGTTCTAGTTTTTTTTCTAAATTGTTCAAAAATGATGCTTACAATAACTATAGAAGTAATAAGTATAAAGATAAAGTACAATTTTTAATGTTTAACAATTGTCTAAACAATCTATTATTGTTAATTTACATTTTTCTTAAAAATATTCATACACAGTTCTAGTTTTTTCTGAATTTTGACACATTTTGCGTGTACAATTACTAATAATGAAGTTGAAGGATAATAATAAATGTTTACCAACAGTTTAAACAATCTGTACTTGTTAATTTTCAATTTTCTTAAAAGTAATTGTTACTTTGCATTTTGAATTTAGAAATTTTGAAAAAAATTTGCATTGTTGTCCGCCATATTGGATCCGCCATTTAGAATTTTGAAAAATTATGAACGGATTCGGAATCAGTGACCCCGAAAACCTCTATAGCCTAGTTTCATAAATTATGTCAAAAATGTTGCGTTTTTGTCCGCCATTTTGTTTCCGCCATTTTAAATTTTGACAAATTATTAACAGATTCGTAATTTGCGATCCAAAAAACCTCTATGTACCAAGTTTCACTAATTTTAATATGAAACTTCAAGATTGGTCCAACAGATATTAATTTTTTACTTTTTTTAACAATACCCGCCATTTTGACGCCGCCATCTTGAATATTTTTCACAATTTAAAAAAACTAGAAATTTTTATGATTATAAAATTGTAAATTAACAATAATAGATTACTTAATCAATTTTTAAACATTCAAGATTATCCTTTTTCTTCATACTTAGTTATTTATGTATTACAGACTCAATATGTTGCTTGATTTAGAAAAAAACTAAAACGCTGTATGATTATTTTTAAAAAAATTTTTAATTAACAATAGTGCGATTCCAAGAGAAATTTACGTTATTTTCAGACAGCTTAACGGCGGAAAATGAAACTTTAGAATCTTATTATATTTAATATGACTAATGTTTTACATAAATATTTAGATCAAAATAATTAATATTATCTTCCGTTCTATCAGTCGTATCAAGGTTTTCTTTTTTTTTTAAATGCTCTGAAAAATATAAGGAATTTTTTTATTTCAGGGCAATTTTTTATAACTTTTATATTAAAAAAGTTATTAAATAAAAATTATATAACTTTTAAGCAGCCAGATTAAACTCAATGACCAAAATGCTAAAACGAACTTACCTGTGTTCTTTTCAAGATTCCAAAAGAAATGAACTTTACAGTTACTTTCTTGATATTTAATTTTAATAAATTATAAATGTAAACATTGGAGATTTCTGTTAGTGAAGAAATCAATATGGTTGCGCACGCATTTCTATATGAGAAAAATGAAGTTATGGTTATACGAAGTCGCAGTGATGCCAACTACCGTAACGCTTCTGCGTACATCTGTGTAAAAATCGTATCATTAGTCGAAATGCGCAGATGCGTTTGATTTCAGTCTTTGGCATCACTGCGATTTCGTATAACCATGATTTCATTCCTCTTAGATGGAAATGCGTGCGCAACCATATTGATTTGTTTACAAACAGAAATCTCCAATGTTTACATTTATAATTTATTAAAATTAAATATCAAGAAAGTAACTGTAAAGTTCATTTCTTTTGGAATCTTAAAAAGAACACAGGTAAGTTTGTTTTAGCATTTGGGTCATTGAGTTTTATCTTGCTGCGTGAAAGTTATATAATTTTTATTTAATAACTTTTTTAATATTAAAATTATTAATAATTGCCCTAAAATAAAAATATTCCTTATATTTTTCAGGGCATTTTAAAAAAAAGAAAACCTTGATACGACTGATAGAAATTGAGACCTGTACAGAGTACAGCAGACTTGTCTGCTGGTGGCGCCTAGAGCACAATTGAAAAATTCACCCATACATTACAGATTAGTAAATATTTAAAAAATGAAGTAACTTACCGGGTTTAAACGAATTCGTCGCATAATCAAGCAATCCAGCTTTTTCAATCGTGATGTACTGCAAATCGCTTCTTTGGGCTAAAGGTCCGAGTCTCAATCCAGCCCAAGCAGCGTCAGAACATTTAACGCTAACATCATTCTCATGTGTACAAGAGTTTTCGAATTCATCAGCACTCTCTGCTTTACATTTCGAAATATCCATATCATCTTCCGTACACTGCACATTGCTAAGAATGATGTCCTCGTTCTTTCCTGCGTTTGGAATTTGAGACCTTTCCATAAACCAATTGTCCGGATCCAAAGTTAAACCCAACTGATGACAAACAAGAGCAGCGTCGCGCATAGTCCACCCATAATTACAAACCGTTCCCCATTTGTCGCCAATCCTGACCTGCAGTCTGCCCTCGAGGTTCGACTTCCCACCAAGAAGTCTCACAGGAACGGAGCTGGACAAGTCGAAGTCCATGGCTTCAGCCATGGTTTCATTGTCCGGTTCGATGACAATTTCCTCCTTAAGAGTCAGCTGGATATTGTTCGGACCTTTTCCTTGAGCATGCAGCCTGCCAGCGACCATCATCCCCACAGCTGGCGGGAACCGAAGAGTCACTCCCGGCTGGATAATCAGTTTTCCTCCAGGTCTCACGTTAATATCTCGCTGAACAATGTACTCTCCAGGTCTCAGAGTTTCCAGTCCATCAACCTCTCCTCCCAGGACATTTGAATCGGCGGACAAAAACTGTGGCACGAACGTTGGCATGGACATTATTATATTTCCTCCCGGATTGCTCCCATGCAGCAAATACGGCAAGTATTGGATCTTCGCGAGATTGTATCTATCCCTTCTGTGAAAAAGTCGATCGAAAATTATCCTCTCGTTCTCAGAACCCAGCCAGTTGTAAGTGCAGTTGATAATTTTGCTCTGGTCCTCAAAGTGCGAGCCGATCTCGTACTTGGACTCGGGATTTTGAATGATATTCCGATAGATTTTGGCATTACTGGAGGAAATTACCACCACTGCAGATACTCGAGATCTAGGAATGAGTCTTGAACCCTGAACGTCGCTGTTATCAAATGGCTCCTTGACTTTGTTGCGTTTCAGGAAATTCCTAGTGAAAAAGAGTTTCTGCACATCACTGTACGGTGAGAGACCGATGTTGACAACGTAAACTCCCAGATTGTCGTAGAATTCGTTGTGTTGAATGAGAATGTCCGCTGGTAGGACGTTAAACTCCTCGAAAAGTGGATTCTTCACCAGAATCCCTCCATAATTGTTTTCCTTGAAGTGATTAAATTCAATGCAGGCTTTTATATTCAGAGCCGGGCTCAACTTGATGCCCAGTTTGGAATTTTGAATGAAGACGTTGTATCCGATCTGGACGTTCATCAAATCCTGGTTGTACCTGTTGAGAATTATATTCATGTAATGCACGGAAACAATTTGGGATAACGGTTGCACAAAGAAATTTGTCTGCTGGCGTTTTTTTTACAAAAGTGTGTCCAAAGAAAATACATCAGAAAATTTTTGGTGCGTACATCCCTATATTGAAAATTAATTTAAGTTATGCTAGGAATTATCCGAAACCAAGCCTTTCACGTGTCCTTACAAAAAGTTAAGGAGGTGTTTGGGTAAAAGAGAAAACTGGCTTCCTCACAGCAACGGGATATTCGTCGAAAATTAGGATGTGTTATGGGCATCAATAAACTATGTTCGGAAAGTTCATAGGACATTTCAGGTAATGGTATTCTTAAACGTTCTATAAAGGAACATAAATATTGCAATTTTCACAGAAAATCCCGTTGCTGGTAGGGATTTAAGAAACAAAAATTTACAAATTATTTGAAGATATTAATCCTCGATGGAACACAATATCGTATTAAATTTTTAACAAGAAAATTAAAAGAAAGGTCACGGACAAAGTAATGGAACATATCAGCGTTGTATAGTTTATTTATTTTCATACAGAATTATAAGCCCCCACAGCACCTAAACTTGCCAAAACTTGTCTCAACTTGGCAAACATTTCCTCAAGTGTCGTCAACTTTCTAAAAGTTTACTGCAAGTTTATAAACTTGAGAAAAGGTTGTTACAGTTGATGCAAGTTTAGGTCTGTGGGAGAAGAGGGAGAGGTACAAACATGGTCACTTATTAAGATATCAGGTTAGTTTACGCGCATAAAAAGTCAGTGGAAAAAAGATGCGCAAAAATTAACCTGATGTTGTATAACAGGCTTGTCCATATTCTTTTTCTCGTTCACTTTCCGTTTCTACTACTGCTCTCTTTCCACACACAGCGTCTTTTGCTGGACCCTAGCTTACTTTTCTCACTCTAAGAAACCATATTTATACACTAAGAGAAATGAATGTTACCCAGTAATAACCAGATGGTATCCAGTAGCATCTAGATGGTATCCGGTAGCAGTTGATGCTAACCCGTAGCATCTAGATCATACGGGATACCATCTGGTTGTTATAGAGTATTCTGAGCATTTATGAGAGTTATGGATGTTACCCAGTAACAACCAGATGGTATCCAGTAGCATCTAGATGGGATCCTGTAGCATATAGATGCTAACCCGTAGGATTTAGATC
This sequence comes from Ganaspis brasiliensis, assembly GCA_037103525.1. Classification (NCBI taxonomy): domain Eukaryota; kingdom Metazoa; phylum Arthropoda; class Insecta; order Hymenoptera; family Figitidae; genus Ganaspis; species Ganaspis brasiliensis. The sequence continues at coordinate 2,625,535 of JAZKLR010000311.1, forward strand.
ATACGGGATACCATCTGGTTGTTATCGAGTAGCATCCATTTTTCTCAGTGTAATATTTAATTTCTACGCAACACTCTAGTGTGAAGTTAGCCAACAGCAAGCTGTCCTGAGAGCGGTTTTTGGATAAACATGTTGTATAATAACCATGGCAGTGTGCCAAACAATTACTCCCTTTTAAAATTTGGTTCAAATATGACGTTAGGTGTCATACAACGCTAATATGATCAAATTCTTTATCCGCGACTTTTCTTTTAATTTTCTTGTTAAGAATGTAATACGATGTTTGATGAGAATTAATATCAACAAACAATTTGTAAGTTTTTTCTTAAATCCCCTGAAGGTGTTGAGATATTTAGCGGAAATTAGGATATGTTACGGACATCACTAGGATTTGATCAGAATCGGACGTTCATAGGACATTTTAGGTTTTATCTCCTAATACATTCTATCAACGTCCTGATCATATCCTAATTTCTGCGAAACATCTCGTTGCCGAGAGGGATTTAAGAAAAAACCTACAAATTGTATGACGATATAATTGTTCAATGAAACACAATGTCTTATTATATTTTTAACAAGAAAATTAAAGGTAAACTCTCGGATAAACAATTGAAACATATTAGCTACGTAATCATACGTCATAGTTTAGTTGTACAAAATTTTGGAAGAGAGTGCCTGTTTATCACACGGCCATGGTCATTATACAACATCAGGTTAGTTTTTGCGCATCTTTTTTCCATTAATTTTTGATGCGCGGAAACTGACCTGATGACCATGGACGTGACATCTTTCTCCTCACAATTTTATATGGATAAAAATGAAGCGTACAACAGCGTACGACGCTGATATGTCTAGTACTTTATCTGTGACTTTTCTTTTAATTTTCTTGTTAAAAATTTAATACAATATTGTGTTTTATCGTCTGTTAGTATCTTCAAACAATTGGTTTTTTTAAATCGTCGGAATTTCGGACAGATTACTGGATATTTCTAATAGACTTCAAATATGTTGGAACCATCTCTTTAAAATCATGAAAAATAGTGAGGAAAAATTCGGATTTGGTGTCCATTTAAGAATACATCTCGAGGTTAAGATATATAAAAAATTCCGGGCAAAAGGTTCCAAATAGCCACACGTATTTCCGAGCCGAAAATCGGGAAGATATTTTTACACGGGATAAAATATAAAAATAAAGTCAACATCAAAAAAATTAAATTGACTAGAATTAACATTACCTCCAATTGGATTCCACTTGAACTGCAGTTTCGCTACTGCTGTTGAACCAATTCCCGGTAATGTTAACATAGGACTTTCCCGTCGAATTGCCCACCAAAATTCCAATATCCTTATTTTTAAAAATCTCAGAGTACTCGATAGTTGTAGACTGATTGAAGTGAACGTAATTAGTGTAGGATGAATCATTCAACCAAACGGCAAATCCGTAGCCTTGGTTTGAAGATATACTCGTATGGGAGACATTCCTGCTGCCTCCGACAACTGTGATATTAATTCCATCCCCTTCATTAAAAGCAATTCTACTCTCGCTGATGTTGACGTCTAAGGCACCCTCCAGAACATGAACTCCTCCCACGTGATTATTATTCGAAACAGAAGTATCATGAATGTACAAAGCCGAACGTAATTTTTCGGCAGCTATGCCCCTTCCATTATTATTGGCTATCGTACTACCAGTTATAGAAAGATCGTGACTTTTTTTATACCCGGAAGTCAACCGAATGAAAGCGATCATATTAGTGAAAGGTTGAGCGGTAAATTTGAGATACAAATCCCGCCTAGTTGTTGACACACTCTGAGGTAAAGTTCCATTTCTAACGTTGACTTTGGCGAGTAATTTTTCGCCGGTACTGCTGCCGTCATAAACTTCGATTACGGCACTGTCGTTTCGATCGGTTTTCATTTGAATGAAATGCAAGGTGAGCACATGCCCCGGTCTTGTAAAGATGTAGAGAGGGCATATTCTCGTATTTTGAGCGTATTCGTTGTGTTCCATAAAAATTGTTCTTGGAAATGTTTGACTCGTTGTTGATGGAAAAGTGCACAAGTCGTAGACATCCGTCCGGTCAAACCAGTCCCCTGGTCTTTCATCATGATGAACATATTTTACTCCGTCTGCTCCGTTATCAAAAATTGAACAGTTGTCGATTTCAGCTAGTCCTGTCGAACTGTTCATGTAAATTCCATACCCTGAAAAATGAAAAATTTTAATTATTATTGTAATGTTTTGGATTTTATCCATTTAGGGCAAAGATACCAGTTATTGGATAATTTTTTTTTTTTTTTTTGATTTTAGAATACAAAACAACTTATTAATTGTCTGTAATATTTTTTATTAAAGAAAATGAAAGCTTTTTATATGCCACAGTCAAAATATTATAGTAATACCTAAAGAGAATTGAAAAAAAAATATTGAATATTACGATGTACGAAATCTGTGATTTATACACTGCAAAAACATGGTGTCTTAAATTGGACAAAAATGTCTTAAATTAAGATACTTTTGGTGTCTAAGACACAAAAAATGTCTTAATTTAAGACATTTTTGAACAATTTAAGCCACCTGTTTTTGCAGTGTAGACATTTTTCTTAACAAAAAGTTAGGAAAATGACATTTTATAGTTTTTGACCATGAATCTGTGATATGTAGGTTTAGTAAACTTTAAATTAATCATGCAAACAAGAAAATTGAGGTTTTAATCATTATTTTACAAATTAACTAAATGTCGGATAACTGGAGCAATTTTTTACTAAGTGCCAGTTATTAGATTCTAATAAACTAATGAATAGATTAGTTGTTGTTTAATGTCTTCTTGTGTTCTTTTTAATTATTAAAAAATAGTTTCACAAACTTAAATGGTTTTTTTGAGTTTTATGAGAAGGTATAAGATTGGTACTCTGCTACTTTCTAGATAAAAAAAAGTCTTTAAACTTTGTCTTCCATCCCTTACGAGAAAGTATGATAGGAAATTCCTAATAGGCCTATCATTATTTTTGTATCATTATTTTCCTATCTTTTTTTCGCGACGATAGAAAAATGATAGAAAAATGATAGAAAAATGATAGGAAAATGATAGAAAAACGATAGAAGAAGAATGATAGAAAAAAGGGTTTTATTTGCAAATTTGTTACTAATAATTAAAAATAAATTAAAAGATGATAGTTTTGATTCTTTTAAAAAAATTAATTTAGTATTTACTTACTACGAACTGAATACGTAGTTGTATTTTACCGCAGATGATTTGTGTAACAGTAACTGTAAAAGAATGTAATTGTGATTGCAAAATAAAAGAAAAATATATAAATGATTATATTACCTTACTTAACAACTTTAATTGACGTAAGCTACTTGTCGCATTTTATAGAAAATTTTGAAAACAAATTTTAGGGGACGGAGATTCGAACCCGGGTTCGACACACGCTACCTAACGAACCCTAACACCTGCTAAAACTTAAACCCACTGAGCTATCTCAACTAACTTCTATAGAAGCAAATAATCTTTCTCTTAACCCGCAAATCCACTTTATGTGCTTTACTGGAAAATAAGTGAAAAAGCAACAAATTTAATTCCCAAAGAAATTATTATGATAAAACCTTTTGCTTTAAAGAAGTCAGATAATATAAATAAAGAAAGAAATAGTTAATTTATATTAGAAAACATAAAAAAACTGAATTCTAGTCGGCTTCAATCAAGTTATATACCTTGTCAGAATTTCCTTTTTATGTGAAAATTCTAATAGGACACACTGATAAAAAGGATTCTTAACGTCAAATGGGATTCATTTGAGTCAATCTCGCCGCGCAATTACGGGCGGCGAAACACGCCGCGAGATTGACTCAATAGCTTAGCGAATTTGACTGAATGTCTTTGAGTCAAATACATAAGAAGTTGAGATGAATATAATTCATTTCATCCAAGTACTTCTATTACTCTTTTTAACACACATTCTATTAAATCAATAAAATACGTAATTTAATCAATTATGGAATGAAATTATCTCAAAGCAGTTTTTATTTATCGCAAAAAATTTTTTAATTCAGTTAAAAAATATATTTCATTGCAACTGTATTACTTTTTATCCAAATAAAATGTTTATTTTTAGTTAACTTATATTTATAAAGTCGACAACTATCTACAAAAGAAAGAAGGACTTTATTAAAAGCCCAATTACATACTTATATGTATATAATGTACATAGTCAAAGAATGAACTATGACTATGACTTTGTCGATGCAGCGTCGGGTTCTTATAAATCCTATAAGCAGAGTCTAATGTGAGGTGAAGCGTAGTGCGCCCCTTGCGGACAATCAGTTGAAACTACAGCTTTTAGTTGCCAATCTCATGGTGTATTTGAGTCAATTTCATTTTAATTTTATTCAAATATATTAAGGTTATTGCTTCAAACTCATAGTTTTTCATGAGAAACTCACAAGTTACTGATTCAGTTACATGGAATTTAATTTAATAAAATATTTTTTAAAGATAATATCGCTCTGTTTGTGGTTCAAGTAAACCCTGTTGATTGCTTCAACTACCGTGTTATTGAGTCAACTAGAATCCATTTGGCGCAATCGCAGATCGGCCAAATACGCGGCGAGATTGACATTATCTCACCATTTTTATCAGTGCATTCAATTCAGAGTAGGAAAACAACTTAAAAATCGCAACTCTTGCAATTATTAATGAAAATCAACGTGTTAGTTTGAACGTGGAGAGGCCAGCAATTCATGATTGGCAGGTGCGCACTCGAACATCCGAAGTCGAACCAATCAGAGGTCTCCGTTTCTCTTTACAGTTTGCATTCAACACGTCGCACACTGATTTTGAAATCAGAAATTGATGTTCAAATAAACTTTTAGAGAGAACGGCTGCATAGATTTTCAATTTTTTTTTTTTGTTTGAAAAATTCATAAATAAATTCTTAAGAGATCTGTGAGAGTAGATTTTTGTTTTTTGTTTTATTTATTTTTTAATGATAATGCAAACAGCTAAAAAAATGTCATCTTTTTCGTTTTTCTTTTTTTATTTTCTACAAAAAATTTTTTTAATGCCTGCCAATACCTTGATTTCATAGAAGTAACGAAATAGAATAAACAAAAATTTTAAAAGCGCTAATTTAATTGTTATTTACCCCCTATTACCCCCTAAGAGGGGGTAGGAATTTCAAATTTTACAAAAAGTTGAGTTCAATGTCCATTCCTATATTTTTTGGGCCGCTGGAACCGAAAAAAACCCCTAAAAACTCATTTCTTCCCTTCTTCAACCCCTATTACCTCCTGACAGGGGGTTGATATTTCAAATTTCGAAAAAAATCAAATAGGGTGTTTTTTCCAAGGTTTTTGGGACGTTAAAACCGAGAAAGACCACCAAAAACAAATTACCCCTGCTTTACCTTTTATTACCCCCTAAGAGGGGGTAGGAATTTCAAATTTTACGAAAAGTCGAGTCCGGTGTCTATTCCTATGTTTTTTGGGGCGCTGAAACCGAAAAGACAACCAAAAACAAATTTTTATTTGTCTTTTATAAAATCCAAATTCGAACCACCTTTTAGGCTGTAATAAGGAGTGAAGAAGGGGGGGGTGTTTGTTTTTGGTGGTCTTTCTGGGTTTTAGAGCTCCAAAAACTATAGAAATAGACACCTTATTCAATTTTTTTTTAATTTGAAATATCAACCCTCCGTTAGGGGGTAATAGGGGGTGAAGGAGGGGGGAATTTGTTTTTGGTGGTCTTTCTCAGTTTTAACGCCCCAAAAACCTAAGGAAAAAACACCCAATCGATTTTTTTTCGAAATTTGAAATATCAACCCCCTGTCAGGGGGTAATAGGGGGTGGAGAGGGGAAGAAATTAGTTTTTTGGGGTCTTTTTCAGTTTCAGCGGCTCAAAAAATATAGGAAGACACCGAACTCAACTTTTTGTAAAATTTGAAATTCCTACCCCCTCTTAGGGGGTAATAAAGGGTAAAGCAGGGGTAATTTGTTTTTGGTGGTCTTTCTCGGCTTGAGCGCCCCAAAAACCTTGAGAAAAAACACCCTATTCGATTTTTTTCGAAATTTGAAATATCAACCCTCTGTCAGAGGGTAATAGGGGGTGAAGAAGCGAAGAAATTAGTTTTTGGGGGTCTTTTTCGGTTTCAGCGGCCCAAAAAATATAGGAATAGACACCGAACTCAACTTTTTGTAAAATTTGAAATTCCTACCCCTTCTTATGGGGTAATAGGGGGTAAATAACAATTAAATTAGCGCTTTCAAAATTTTTGTTTATTCTATTTCGTTACTTCTATGAAATCAAGGTATTGGCAGGCATTAAAAAAAAATTTTTGTAGAAAATAAAAAAAGAAAAAGTTGACATTTTTTTAGCTGTTTGCATTATCATTAAAAAACAAATAAATACTCTCACAGATAAATATATACTCTCTCAGATCCCTTGAGATTTATTTATAAATTTTTAAAAAAAAAAAAAAAAATTGAAAATCCATGCAGCCGTTTTTTTCAAAAGTAGATTTGAACATCAATTTCTGATTTCAAAACACTGTGCGTCGAGAATTCAACCGTTAAAGATCATCTTCTCTAACCTAAAACTTGTTTTGTACTCAAAATTTATATTAATTTCGCCCTTTCACTAAGAAAACTTTAGATAAATAATATTATGACCCTTAAAATTTTAATTCAATTTAAGGTAAGAAATAATAATAATAAAATAATAATAATTTTAATTAAATATTAATTAATAATTATTAAGATTTAAAAATTTCCTGACATTTCCAGGTTATTCGAACCTTTTTAAAAAATCCATGACACTTCCAGATTTTTTGGCAATACAGCTAACATTCTTTACTCAAGTTAACTTGTCATTTAATTATTAGAGTGCCCCTAACATTAACAATAATTTAACAAAGCCAATATTTTAAAAATTAAGATGAAAAACAGTTCTAAAAACACATTATTTTTTTATCTTTCAATATAGTGAGAATTGTATCCTCATTGGCGGATCCAGGGGGGGCCACGGGTGCTTGCCCCACCCCCCTTAAAAGCCTTATATTTAACAATGAGAGTGAGAGAGATAGCACTATAGTTCCTCTTTCTCTCTCATGCAAAACTCCCTCCAAAAACCTTGTCTGGATCCGCCACTGTCTGTATCCTTTTGTATTTTATCATCAATAAAAGACCATTTTTTATATAATATTTTCAGTATATAAATATACTGAATGAAGCAGTTAAATTCAACGTAAGAAAATATGATGGCCCTGAAAAGAGTCGATTACAAAAAAAATAAGCAGAGAACTTAACCGCCAAAACCATAAAGAGTACGGCCTTGACGTTTCATAGCGTAGACTACATCCATGGATGTAGATTGTACCCAGTGGGCAAAAATCCATGTTCGTTTTAAAAACGTTCTTAAAACGTTTTTAGAACGAACATGGATTTTTGCCCACTGGGTATGTGTTTAAATAACTTTAAATTCCAGATTGATTTCCAGATACCCTCACTCGACGCATATGCGCAAGTCTCTAGAAAGTCGTATGATTCGTCCAAGTGAGCGGGGTGGTTTGAAAAGCTTTAAATTAAGCTATTTCAAATTACCCCGCTCACTTGGACCAATCATACGACTTTCTAGAGACTTGCGCAGATGCGCCGGGTGAGGGTATCTGGCAAGACTGGGCAAGACTGTAAAGCGGCAGAGCGGCAGTAAAGTGTGTAGTTTTGTTAACTCGCATGAACTCGGCTTCCCCCGTATTTCGCTATCGACCAATCAAATCGCAACACTTCCTTCCCCACGCCAATTAACCAATAGTGTGCTTCTTCCCACCTCTCACCAACAAAAAAGGCATCAATTCTACAGAACTACGTGTTTCGTCGCGAAACTTCATTCCGAGGATAAAGTGATTAAGTTATTTTCTATAGTTTCTGTAAAACTAATTGGCCCTTTCTAAGGCCACCGAATATTTCTCGCTGTGGACTTTCTTTTAGTTTGAAACTATTGGATAAGTTGTTAAATTCTGAAAAGCTTAATTGAAGGGTGCGCTAAAACAAAGCTGTAACCGCCAATTTTTTTTAGGTTACTTTTGCACCCTATTTGACGCTTTTTCATGAGCGTCATGAGCTTTCTTGTTCATTGAATGGTTAACTATATGGAATTATTATTTTAATATCTCTTATAATAATAATATCTTATAATGATTAAGACTTTTAATTAACAATACAACATTTATTGTAAAGTAATTAGCTCTAAAAGTTGGAATGTCGTCCTGGCGGTTACAGCTTTGTTTTAGCGCACCCTTCAATTATATTAATGTATTTTAGAATTTAATAACTTATCTGATAAAAAAAAGTAAGAAAAAGGCATCAAGAAAACAGAGCATATAGAAACTCAATATGCAGAGAAGCAGTTTGATTGGTTCTTCGGTTGGTCGAGCGCGTAACTGACGTCTCGAACAAAGAAACGCATTATTTGTTATTTTTTCAAATGACATTATTTCCCAACTATTTAACAATTTAAAAACATCAGTTGGGTCATTTTTATTTAATCCTGAGATCGGGATCAATATTTTGCTCTTTATTTAGTATAAACTTAATATAAATATCTTACACGACCAACTTTGATTTCCTCGAATTTGCCAGAGTGTTGGTCTAGATATCAGAAAATATGTATGACAAATAGAAAACCTTAATAACTCAATGTAATGATTTTATTCATTGAAAGCATCGCGTGCACAAAATAGTCTCAATTGACGATACTAAATTTCATGAAAATTTCAAAAAATTGCTTGAGAATATGTACTCGACATTTTATACGTGCTCGGAAAATATAGCTGAAAAATAAAAAAAAAGTCTATTTAAACTAGCATGGCAGCAAGTGGTAAAATATAAAATTGAAGAAAACAATTTACATAATAAACTTTTGATTAAAAGTAAGTACTAAAATAAACATTGGCTTCAGAATTTAACAACTTATCCAATAGTTTCAAACTAAAAGAAAATCCACAGCGAGAAATATTCGGTGGTCCTAAAAAGGGCCAATTGGTTTTGAACGCGAACTGTAAAGAGAAACGGAGACCTCTGATTGGTTCGATTTTGGATGTTCGAGCACGCACCTACCAATCATGAATTTCTGGCCTCTTCACGTTCAAACTAACACGTTGATTTTCATTAATAATTGCAAGAGTTGCGATTTTTAAGTTGTTTTCCTACTTTGAATTAAATGTCCGATTAAAATTTTCACATAAAAAGGAAATTCTGACAAGGTATATAACTTGATTGAAGCCGACCTGAATTCAGTTTTTTATGTTTTCTTATATAAATTAACTATTTATTTCTTTATATATTATCTGACTTCTTTAAAGCAAAAGGTTTTATCATAATAATTTCTTTGGGAATTAAATTTGTTGCTTTTTCACTTATTTTCCAGTAAAGCACATAAGGTGGACTTGCGGGTTAAGAGAAAGATTTTTTATTTCTGTAGAAGTTAAGATAGCTCAGTGGGTTCGTTAGGTAGCGTGCGTCGAACCCGGGTTCAAATCCCCGTCCCCCAAAATTTGTTTTCAAAATTTTTTATAAAATTGCGACAAGTAGCCTACGTCAATTAAAGTTGTTAAGTAAGTAATATAATTATTTTTATATTTTTATTTTATTTTGCAATCACAATTACATTCTTTTACAGTTACTGTTACACAAATCATCTGCGGTAAAATACAACTACGTATTCAGTTCGTAGTAAGTAAATACTAAATTAATTTTGTTAAAAGATTAAAAACTATTATCTTTTAATTTATTTTTGAATTATTAGTAGCAAATTTGCAAATAAAACCCTTTTTTCTATAATTCTTCTTCTATCGTTTTTCTATCATTTTCCTATCATTTTTCCATCGTCGCGAAAAAATGATAGGAAAATAATGGTAGAAAAATAATGATAGACCTATTAGGAATTTCCTATCATACTTTCTCATAAGGAATTTTAGGTTAAAATTATTTTGTGATGTATAATCATATTTAAACATGTTAAAAATATTCTTAACACAGTTTTAATACATGTTAGAATAAATTTAAGAGCTTAAAGTTTATTTTTATCTTATACAATTTATAAATAAAAGAAAAAATGTTGCTTTTATAAATTATCAAAGTTAAAAAAATTGGGCGAGTAAAAATTCAAATTCATCTCCGAAGCTTCTTTATTTTAGTTAATAACTGAAATATTTTGAGTATTAGTATTATAAAATAAAATTTTGCTAAAATATTTTTATGAACAACTGAAGGCACTGAGATTTCTTTTGTTTTTAATGTTTATTTTCAATGTTTTGAACGAGTTAACCTTTTTTCTATTGGAATGAAGTAGAAATTTTCGTATGTTTTTAACATTTTAATCAATTTTTCTATTAGAAAAATAAAATTAATTAAATATATGTATTTAACTTTTTACAAAAAAAGAATTAAATGTTCATAGAAATAATATCTGAAATACTGTTTTTTGGTTGCCTAGCAATTTTTAAGTAAATATTATTTAAACTTGAAATTCTTATAAATTAATTTTGCGAACCAGTATATAAGTTTTCTTTAACCAATAATTTTTTATTCTTCTTTATTTTGAAAGATTTATAAGGCTATTCATGTTTCATCAATGTTTTTCCAATCCAATAACTGAATCAAACTCCAAAAATTGATTAATATTCAACAACCTGACACTAAATGTCCAATAACTGTTACATCTACCCTATAAAGCAGGGCTGATAAAAATCATGATTTTTTAAAAAAAAATCAAAAAAATCGGATTTATTTTATTTAAATCAAAAATTGATTTTTTTAAAAATATAATCAGTAGGTATATAAAATACCTATAACATACCTATAATTTCTAAATGTTTATGTGTAAGTAGTTTATACAGTTTATTAAAGAAATAAAGAGAAAATTAAAAAAAATTACGAACATTTTTTAAAATAAAAAATAAGATAATAAAAAAAACGTTACAATATATTACTAAAGAAAACAAAATTTTAAAATTAGAAAAATAAGGGCATTATTTTATATATTGAATAAAAAAAGAACCAATAAAATTTTGTAAAATTTAAAAAAAAATTAAAAGAAAAGAAATTTTATGAAATGCGAGAACGATGTTTAAATGATAATATTTAGTACAAGATTAAATTCAAATAATATAAAATAAAAATATGAAAGCTTTCAAAAAAGTAGAAAATTGGGAAATTTAAAAATGTATAGATAAGAGCATTAAATAAATGTTTTCAAAAATTCGTAATCACATATAAGATAAAAACCTAAACAATTGAAAAGAAAGAAAAATGCTTCTTATAAATCGAAAAATGATGACAAAAATTAAAGAATCAATTAAAAAGCAGGGAAGAACTAAAAAAAATTAAATAAATAGGAAGAAAATACAGAAATGTTTTTTTCCTTATCTAACAAACTAAAAAAATGTAAAAAGTACAAAAAATAAAATTAAAAAATGTACATATCAAGATAAATAAAAACAAAGTCCACAAAAAAAAACTTAAAAATCCTTTAAAAATAAAAAAGTTTAAAACCAAACACATTTTTATAATATTACAGTTAAAATAAGTCCAATAATAAATTTATAAAAATAAAAGAAAATCTAAAAACTTCATGAAAGAATTAGTAAGGTTGCAAAAAATCTCAAAAAAAATAGACAAGATGTGAAAAAAAATTAATAAACTTACAAAACAAATCAAAATATTTATTTTTAAAAATATGGGAATTATTATGAAAATCAGCGAAATAAAAAGTTTAATGAATGTTATTATAACGAAATTGTGTAAAATAATATTAAATAATTTGCATAAAAAAGAGGAAAATTGAAAATCAAAAACAATACAACATTAATTAATCCTAAAATAAAAAGACAAAAAAGAATATCAAAAGTAAAAGTAGAAAAAGACTTAAAATTTGGTAAAAATAAGAAATTATAAGACAAAAATTGAACAGTTTTGAAAAATGGAAATCTCTTAGAAATCTTATAAGAATATTAAGAAAAGGATTATTGTGAATATGAAAAATAATTAAAATTATTTAATTATTTTGCATTTAATACGCATTTAAATTTGAATTAATTAAAATTTAAAAGTTCAAACAAATTGGAATGTGGCTTAATTGACGTTTGGAATTTATATATAATTATAATTACTTAAAAGATACAAAAATGTAATATTATTTTTTGCTATCTACATGCCAAAAATTTGTAAATCGTAGGTATTTTGATCACGTGTATTATCACAATTTTTAACAAATTTATAAAGATTAAAATATTAAAATTGAAATTTTGAAGATTTATCCACAAATTTGTGGGTTTTGTTTATGGTTTGCGATGTTTTATGTGCAGTATTAGACATCCGGAAAATTGTAAATTTTTTTTTATTTAAATCATGATTTTAATGCAAATTTTCCAATGATTTAAATCATGATTTTAATGCAAATTTTTAAATGATTTAAACCATGATTTAAATCAAAGTGATTTAAATCAATGGCATCCCTGCTATAAAGTACACATATTTTTCCGGAAATTAGTAAAATTAATAGCTTTTTTAATTTTCAATAAAATAGAAATGTTCTTTTTTTGGATTGCTTTAATCTATTGCTTTCTCTATATATTAGGAAGCACATTTTAAGTAATGCAAAGTCAATTTTCGAGGGAGAAACAGAAGTTTTTTCGGCTTATATTGATAGGAGAAATTGTAACCTTTATTGCTTTGTATGGTGCAGTTTTTAATGACGATTGGAGCATCGGGTGTGGTGATGTTGATTCCGTTAAAGGCCGAATTGACGATTGTAATTGATTCCATTTGTGGCGGCACACCTTCTACATGTAGGGCAGAGGTAACATTAATTTCACGTCCTGTGCCTGCGTAGCTGAAATCCGATAAGAGAAAAATTTTAATTTATTTCGAAAAATAATAATATACATATTTATTGTAAACATTATTATTGCTATTATAACCTAGTTTAGGGGAATAATATTTTTAATATTTCAAAAACAATTTTCTTTTTTTTCAGTTTAGAGAAAATATACTCCATTTACCTAATATTGACGTAACGCAAAATAGATTTCGATCTTCGGACGTAAAGAGTGTTTTCCTGAATGAGAGGCCTATCAAAAAGGGCACCTTCGAATCTGATTCCCCGCCAGTGTTTGATTGCTCTCGTGGAACCATCATGGTGGGGTAAGCACGCTATACCTAAATCGGGATGGTAGTCTGCAAACAAAATCATCAAATTAAAATAAAAATTTTATAACACAAAGTGTTTTTATTACATTAACTCATGGATATATGTGACGCTCCACGGTGAAAGGGACCTCAGCTGCAAAACATTTGATTTTGAATTTTTATTATAAATCGATAGAATTTGAGTTGCTCTTTCACATACAGAAATCAAAATTTGTTTATGTCTATTAGTTTTTGTGTTATTAACGATGAAACATAGGCACAACTTAACAATAACATAGGCAGACTCAACGCCCGTCCTAGGTAAAAAAAGTGAATGAAATTTTTATAAACATGTTTCATTGTAATTTGAGTATATACACTTTGTATACAAACATTATATAATTTACATATAATTTACTTATACAATATAAATTATATACAATATATATTGATATTATATAAAAATTATATAACGTTAAAAAAAATTGTTTTTAATTATATATAATTTTTATTAAAAATCAATAAACATTCTTTATAATTTATATTGGATATGTAAATAAAATTAACATATAACATTAAATTTACATATACAATATATATTGATTTTATATAAAAATTATATAAAGTTAAAAAAAAAGTTTTAATTATATATAATTTTTATGAAAAATCAATATACATTGTATGTAATTTATATTGGATATGTAAATTATATAATGTTTATATACAAAGTGTATATACTCAAATTACAATTAAACATGTTTATAAAAATTGTATTCACTTCTTTTACCTGGGGTCCTGTAAAATTCATTTCTTGCAGCTAAGAACCCTTTCACCGTGGAGCGTCACATACACCTATAATCTCTACCCAGGTAAAAAATTTATTTTTCACAGGGTGTCTACTAATTTAGTCCCACAAAATTCCCGGTCATTTCCCGGTTTTTTCTCTTATTAACTTGAAATTTATTTTAAGTATAAATAGGCCTACAAATAGCTACAAAAATTGAAGATAACAGTTGATAATTGAAGAAAATAATTGAGAATGGAATAATTAAATATTAAACTTTACAAAAAATAATAATTAAGAATTAAAAGAAACAATTAATAATGAAAAGAAATAATTGAACAATGACAAAGATATTTGACAATTAGAAACAAAATTAAAAAAAAAAAGGAAATATTAATTGACAATTGAACAATAATATGAAAAAATTGAACAATGGTTATTAAATTCAATGAATATAATTGAAAATAGTGGTCAACTAGATAGAAAATCAAAAAAAATCATTCAAAATTGAAAAAATAAATTGAAAATTAAATAAGGAAATTGAAATCGGAAAAACACAGAGTTATTGAATATTAAATAAAGAAACATAATTGCAAATTGAGAAATAAAATTGAAATTCGAATACAATAATTGAGAATTGAAGAAAATTACTGAACAACTGGATTGAAAAAAGAAAAAAATAATTTATAATTAAAAAAAAAATGGAAAATGCCAAGAATTATTTAATATTGAAGAAAACATTAAAAATTGAAGAATAGAATTGTTATTTAATGAAAATAATTGAGAATTGAAAAAAATAATTGAACAATTAAATTGAAAATAGAAGAAAATTATTGAAAATTGAAGAAGGTTTTGAAACATGAAATAAATAACTGATAATTGAAAAAGTCGAGATTACTGAATATTGAAACAAACAATTGAAAATCGAACAAAATAATTAAAAATTAAAGAAAATAATTGAAAATTGAAGAAAGTACTTAAAAATTAAAGACAATATTTGAAAACTGCAGAAAAATGTAGAAATCGACGGTAATAATTGCGAATTGATGAAAATAATTTAAAATTACCAATTTAAATAAAAATTGAAAGAAAAACATAATTTAAAAAAGCTGAGAATTGTTAAATATTGAAGAAAATTGAGAAGAAATTGAGAAGAAATTGAGAATTGAAAGAAATTGAGAAATTGAAAGAAATATGAAAAAATAATTGGAAATTGAAGAAAATAATTGAAATTTAAGAAAAAAATTGGAATTTGAAGAAATTAATTGAGAATTTAAAAAAAATCATTGTAAAACGCCTAGAGTTATTGAATATTGAAAAAAAAACAATTGAAAATTAAAGAATGGAAGTGAATGTCGAAAATTATAATTGAGAAATAAAGAAAATAATTCAAGAATTGAACAATGGGATTGAAAGTAGAAGAAAATAAGTGATAATTGAAGAAAAAAGAAATGGAACAACCCAGGAATTATAGAATTTGAAGAAAACAATAAAAAATTAAGAATGTAATTGTAATTTGAAGAAATTAATTAAAAATTGTAGAAAATAATTTGAAATTGAAGAAAATGTAATTTTATGAAAATTGTTGAATAAAAATTGATGAATTGAATAAAAGTTTCAAAAACATAATTGATAATTGAAAAAAAATCTAAAAAAGCCGAGAATTACTGATTATAGAAGAAAATAATTGAAAACTGAAGGAGTTATTGAGATGTGAAATAAATAAATGATAATTGAAAAAAATAGTTGAAAAAAGTCGAGAACTATTTAAAATTAAATTAAATAATTACCAATTGAAGGAAATAATTGAGATCTGAAGAAAATAATTGAAAATTGAAGAAAATAATTGAAAATTGAATCAAATAATTGGCAATTGAAAAAAATAATTTAGAGTTGAAGAAAATAATTAACAATTGATTAAAATAATTAAAAATCGTAGAAAATATTTCAGAATTAAAGAAATTAATTAGAAATTGATGAAAATAATTGAAAATTGAAGAAAATAATTGAAAGTTAAATGAAATAATTGTCAATGAAAAAAATAATTTAGAGTTGAAGAAAATAATTAAGAATTGATTAAAATAATTAAAAATCGTAGAAAATATTTCAGAATTAAAGAAATTAATTAGAAATTGATGAAAATAATTTAAAATTGAAGAAAATAATTAAAAATTGAATCAACTAATTGGCAATTGAAAAAATAATTTAGAGTTGAAGAAAATAATTAAAAATTGATGAAAATAATTGAAAATTGAAGAAAATAATTGAAAATTGAATCAAATAATTGGCAATTGAAAAAAATAATTTAGAGTTGAAGAAAATAATTAACAATTGATTAAAATAATTGAAAATCGTAGAAAATATTTCAGAGTTAAAGAAATTAATTAGAAATTGATGAAAATAATTGAAAATTGAAGAAAATAATTGAAAATTAAATGAAATAATTGTCAATGAAAAAAATAATTTAGAGTTGAAGAAAATAATTAAAAATTGATTAAAATAATTAAAAATCGTACAAAATATTTCAGAATTAAAGAAATTAATTAGAAATTGATGAAAATAATTGAAAATTGAAGAAAATAATCGGCAATTGAAGAAAATAGTAGAAAATCGAAGAAAATAATTAAAAAATGAAGAAATAATTTAAAACTAATGAAAATAATTCAAAATGGAAGAAAATAATTGAGAATTGTATAGAAAATAATTGGAAATTGAACAAAAAAAACTGAAAAATGAAAAGAATTATTGTCAGTTGAAGAAAATAATTGTGAATTTCTGAAAATAGTTGAATAATTAAGGAATTGAATGGAAGCTTCAAGAATGTAATCGATAATTGAAAAAATATATTGAAAAAAGCCGAGAATTATTGAATATCGAAGAAAATAATTGATAATTGAAAGCACACAATAGAATTGTCCATAATTATATAAACTATTATGCAATGTTCGGTCTAATAAAAAAACTGAAGTTCTATCTACATTTTTTCATAATAATTTGACTTTTTCATGTTTAATGTCTTTCATTGTTTCTGCGGTATTGTTAGCGTTAAGAAAAAAGATAGTAGACAAACATCTATATTTCATGAGAATATATTATATTATATTTTAATTTTTAATGTATATTTTTTTATTGTTCAATTGCATAATTGTCGCATAATTACACAAAATTTAAACGCATAATCAGATTGGTTCAAAATGCATAAAGTTATTATCTTTATTTATAAAACAGATTGATATATTAGTCAAATTTATTAGCCCAGAAAGAAAATTCCCGGTTTGACGGAAAATTCCCGGTTTTTCCCGGTCAATTTAAATTCCCGGTTTTCCCGGTTAGTAGACACTCTGTTTTCAAAAAACAAGGTCATTATGTAATCATGACATCCCTATTTAACTTTTTTTTGACATCCTTTAAAAAGTAAAAATTTTCAAAGTCTGTCATTAAAAAAAAAAATTACAGTTTAAATTGGGAATAAAATTTCTAATTTTATTTTTAATGAAAAAATCTTAAGTTGAAGTATGAAAAAATGTGTGGTTCTTAGCTTCAAATATCGACTTCAATATTTTTTATTATAAAATGCAATTATATTGAACGCAAAATGGACGTAATTTAAAGTGGCAAAATTTCAGAATTACTACATAAGCTAAGTTGATGAAAATTTGAGGGGGTCAAAACAAGGGGCGGTGCCTCCCCTTAAAAATTACAATGACGCAAAAAAAAAATTTATTAAAAAATGTGGGGTAATTAATTAATAACATACCACAAACTCCAGAACCGAGTTGTCTGTTGGACCATTGGTCACAATGTTGCAAAGAAGTTTCTATTCCTCGACACTGTGGATGTTCGTACAAAAGTCGAGGTTTTGCTGGCCATTGTCGATCCATCCAGCCCCACCATTCTCCACCCTGAAATCCTAATGAGCGGCAAGCAGTTTCGAAATCCGCCCTCGTCCAACTGGAAATTAAAAAATATTTTAATCCCAAATAAATCAAACATTTCAATAAAATTACTTATATTTTATAGGGGAGAGTTGTCATCAATGGGGCGCATGAATCTTTCACACATGTCATTTGTCATAATGCACAATTTATTTAAACTGATTGCATTGAACCAGCAATTGTCATAATTTTAATTTACTAGAATTAATATCTAGTCCAATTTTCATTCTACTGTTTATCCATTAGCTCTAATTTTCCTTTTGCAGAAATGTTATTTTATAGAAATTGTTTTAGCATGAGTAAACCATTATTTTTTATTTATCTAATTTATTGGTTGACATAATTTTCGCTTTACTAAGATCAAATTGTAAAATGACAAAAATAATTGAAATTTGAAGAAAGAAAAAGAAAGATGTCAAAACTAATTAAAAATTAAGTAAAAAATTTAAAATTTGAAATTTAACTCGAAAAATGACAAAAATAATTGAAAAATGGAGAAACAAAATAAAAATTTAATGTCAATACATAATTAAAAAATTTGAGAAAAAACTGACGATTAAAGAAAATAATTAAAGAATTGAAAAATCATAAAATTGATAGAAATTTTTAAAAAATACTTAAAAAATGATAAAACTAATTAAAATTTAAAAAAAGAATTGAAAAATGACAAAAATAATTTAAAATTACAAAAATAATCAAAAAATGGCACAAATAGTGGAGAAATGACAAATATAATTGAACCAAGAAGAAAAAAAATAAAAGATGATAAAACTAATTTAAAATTATGTAAAAAATTCATGATTTGAAGAAAAGACGTAAAAAATGACATAAATAATTGAAAAATGGAGAAACAAAATAAAAATTAGAAATCAATAATTGAAAAATTGCAGATAAAAATTGACGCTAAAAAAAATAATTGAATAATGACAAAATAATTGTAAAATCACGAAAAAATTGAAATTCGAAGAAAATACTTGAAAAATGATAAAAATAATTAAAATTAAGAATAAAAAGCAAATGACAAATGACAAAAATAATTAAATAAACAAATGTCAAAAATATTGATTATAATTGAGAAATGACTTAATTAATTGAAAAATTTTAAAAACAAATAATGACAAAAATAATTAAAAATAGTCGAGAAATGACAAAAAAAATTGAAATTTGAAGAAAATAATTGAGAAATTACCAAAAAATTAAATTTAAATTTAAAAAAATTTGAGATTAATAATTGAATAATAGATAACTAGTGTAAATAATTAAAAGAATGAAAGATTGAAAAAAAATAATTTAAAATTTGAAAAAAATAAATGAAACTTGTAAAAAATAATTGGCAATTGGTGAAAAATATTTAAAATTTATTGATACATAATAACAAAATTATTTGAAAAAAATAATTTAAATTTGTAGAAAAAAATTGAAAACTGTGTAATAAACTGAGATATTTATGACCTCAAAAAAAAAAAGATTGAAAAAAATTATTCAAATTTGATGAGTATAATTTTCCAATGTAAGTAATAGAAATATGCAGAAAATAATTGAAAAATGATAAAAATAATTGAAAAATGATAAAAATAATTGAATAATAACAAAAAACATTAATTAAAAAATTGAAAAAGTAATTAAAATTACTAAATTTTACTAAATTAAACTAAATTAAACAATGTCAAAAATAATTGCATATAATAATAATAATAATAATAATAATTTTTTCACAGTTTTTCAATTTTAAATAATAATAATAATAGTAATAATAATAAAGAAACAATTTAGTAATAATAATCATCATTTTACTAAGAAAGTGAGAAAAGTAAGTCTTTTTTTAAATGAGTAATAGTGAGTGATTTTAAAAAAAGTGAATAAAAGTTAACAAATTAGCGGAAATTTTTGAGCCAGTATTATTTTGACACATGACCTAATTTGAAGATTGTTATATTGTACAGAATGGAAATGTTATTTTGTTCAACTGCTAAATGTTATTTTGTACAATTTTGAAAAATGGATTTGTTATTTTGTACAATTTTTTGAAGAAGCTAAAAAACTTTAAGATTACAATTAAGTCCATTTTTTAAATATCTGTACAAAATAACAAATTCTTATTTCAAAATTGTACAAAATAACATTTAGCATTTGTACAAAAAAAACATTTCCATTCTGTACAATATAACAATCTTCAAATTAGGTCATGTGTCAAAATGATACTGGCTCAAATTTTTAGAAATTCTCGGATTTCCTTTTTCCCCTGCAATTTCCCGGATTTTTATCACCTTTTAAAACGTATGTTTTAAAATTTTTTACGATAATTTTTAAAAAAATATGGTCATTTGTTTAAAAAATTAGCCATTTTTTCAATTTTTGATAACTCAAGAACGGTTATTTAAAAAAGTTTTTAAGAACATTAATTGTTCTTTTTTTATGCAGACTATGAAAAAAAAACTATTACAAATTTTTCCCCAAAAATTTTTTTTAACCTATTTTTGAATTTTTTACATTTTTTATAGTTTGCTTTTTATAGTTTTTATTGTAGAAATTCGCACTTTATACTCACTGCAACAAGCAAGCAAATTTAACATCGTATTTATTTAATAGTTTTAAATTATTTTAACTCTGAAATCATTTAAATAACTTTTAATAATATAATAAAGTCTGTTGTTTGTAAACAGTCTGAAGGTTCTTAATTACTTCGACTATCGACATAAAAAATTTGCTTGTTTGTTGTAGTGTGTATAAAGTGCAAATTTCTACAATTACAACTTAAAAATATAAGAAATGTAAAAAAAAATTTTCAAGAAATGTTAAAAAAAAACTTTTTAAAAACAAATTTTTAAATATTTTTTTTCCTAATTCTACATGAAAAGAGAAACAATAAATTCATGTTCTTAAATATTTTTTTTAAACTTAACCGTTCTTAAGTTACCAAAAATTGAAACAAATGGCTAATTTTTTAAACAAATGACCATATTTTTATTAAAAATTATCGTAAAAAAAATTTTAAAATGGCGTTTTAAAGGTGATCAAATTTGCTTTCATAAGTGCAATTAAAATGTGATGATTTTCTAAAAGACTGTACCGCTTTATGAAAAACAAAAAAAAATGAAAAATTTTGTTTTGTTACAATATTAGTTAAACATAAATAAATTTTTTTTTTAATTTTTGTTTTATAGAGTGTTAAAGCTCAAGAAATGAGCTTGCAAATGAGATATTTTTGAGCTTCGTAACTTTAATAATAAGCAAAATAAAATAAAACTTACACCTACTTAAGTTGAATAAAATGATTACATTTTGAATAAATTCTATACTTTAACCAAATCAGAGTATCGACATAATTAAAAACAATTATCATTCGATTTTCGAGTTATTATATAAAATTATATGATATTGAAGTCCGTTCTATATTTAAAAACAATTTTAAATTCATGACATTTTTATTTTACAATTAGAAAAGAATGTCGACAGAATTTTTTGTCACCTGTGGCAAAGAAAAAAACTGCTACAGATGGCAAAAAATTGTAGTAAGAGTTTTTTAACAATGTACACGAGTTTTTAATTTACGAAAAATTAAAAAACGAATTTTTGATTGTGTTAAATTTTAAAAATGTTTAGATCACAAATTAGGTATCTCCCAAAAAAATTTCTCTTGTTTTTTTTATTTATGCCACTGAAAAAAATTTATTCTGAAATTAAGAATATAAACTTGGCACTTATTTTGAAAATACAGCATACTTAAATTTAGAATTCTGTCAATAAGAATTTATTTTAAGCATTTGATTCACATTATAAAGGTTTAGAATATGCTCTTATTTTAAGAATAGTAGAGTATACTAAATTGAAGTAAACAATATTCTGAAAATAAGTATTATAATCTTAATTTCAAAATAAATATTTTTTCTTATGGAACTGACTTTTAAAATATTCCTAAAATTAATTTGCGAAATCTCTCTCTCTCTTAATTTATTGGAGTGAATTTTCACTCCACATAGAGTGAAATCTGAGTCACTCCAATCAGAGTGAATTTTCACTCCAGTTCGAGTGGAAATTCACTCCAAAATTAGAGTTAGTATTCACTTTTTACTTGGAGTGAATTTCCACTCGAACTGGAGTGAAAATTCAATCTATGGAAGTAAGATCTCACTCTTTTAGATTGGATTTTTCACTTTGATTAGAGTGGCTCAATTTTTTATCTCTCTGGAGTGAAATTTCACTCCAAGAAATGTAGAGAGCATACTGATTCAAATTTTATGATATCTGATTTTTTACTCCTTTAGATTTAAAGAGTTGATTTGAAATTAAGCATTAAAATTTGACTACTTACTTTCTAGAATTGGTGCAGACAGCTCTCCATTCTCCACGATGCAAAAGTTGCAATCGACCTTGATACGGTGTTGGTCCATCGACGAGACGAATTAATCCAGGTTCAGATTGACCAGACGGAGTCTCCGACGTGAATACTATCCTTGAGTCTAGCTCACCCTGAAACAACAATAATTTAATTATTTTTATAGAGTAAAATATCATTTTTAAAACTCTGCGAAATAAAATAAAATACATAATTATCCAAAATACAACATTATTAAATTTTACAAAATAGTATACTAATATGTAAATAGAATTAGAATATTTTTTTTAATATATTATGTTTACATAAATTTATATATATTATTTATATATTTTATATTTATATTTTATATTTTGTATATAATATTTTTTTAAATAGAATTAGAATAATAGAATTAGAAAAATTCAATTTTGCAAAATTATGCAAAAAATAAAGGACAATTTTATAAATGAAATGTCAATAATGTAATTTTTCAAAAAAACCAAAATATAAAAAAGAATTTAATATAAAATTCGAATAAATTTTCAAGTGATTTACCTGCTCGCTTGATTCGAATCGACTGACGCATGTTCAGACTTATCATCGAAATTTATAATTATCCAAAAGTATATTTACGAAATGTAGATTCTATTCAATTTCCCAATTAAATTCGTCATCAAGCATAGAAACTGTTTATATTGCCAAATTATACGACACTTAATTTTGATGCTTATCAACAGATTTTTTTTTTAATTAAGAAAATTTAGAAAAGATATTCCGATTTTTCGACAAGAAGCAATTTTTAGAAAATGTATAAAAAGTTTGTGGATAGAAATAATATCCCTTTTTAATAAAAAATAACAAAAGTTTTAAAAATATTATTAATATTAATTAATTTATTAACAATAACAATTTAATTATATAAATATAGGAGGCTAATATGAGTTCAGCTTGTGCTAAATACTGGTTTTTTAATTTTTTTATTCATCAGAAAAAATTCAATCTCTTTTTTGTGAGTTTTTTGGTATTAATAATAATTTTATTGAGCGATGTCAAACTTTATTTTAAATTTTAATTATTAACGATTTAGTAAAAGTAACAATAATAAAAAAATGTTGTATTATTTATTATGAAATTGGAATACTATACAGTTTCAAAAACTTGTTCGTTTGTAAAAAACAAGAAACAAATTTTTTTTACTTTTCAATTTTCGAAATATTTATTTACAAATTTTTTTTGCAGCGTTTCGTGTATTTAACATAATTAAATATTATAAATTTAAAAGCGAGTATTAAATATAAATAATTAAAGTTTCAGAAATTTGTTAAATTATAACTATTATATAACTGTTTAATATAATAATTGTTGATCCAAATCAATATTCCAATTTACTAATTTATAACAATAGATAATTTGTGCATGTTTATATTAAAATTATCACTAATTTGTAGACCTTGATATATGATGAATCATTATTATATACTTCATACATAATATAATCAATATTTACAGAAAATAATAACATGTGATATTTATTAAATTTTCCTTGTAACATAAACAGGTGATATTTCATTTAAATAAAGAAAAAAATTATATTTTATTCGTACATAATATTTCAATAATTTATATATTTATTTCATTTCAATGTTGACTTTATTATTATTACTGTTAATAAATTTCAGATTAATCAGTAAAACTAAATTGGCTGAAACAAAAAAAAAGCAAAGAAAATTATTTTTTGTCCGGGACACTATGCTAATGTACTTCTACGTATATTTCTCCGCTTAATTCGAATCCGAAATCAAAATTACCAATTTGAATATAAAACATTTAAAATAAAAAAAATCGCTTTGTTTGAAATTACCAAAAAAATTTTAACTAATCTGATGATTTTGACTACGAATTCGGATTCAGTAGAGAAAAATACAATAACTACCTTAGTGTCCCGGACAAAAAAAAATTTGTTGTCGTTTTTTTTCTTGTTTTTGAGTAGTTTTTTGAGATTATCAGAAAAAATGTATCCAATCTGGTAATATTAAACACGAATTCGGATTTAGCAGAGAAAAATACATAGAAATAGACTACCATAGTGTCCCGGACAAAAAAAAATTATTTTGGCTTTCTTTTCGTGTTTTTGAGTAGTTTTTTGAGGTTATCTAAAAAAAATTATCCAATCTGGTTATTCTGACTTCTAATTCGGATTCATCGGAAAAAAATACGTAAGAATGCACCAGCTTAGTGTGCTGGACAAAAAAAAATTTGTTTTCGGTTTAATGTTTGTGTTTTTAAAATTTTTGTGTATAGCAATTCTGACTAACCAAATTTGAATAGATTTTATAATATATATTGAGTCAAGTTTTTATTTTTAAGATTTAAATTGACAAATTTGAACTATCTAAATTTGTAGGAGGTCTAAATCTTAAGTGGTTTAAATTTCATTTAGGCAAATCTAATTTATATCAAATTATTGAATTAGACAATTAATAAATTTATGAAGAATGCTATTACTTGAGGAAACTGTTTTGAAAGTTTATGTGAGGATTTAATTACTGAAACAGAGCGGAAGGTACGACTTCGCCTAATTGTTAATTAAGAATGGGAAGTTGACGAGAGCATAAAATAGAACATGAATGGGTGATTCAACTTTGCCGCCTCTGCAACTTTGCTGGGGTCACGGATCAACGAGTAGTTCTTGCCCCGAATTAACCTCGTGCCCTCGCTAATCCCCCCAAACTGAATCTTCGTAATATGGGTACAGAATAAACCTATGACTCCCTTAATTTGATTTTTTTAACACTTGCTTCAATCCTTAAAAAATTTACACCCACAGAAAAAAAAAATTATTCGATTATATAATATCGCTTTTATTCCTTTGGAATTTCAAAAATTTAATCAAAATTTTTGCAAAAAAAAATCGCCCTGTGGAATTCCATATGGTAAAATTACAGACAAAAAATAAATTTCTTAATAAGAATGTGGATAAAGAAATTTACAGTTCGAAGAAAATGATTAAAATTTCAAAAAGAAAAATCATATTTGGTAAAAATAATTAAAAACTGACGAAAGAAGTTGAAAATTAATTAATAAACAATTGAACTAATTTGATATTGAAGGAAATAATTCAAAACTGAAAAAGTTTTATTTGTAAAATTTAAAGGAAGGAATTGAAACTTGCGGAAATTGAATTTAAAAATTAGGGGAAAAAATGGAAAAATAGTAGAAATAATTAGAAATTGAAGAAAATTGTTGAAAAATGATAAAAATAGTTGACAATTGTAGCAAATAATTAAAAACATAAAAGAAAAGAATTGATAAATATTTAAAAAATTTTTAAATAATTTTAAATTTACTATTCTCAAAGATTAAAGAAAATAATTTAAAATTGAGAAATAGAATTTAAAAATGAAGGGAAAAAATGAAAAATAATTAAAATAAAATTGAAGAAAAATTTTGAAAAATGATAAAAATAGTTGAGATTGTAGCAAATAATTAAAATCACAAAAGAAAAGAATTTGTAAAAAATTAAGAAACTTTTAAATATAATTTTAAATTTATACTATTCTCAAAGAGTAGATTAATTAAAATTTTAATCAATGAAATTTCAAATTAATTCAAGTTCGAAGAATTATAATATATAATTGTAATTATAATCTTGTTTATCTCAAATATATTCTGCAATGTTTTAAATTATTTCTTACAAATTTTTATAATTTTCTTCAATTTACAATTATTTCTATCAATTATTTTATTATTAAATTTATTTTTCAATTAATATTCAATTATTTTTTGATTAATTTTCAATTTTTTTTTATTATTTATCTCAATTTTTAGTTATTTTTTCAATTTACAATTATTTGCATCATTCTGCAAATATTTTATTACATTACAAATATATGTTGACATTTTTTCAATTATTTTTTACAAACTAAAATTATTTTCTTCAAATTTTAATTATTTCCCGAATTATTTTTATTACTTTACAAATATTTTCTCCAATTTTTTATTATTTTCATTATTCTTCAATTAATTTTTTAGATTTAATATTTGTTTTCAAATTTTAATAATTTTCTTCAATTTTCAAATATTATTGTTATCATTTTTCAAACATTTTTGACAAATTTTCATTTTATTCTATATTTCTGCAATTATTTTCACCACTTTTTAATTAGATATATATTAATGATTTTTCAATGAATTTCCTAAATTTTTATTTATTATCTCAAATCTTATCCAAGTATCAATATAATACCGGAAATATCAATTATTTTCCTTAAATTTCTATTATTTTCTTCAATTTACGATTATTTCTATCATTTTTCCATTACTTTTTTGTCATAATCAATTATTTTCTTTATTAATTTTAAATTTTTATATAAAAATCACAGCTTCCACTTATTTTTTCAAAGTACAATTATTTTTATCATTCTGCAATTATTTTCTTTCATAATATATGTTGCAATTTTTTCAATTATATATTTCTCAAAAAATAAAATTATTTTCTACAGTTTCTAATTATTTTTATTACTTTTCAAAAATTGTCTCGTATTCTTTATAATTTTCATTACTCTTCAATTAATTTTCTAGATTTTAAAATATATTTCTCAAATTTTAATAATTTTCTTCAATTTTTAATTTGTTTTATTACTTAGCAAATATTGTTCCAAATCTTTTATTAGTTTCATTACTCTTAAATTAATTTCCTAGATTTTAAAATGTTTTTCTCAAATTTTAGTAATTTTCTACAACTTCTAATTATTTTTGTTATCATTTTTCTATCAATTTCTTCAATTTTTAATTATTCTCACTATTCATACCTCAATTAAATTCCTCAAATTTAAATTATTTATCTCATTTATCAATTATTTTTTCAGATTCATTTTCTTTTATCTTTTTGCAATTATTTTCTCCACTTTTTAACTAGATATATTAATTATTTTTTAATTAACTTCTTAAATTTGTATTTATTAACTCAGATCTAAGGGACTATATCCACGTTTCAATTATGTTTTAATTATTCTCTAATTATTTTTCTCATATTTTAAATATTTTTGAAAATTTTTGACTATTTTTTTGTGAAATTGCAATGATTTTTAAAAATTTTAGATTATTTTTATTATTTGTTGATTAATTCCGAAAATTTCAATTATTTTTGTTATCATTTTGCAATCAATTTCTTCAATTTTTAATTATTTTTACTATTCGTTTCTCAATTAAATTTATAAACTTTCAATTATTTATCTCATGTATCAATTATTTTTTTCAAATTTATTTTCTTTTATCTTTTTTTAATTATTTCATCCACCTTTTATAATTAGATATATTAATTATTTTTCAATCAATTTTATAAATTTTCATTTGTTATCTCAAATCTAAGTTATCTCATCTCTATTTTTCGATGTTTTAATCAATATTCAATTATTTTTCTTAAATTTTAATTAGGTTGGTCAATTTTTACTTATTTTTTTTTCATTTACAATGATTTTCACAAATTTTATATTATTTTGAATATTTGTTGATTCATTCCGAAAATTTCAATTATTTATCTCAAATTCCCATTATTTTTTTCAATTTTCGATTATTTCTATAACGTTGTAACTATTTTCCTAAGTTTAAAATTCTTGAAATCATGTTGTAAAAGGGTACTTTCTTTTACTTAAAAAAATTCTGTATTTTTTAAAATTGGAATTAATATCTACAAATTTGAACTATTTTTATCACTTTCCAACAATTTTCTTCAAGGATTTTCATTATTTTTCAATTTTTTCCCTAAATTTTGAAATTAATTTCCGGAAGTTTTAATTATTTTTTTTAACTTTTTCAAATAAAACTTTTTCAGTTTTAATTATTTCCTTCAATATCAATATTTTATTATTAATATTTCTAATTTATGTGAAAAAATTGAAAATGCTAAAACCCGCCCAAAATTTTTTTTTTAATTTTATCATTGTAGGGTAATTTAAGATCCGTAATGTTGCTAGAAAAAAATTGTGCACTTCTAAACAACGCAATTTCAGCACATCGAAATTTATCTTGCTAAAAAGTATCTGAATTAGTTAAAAATAACTAATTATTATTAAAAAAAGATAACTAAAAAATAGTTAAAATTTGACTAATTGAATTAGTAAACAGAATTTTACTAAAATATTAGTTATTTTGTCATAACCAAAAAATGAATTTGTCTAATAATTAGTTAATTTGATGATTAGTAGAAATATGGCTATTTGAATTAGTGACTGAGGTTTTGCTATCAAATTAGTTATTTTTAACTAATTCAGATTTAGAGAGATATAATTATACACTGTTAAAAAAAGGAGTTGAAATTTAACTCCCTACGGGACTCTATAAAAGTCGCACGCCTTGAAGAGTTGAAGTAAAGAGAGTTAACGCTTAATCCTTCAGTCCCCACTCTTCTTAAACATGGAGCGTATGAGACTCACTCACCTTGGAGAGTCGATTTTTAACTCTAAAATCTCAACTCCCAACTCCAGCAACCGTTAACTCCCCAAATTTTTAACAGTGTATGGTTCAATATCAAAATTTTAAAGAAACTATTTTTTATCTATTCTTGTCCATTTTCAAATGTTTATTTTATCAATAAATAAATATTTTTCAAATATCTTTAAAATATAATTCTTCGATCCTATTTAAGAATAAAATAATCTTCAGTGTTGTAAACTTTTTGTTAAAAGCGATTTTTAAAAGTTCCAAAAAGTAAAAGAAACATGACCTCGTAAATAATTTTTATTTGTTTTTAAACTTCTTACGGGAAAATAGACTCTTTTCTGTTACTTAAAAGCATATTATAAAAAGGAATAAAAACATTATTCTCTTGGATTCGTTTCAACTTCTATAATTCTATAAGTTTTGTGAGAGATTGTCACGCAAGAACTGCCTTAAAAGGTAGAATGTCCAAACTCACATTAATCTTTTCAACTGATTTCAGTTTCAATCGTCACCAATTCAAATTTCAATTACTTCAATTTTATATTCACGCATAAATCAAGCAGTGAAATCAGTATCGATATAACTTTAATTTGATTAAAGTTGTGTATGATTATAAATTAATAATTACAATTTAGATAAATAGAAGTCAATGAAATATTAATTTTATTCTATATTGTTAAAATAGAATAAAAACTTTACAAGTCTTTTTTAAATACAAGTTTCCGTTGTTGCAAAAGTTCAATAAACTGCATCTCTCTTATATAATTGATAATAAAGTTTATTGTTGTCAAGTTTCTTTCAAGAATATAAAATTGATAATTGACTAATCGTAATTAACTATTAAAGAAACAAAAACAAAAAGTAAACAAATAAAACTGGGTCTTGAGAAATTCGTGACAAACTGTTATTTAACCATAAGGGGTCCAGTACTTAAATTCTTCAGATTGAATTTAATTGCTGATGATAAACCTGCTATTTATCTGACGGACGATAATAAACACTTTGAGAGTAAAAGGATACAGGGCCAGTTTAAAGTTAAAAGAAATACCAAAAACAACAGAGTGCCTTTAAATTTAAGGATCTATTTTGGAAAATGTTAATTTTCAATTTTGATTCCAAAAATAACTCTGAAAGTTTCAATAAGTTACAAACAGTTTTAAACCAATTGTAAACAATTTACAGCTGGTTTAAAATAGTTTTTAAAAAGTTGGATAAAATTCTAAAAACAGTGTGTTTTTAATTTTTTTGTAACTTTGTAACTTTTTTTCATAATTGCTTATTTTGGTAAACTGATGACGAATAAGACTGTAAAAATTGTCAACAAGGTCATGTTCATGGGAAAAATCATAACAAACCCATAAAAATATGGTTTTTTCAATTCTTTTCGAGAAATATACAATATGAGAAAAATTATTTTTGCAAAAGCTGTACCAAAAACATTGTATGTTTTAAAAACTTTTTTGATATTTCTGTTTCTTCTCGAGAAATTTGAAAACGTCAACTTACTCCGTAACTTCCTAAAACGCCCACCCAACCGATTTTAATAAAACCAGATATACTTAGGTTTTTTATTTGCGCATACACATTCATAAATAATATTTAAAATTAATTATGATTTCTCTGTTTTTATATAAAAATTTAATAATCTTATAATAAAAATCGGCAGCTTCTTAAGTTTCGTATTATTTGAAAAGTGATCCCCTAATTTTGGGTCAGCATGCTGTACAGCTGACTCTGCACAGGTGTCGTGAAACCAGAAAATTTGATACCTTTCATAAAAACCCACCAAAGTGGCTTCCTATTTCCGGTGTAAACACAAGTATAACCGTAAATTACTCACAAAAGAAAGCCTTTATTCCAAATATAATAAATTATACTATAATTGTAAGAAAAATGTCTCAAGTCCAAACCATAGTAATTTAGTGTCTCGATAAAAGATAATCTCGAAATATAAATTAGTAGAATTTTTTACTAATTTCAATTACTGGCTTTTCTCTTTTCTCGTTTCACTTTCCTTTTTTGAAGTTTCATTAATTGTTAGCCACTTTTTACACAAAAAACATTATATACAGTGAAAAGTTTAAATCTATAGTATGCTATAAATTAAATAAAATTTAATTACTAATTTATGAGAATTTGTATAAAAAAAAAATTATAATCTGTTATAAAATATGACTATAGGTCTAAAATTAAATATTCAGATATGCCTATAATAGTATAATTATATTGTACGTCCACATGAAAAGGGACCACTTTGGCACTATTGGATTTATTTATTTGACCATATTCTTTATTAAATTTCGAACATTTTAAGAGGTCTTGGATCCTTTTAGATGAAAAATTCACAAAGTTATAAACATTCAAAGTTAAAAGTGTAAAAATCCTAGTTTTGAGAAAAACGAATTTAAAGTTTAAGATTACCATTAGCGCCAATGCATTTTAAAAATTAAAAATAAGATTTTTTGTGTTTTTAATTACGATAAAGTTATTGTAAATGCATATTTCGACGTGGGGCATTACGTAGTTTGTTTTTCAGTAATAAAAAATTTTCTAAAATCTGAATCTCCTTTTGAAAAATGCAAATATCTCGGTATAAATAAAATCGACAACATGGGCCCTTTTCATGTGGACGTACACATATTTTATTTTATTTAAAAAATCTTTATTTGTCTAGATAAAAAAAAATCGATTTCTTTTAGATACATATAAAGTTCGGTTGAACAATATACTTGTATAATTAATTTTTTAATAAAAAGACGAAATAAATACAAAGAAATACCATTGTTTATTTGAAAATCAGCATATACAAGATTGGGTATTTACTTCAAATATTATAAAAACATAAAATAAATATATCCCACTTATTTTCACAACCACAAATTATAAAATTGTTATAACAAGTTCTTTCAAAACTAAAGCATAAAATTTCTGTTTCACATATTCTTGGACATAAATACGATTTTGAGAACAAAATTTATAAATTCTTCAGAATTCTATGACAATTTTAAGAAAAGATATCATGCAAGAAAGGTAAAATTGTCTGGAATGCAAAATAAAAATTTACTGAGGTACAAGGTAAAAATTGACGATTTTATATCCTCTTTTTTCTGTGATAATTTTTTTAGTATTTTTCTTTTAGGGATGGTATAAAAATATATTTATTCTTTAACAATATTTTAAAAAACAAGAGCGTTTAATTTTCTTCGTATAAAAAATAAACGATCAAGAGGGTAATCAGTAGCACGTGAAGCTAAACGTTAAACAATCTAAAATCTTCTGAGTGTTGTTATTGTTGTTCCCGCTTTTATAACTGTAGCAAAAGTTATCTGCGAATTCACCAGGCGAGACTCCTGCACGCAATTTTCTCACTTCCGGCAGTTTATTCGAGGTTTCGGGCCACCGATCTTTATTCTAGACACTAAAGAACCTTTATCGTTTTTCTAAAACAACTTTCAAATTAAGAGTGATTTACGAGCTACTTAATATTATTGTCGTATTTATGTGCACCTCATATAATGCACCATTAATTGTCCTAACTATTTTTTGACCACTCTGTTTAAATATGTTTTGCGCATTTTCTCTTTTAAACTGATTTATTGAAAAATTTGCCTAATTGAAATAACGAGTGATTATTATTTTAAGGGGAGTAACAGGTGAGAATCCAACATTTCATAAATCACATTTTTCAGAGACAAATTTTTTTCTATCAACATTTTGGATTTAAAATTACCCTACAGCGATGAAATTAAAAAAAAAATTTTGGACGGGTTTTAGAATTTTCAATTTTTTTTTAAATCAAAAGTTTATTAAATCTATGAGTAATTTTGTTCAAAATTGTAAAAAAAGCCCGTCAAAAAATTGAGAATTATAGAATGTCTCCCCTTAACCTAAAAATATGAAACTTTATTACTTTAGAAATTAGATTAGATCGTATACATAGTACGATTATAATTATTAAAAAAACTAGCAAAATAAAAACAAAATCAAAATAAAAATAAAATAAAATATAATCGATGAATAATATTAATCCAATAAATAAGGAGGACTAACAGTGGACTTGCAGATTAAAAATAGGGAAAAAAGTGAGTAAATAATGAGTTTTTAAGTGAAAAAAGTGAGTAAATAGTTAGCTTTTAAATAAAAAAAAGTGATTAAATAGTAAGTTTTTAAATAAAAAAAGTGAATAAGCAATATAGAGTCTTATATTATTGATATTAAATTGGGGGGCGTAAGCAGGAAAAGACATTTAAATTTAAAAAAAACAATTAGAAAATCGCAAAAATAATTAAAATAAGTAGAAAATAATTAAATAATGACAAAAATAATTCAATTTGAAAAAATAATTGTAAATGACAAAACTAATTGAAAAATTGATTAAAAATCAAGAAATGATGACAAAAATTGAAACGAAATAATTAGAATTTAAAGTAAATAATTGTAAAGTTTCAAAAATAATTGAAGTTAAAAAAAATAATTAAAAAATGACAAAAAATAATTAAAATATGAAACGAAAGTTTGAGACTGGTGTGAAAAATTTTAATTTTCGCACAATAATTGAGATATTGAAGAAATAAGTAAAATGTAAAGAAACTAATTGAATAATGACATAAATAATTATAACAGCTGGTGCAAAATGTACACTTTTTAGACAATAGTTGAAAAATTGAAAAAAATAATAAAATTTTCAAGAAAATAATTGAAACTTGGAAAAAATAATTAAAAAGTATAAAAAAAATGTATAGGTGTAGAAAAAGTAGAATAATGACAAAAATAACTGAAATTTCGAAAAAAAATTAATGAAAATCAGAAATATATTTAAAAATGAAGTAAAAAAATAAATAATTTAATATATTAATTGAAAAATTTTATACAAAATAATTGAAAAATTAACGATATAATTAAAATGTGAAGAAACTAATTGAATAATGACATAAATAATTGAAAACTTATCTTTAAAAGTTAATAAATTCATGACAATAATAAAAAGATTGAAGAAAATGACATTCAAAGAAAATAATTCCAAAATGTCAAAAATATTTCAATATTGACAAAAATATAGTTGCAACTTGAAAAAATAATTAAGAAATGACAAAAATAATTGATAATTTAAAAAAAAATTTTAAATTTGAAGCAAATACTTGAAAACTTGACAAAACAATTGAAATATTGAAATAAATAATTCAAAACTGGTGTAAAAATTAAAAAATTATAGACGATAATTGTAAAGTTAAAAAAAAAATTATAAGTTTGAGGAAAATAATTTAAAGTTAAAGAAATTAATTGAAATTTGAAGGCAATAATTGAAATTTAAAGAGAATAATTCAAAACTGGCAAAATAATTCAAAACTGGCAAAAAATTCAAATATGAAAAAAATTAAAGTTTAAAGAAAATAATTGAGAAATGTGTAAAAAAATTAATAAATTCGTGACAATAATAAAAATTATGATGAAAATAATTGAAAACAGGTGTAAGAAATTTAAAAGTTCATGACAATAAAAAAAATTGAATAAAATAATTGCAATTTGTAAAAAATAATTCTAAAATGTCAAAAAAAAAAAAAAAAAAATTGGGAAATGACAAAAATAATTGATTAATGACAAAACTAATTGAAATTTGAAGAAAATAATTGAAAAATAACGAAAGTGAATTGAACGTGTGTAGAAAATTTGGATATTCCTGACAATAATTTGAAGATTAAGGAGCACAATTAAAATTTTAAAAAAATAATTGAAAAGTTTCAAAAATAATTGAAATTACAAGAAGATAATAAAACAATAACAAAAATAATTGTAATTTGAATAAAATTATTGATAACTGGTGCATAAAATTAAAAATCTAAAGACAGTACTTGCAATACTGAGCAAACAATTGAAATTTTAAGAAACTGATTGAATAATGACATAAATAATTGAAAGCTGGTGTATAAATAAAAAATTTATAGAGAATAATTTAAGTTTTTAGAAAATAATTGAAATTTCTTGGAATTAATTGAACAAAATGCACAAATTTAATAAACTCATGACAATAATAAAAATAATGAAGAAAATGATTGAAATTTGTGGAAAATAATTGAAAACTAATATAATAAATTTAAAAATTCATGGCAATAAGAACATTGAATTTATTTATTTTCCGGCAAAAGCCCATTACAATATAAAATTAAAAAACTTCAGGAGTTTACGGAGATTATTATTATTTAATAGGTAGAATATTGATAAAGAAATATAAAAATTATATTTTTCAAAAATTTGATCAAATTCGCTTGAAACTTGTTACGGAGGTTTTCGAAGTTGTTGATTATAAATCGGAAGTCAAATTTTAAAAATTCATAATGGCGGATCCAATATCTCAGACAGTCTTACAAAATTGCTTAAATTTTTCATATTGGATCCGCCATTTTAAATTTTAAGAATCTGACATCGTATTTGTAATCAGCGAACCCGAAAACCTTCGAGTAACAAATTTCAAGCGAATTTGAGCAATTTTGAAAAATTATCCGCCATATTGGATCCGCCATTTTGAATTTTAAAAATCTGACTTACGATTCTTAATCAGCGACCCAAAAACCCCTGGCTAACAAGTTTCATTAGAAAGTTTTCTATGACCCGAGTTTTTTTTAATTTTGGCTCTAAATTAATTTTTAAAAGATTGCTATTTTTCGAAAATTTTCAAAAATTAATTTTTGAACAAAATTCAAACGAATTTAGGTCAGAGAGATCTTCCTAATGACATTCTATGGTAATTTTATCAAGTTTCGTGACAAAATATTGAATATTTTAAGAGAAAAGTTAGGGACAAATTTTGCCTATACCAGTGACGTCATATTCCATCAAATGCCCTTAAACTAAAATAGTAGGTTCTACAGTTCGCGAAAATGAGAAAAATGATATTTTTAAATTGAATATTTCTTCTCATTTCAAATAAAAATTTAGAAAGTGCTAAGTAAATTTAAAAGTTATAGACTGTTGAATTATACACTTCATATTATTGTGTAAAAACATATTTTATAATAATTCAACCTTAGACCTTCATGTTAAAAATTAATAAATGTGGTTATTTGACAAGTAAACTTTGAATTCATATGTTATCATTATTTTTTATCTTAAAATACTTTTTTCATTAAAGAGCATGTGATGATGAATGATGTCATAGACACATGACCCAAAGGCAAAATTTCTCAGCTGTGTTTTTTTTAAACAACTGAATATTTTTTAATGAAACTCTGTAGAATTACCTAAAATATCATCTAGAAAGTTCGTTATGCCTTCATTTATTTGGACTTGACCCCAAAATCAATTTTTGAAATTTTTCTGTTTTTGCGCAGTTTTACAAAATTAATTTTTTAGACAAAATAAAAACAAACTATAGAGGCAGGAATAAAGACTTAAACATCAACAGTTTGCATTGAGTATTTTCATTCCAAAATCACAAACATAACCTACAATTTTTTGCTTTTTATGTCCCTTTCTTCATATCGCGTCACAAATGTATCTTTTAATAAGATGTATACTTTTTGCAGTGCATTTATATAGTAATTTATATAAGTACATCTTATTGGGATAATTATTGAAAATTAAGGAAGGGTAAAGATTCAGGTTACGGTTATTACATGGTGCATTGTAATCTTAATGCGCATAGCAGACGGTCTAAAAAGAGAATAAAACAGTTACACTGAAAGGTTAGTATGCAGCGTCTAAGAGCTTCATCCGATAATGTTACAATGGTAAAATGTAACATGACACGAGAAGAAAGTCGAGGATTTTCAGAAATTTATAACAGATTTCACTTTAATCCAAACTGAAGGCATTTTATCATTTTAAATACCTATATATATATCAAATTTCTTTCTTAGGTTTTAAATGGTTAGTAGCTTGCAACTAGGTATCTATTAAAATTGCACGAATTTCAAATTTAAACATTTGCAAAGACAATATTACTTTTTAATGTTTTGAAATGAATACTGTTACAATTGTTTTAATGGAAAATTATTATTTTGTCTGTTAATTTTTTATACCATCCAACTGCTCTGTCTTAGGTACCTACTAATAAAGTCCATGTCGATGTGGACGTTGTTTATCTCATTTTTGTTTTACAGTCACGGATATAGTACACAACTTGACATGTTGCGTGATTCGCTTATCTTCACAGCATCAAGAACACAGAAACCTTGCACGTATACAAACGCTGTAATATTTTGCATGATCATTTTTTCTGTTGAAGGAAATTGCAAATGAGCGATTCAAGCAATCATGCGTCTAATCCAACACGTGACTATATGTAATAGTATACAGGTATACACATTAAAGAGCGCATCTATAAACTATTCGATGAATTCCGAATGAGTCTAAAAGTAACGGTTGTGTTATATACTATGAGAAAATACACTATTATCAAACCACGGTGCGAACACCTACGCTTCACAAACATTCTCAAAGCATGTGATCCTCTACCCACTTTTAAACATCGTTTATTATCTTATGATTAATTTGCTCCGTTCAAAAAGTGTCATTTTTTGTTTTGATACTGCAATTAACTGTAATAATGTGATCTTAAAAATGGCTAAACAAAAAGCAGCATTTCCAATCTAAGGATTCACAGCTATGACATTAATGAATTTTTATATCATAATTATTTAATTTGTTCTATGTTTCCATCATTAGGTGCAAGTTTTTTCGAAAACAAGAAAGTTTTCTGGATGTTAACGCTATACCATGGTTAAAAAATCTCATAGCTCAATCCGTATAGAATAAATTAAAACTGTTTAAAACAGTTTGAAACTAGATCGACCCGGTTTATAACTACTTAACGATTTTTGAACTGTTTGAAAGAAGTTAGGAACTGTTTAAAATTAGTTAGGAACTGTTTAAAATTAGTTAGAAACAGTTTAAAATTAGTTTGCAACTGTTTCAAACTAGTTTGGAAGTGTTTTAATTGTTTCAAACACTTTTTATTTCTAAGCAGTTTTGAAGAGGCTTAAATCCTTTTAAAGCTTGTAAAGATTTGTTTGAAACTTGACTTGTACGAAACTGTTCAATACGACCAACTACAACAAATTATCATTTTAAGGATATTGGCCTATTTTTTCTTCGTGCGGATGTGATACTTGGAAGGTTTTATATGATTCACGTAACTAATTTTAATTGGTGTTATATACATCCGCTGAATTTCCTTAATTAAACTTCTGCACCATTATAGTGCTTTTATTTTTAAAAATTAACATTACCTTAATTTCCCCACAATTTTCAAAATTAAAAATCTATATAGAAATATTGATTCCAAAAAATGCAAAACAAACTTTTTGTCCAAGTTTTACATTTACTAGTTAATTTGAAGATTAAAACTTTGGAATTTAAAATTCACGTGAAAAGTTTTGAAAAAATAATGACAAAATAGTGCCCCTCGTTTATATATATATCTCTATGAAAACAATAAGTTTCAAAACCGGAAACAGGAAATAAAAAGAAAGTATATTCATTCCAAAATGCACGGTTCTTTTTTATTTTATTTTTTTTTTTTAAAGCCTCGCTTATTTTCACTTAATGATGGTCATTTGGTCATTGTTAATGGGAGTCGACTTTTCCCCTTTACGGAGATACTAAAATTTTATGAATGAACGGTTTTTAATCGAACATAGAGAATAAGTTGAGCGGAAATAGTAATCTGCTAGTTTTACGAGTGACTCATAAAGACTTGATTACTACTCGAAAGTGTGATTCATATCAGTCATTGGCATGCACTCGTCAGCGATTTCACAACATCTTGACTCAACTGACTTAGTGCATTTGATACCAGTTCAGGTAAAGTAGGAACAATCGATTCACCTGTATAGAACAAGCATCTACACTAAACTCGGGTCAACGCACTTCAACCCTGAATCTACATTTTGTTGCGCCTCGAGAAAACTGAATCAACAGAGCGAGAAAAAAGATGCGCTTTGTGTTTATTTATTCAACCAAATTTTCTAGGATCTGTTGAAAGTTTAAAGGCAAACGCAAGTTAAAACCAAAAAAAAATTGTTTGACACAAAAACTGTGCATGTTATGTATTATATGATGTAATTCTGCAGTAAAAGTACAGTAAAAGTAATTTTATAATAGAAAAACTTTTTAATCATTTCTGAGCTTCAATTGTTTATCTGCTGGAAATGTGATATTTAAAAATTGAATTTTCATGAGATTAGGTTGTTATTGATATATGTGCAATATGTGCTACAGAGAAAAATATGACACTGATGGAATATCTAAATATTTTACGAAAGTTTTAGTTTTATCGACTCAGGTAACTGTTTAAGGAAACTGCCTATCTGATACTGGAGCTATTCTATTTACTCTTCTGCTTTGGTGAATCATGTAGATGACACAAGAGATCGTGCCACTTAGATACCTAATCATCGCCGTGGCTAAACGTGTGTATGAGTGGCACACTTCGTCACTTACCCTCACAGTTAAACTTGACTCGTGCCACGTGATAAGATAAACGTAATTTCAATCAGGTGAATCTTTTACAAACAACAAAAAACAGTCACTCGTAATTAGTTTTAACATAATTTTGTCATGATAAAAATAATTGCAATAATTAGTGTATACGAATCTACTAATTGAACTGCCTCACAAAAGAAAAGAAATTTTTTGCCCGAGACACTACACTAGTATATTTCTGTGTGTTTTTTCTTTGCTGAATCCGAATCTAAAATCAGAATTGCTAGATTGGTGCTACTTTTTGAAATAATCTCATAAAACTTATCAAAAACAGTAGAGTAATCAAAACCAAAAATTTTTCTTCTTTTTTACCGAGACACTTTACGCTAGTGTATTCTTACGTCTTTTTCTCCACTGAATCAGAATCCAAAGTTAGAATAACCCGATTAACTGAATTTTTTTGGATAATATTGAAACACTGCTCAAAAACACGAAAAAAACAAAAACACATTTTTTTCTGCCTGGGATGAAAAAATCTGTCAATTCTAACTTCGGATTCAGATTCAGCAGAGAAAAATACATAGGAATACACTAGCATATTGTCCCAGAGAAAAAAAAAACTTTTTTTTAATTTTTTGGGGGAATATCTCAAAAAGTTTAGCCAATTTGATGATTCTGAATTTAAACTCGGATTCAGGGGAGAAAAATACGTAAAAAACACAGAAGCACATTGACCCGGACAAAAAATAACTTTTTTTATTATTTTTTTTGCGGATTTTCAGCAGCTTTTTGATAATATCTCAAGGGGAGAGAAATATGTAGGAATACACTGACATATTGTTCCGGACAAAAAAAAACTTTTTTTCGATTTTTTTGGGGATTTTGAGCAGTTTTTTTTTAGAATATCTCAAAAAGTTTAGCCAATTTGATTATTCTGAATTTGGATTCGGATTCAGGGGAGAGAAATATGTAGGAATACACTAACATATTGTTCACGACAAAAAAAAACTTTTTTTCGATTTTTTTGGGGATTTTGAGCAGTTTTTGTGAAAATATCTCAAAAAGTTTAGCCAATTTGATTATTCTGAATTTGGATTCGGATTCAGGGGAGAGAAATACTTAGGAATACAC
Organism: Ganaspis brasiliensis; assembly: GCA_037103525.1. Classification (NCBI taxonomy): domain Eukaryota; kingdom Metazoa; phylum Arthropoda; class Insecta; order Hymenoptera; family Figitidae; genus Ganaspis; species Ganaspis brasiliensis. Next base: position 2,665,746 of record JAZKLR010000311.1, read on the forward strand.
TAGCATATTGTTACGGACAAAAAAAAACTTTTTTTGGATTTTTGGGGGGATTTTGAGCAGTCTTTTTTAGAATATCTCAAAAAGTTTAGCCAATTTGATTATTCTGAATTTGGATTCGGATTCAGGGGAGAGAAATATGTAGGAATGCACTAACATATTGTTCCGGACAAAAAAAAAAATTTTTTCGATTTTTTTGGGGATTTTGAGCAGTTTTTGTGAAAATATCTCAAAAAGTTTAGCCGATTTGACGATTCTGACTTTAGATTTGGATTTATGGGAGAGAAATACGTAGGAATACACTAGTATATTATTCTGGACAAAAAAAAAAAATTTTTCTATTTTTTTTGAAGATTTTGAGCAGTTTTTGTGAGAATATCTCAAAAAGCTTAGCCAATTTGATGATTCGGAATTTGGATTCGGATTCAAGGGAGAGAAATACGTAGGAATACACTAGCATATTGTTCTGGACAAAAAAAAGCATTTTTTTGATTTTTTTTTGGGATTTTTGGGGATTTTCAGCGGTTTTTGTGAGAATATCTCAAAAAGTTTATCCAATTTGACGATTCTGACTTTGGATTAGGATTTATGGGAGAAAACTACGTAGGAATACACTAGCACATTGTCCTGGGGAAAAAAAATTTTTTTGGATTTTTTTTAGGATTTGAGCAGTTTTTTCGAGAATATCTCAAAAAGTTTATCCAATTTGATTATTCTGAATTTGGATTCGGATTTAGGGGAGAGAAATATGTAGGAATCCACTAGCATATTGTCCCGGGCAAAAAAAAACATATTTCGTATTTTTTTGGGGCATTTGAGCAGTTTTTTGATAATATCTCAAAAAGTTTAGCCAATTTGATTATTATGAATTTGGATTCGGATTCAGGGGAGAAAAATACTTAGGAGTACACTAGCATATTGTCCCGGACAAAAAAAAAACCTTTTTTGGATTTTTTTTGGGATTTTGAGCAGTTTTCTGAGATTATCTCAGAAAGTTTAGCCAATTTAATTATTCTGACTTTGGATTCGGATTCAGGGGAGAAAAATACGTAGGAATACATTAGTGTTGTGTCTCGGACAAAAAATTCTTTTTTTTTAGGGCTGGGTTATTAGCTAATATAGTACGCTAACATACTGTTATATTTAACAGTCAGTTAAAATCCAAATTTTATTAGTTAAGTTCAAGTGATTTTGAATTAAACTGATTAAATTGAAACGATTTTCAACCGCACTTCGATATTTTGGAAACGAATATAAAATATTTAGTTTTACATGATTGTCATATAATTGGATATATAAATAAAGTCATGATTTTTTAAAATATAAAATTAAAAATTCCTGTTTGTATGAGTCACATTTTTAAGAAATATATGACTGACAATGTGACTCCTTTTATAACAGTTTAACACAAAAGCTAGTAGAATTGTGCAACATACAATGGTTTATAGTTTATATTTAATGCACTTGTTACTTTTTTTTACTATGCGGAAAATATGTTATTTTCTAAAAAATAATAATTAAAATTCTTTCTATATTACAAAACTACTTAAATTCTGCACAAAACAAAACATAAATGAACGTTATTAAGCCCATTTAAAACATAATTATTCTCGAAATAATTAAACTCTTAATGCATTTTTAATGCTGCTAAAAAATGTTAATTATTTCTGAATTAGAAACCAATTACATTTTTTTCTGAGATCTGGCTTCCTTTGAAATAGTTCTGGAGTTCCTTATACATTTTAGACATAGTTCTGGCAATTAAATATTAATTAAAAAATCGATGTAACATAAAAACTGCAGAACATTGGCATTTCAAAATTTTTCGAGTTTTTTAAAATTTAGAGTTCCAAGAGTTCTGATCAGAGTTCTATAAGCCCCCTCAAAAGTTCAATCAAAAACTCTATGTAAAGTTTTTTTCTAAAGTCAAAATCCTATAAACTACAGAATTTTAGAATTTCAAATTTTTTTGAGTCCTTTAAAATTAAGAGTTCCAAGAGTTCTAATCAGAGTTCTGTTAACCCCCCAAGTAGTTATACAAAAACATCTAAAAAGTTTTATTCTAAAGTCGAAATCCATAAAACTACAGAACTTTGAAGGCTCGAAAATTTTGAGGGGTCTTAAAGTTCTATAGATTTTGGATTTTGACTTTAGAGAAAAACTTTATAAGAATTTTTTGGAGAATTCTTTGGAGGCTAAGAGAACTCTGATCAGAACTCTTGGATCTTTAAATTTTGAAAAATACAAAAAAAATTGAATATTAATATTTTTGAAATTTTTGGACTTTGAATTGGGTTTTTTAATAGGTACGCGTATTAGAAACTCTAAAACTCTTCGTTGTTGTTTATTTTTTATTAAAATAATTAAAAAAAAACTAAATTTAACTAAATGTTTAACTACATTTGAAAGAGAAGTTTCAATATCTAAACATATATATAGTGTAAAAAAATTCAAAATTGTAGGTATAATGTATTAAAATCAATATTTAGGAATTTTTGGTGTGACCAATCACAAAAGAGATTTCTGGGATCGTTGATTGCGAATCCATTCTTTCTAAAATAATCTAAATTTAAATTAGTAAAATGTCAGTCACGATTTACTAATAATTAGTTATATTTTATTTATAATTATATAGTTTTAAGTAATTCAGAATAAGATAACTCAAAATTTATCAAATATAAAATTCCAATTAAAAGCAAAATGTATTTTTCATTATTTATACATAAGTCAATATCGATTTGTTTTGAAGCAAAAAGAAGAATTATAACAATATAAATATAATTATTATAATAAAATTATAATAAAATTAGTATCATTTGTAAAATACAGTTAATGAGGAATTAGACACCTGCCCGAGGAAAGGTTATGTTTGAAATCATTATTTGCCTTTTTGAAACAGAAAAACCAAATTTTAATCTAATTTTACTTAGACAAAATATAGCAAATTTAATTTAAAACAAAATGAACCATTAAAACTCATAATTGAACGGAAATTAAAGAATTTCGACAAAGCAATTTTAAAAGATGACGAGGAAATGCATTTTTACACCACTGAAAACTTTTATATATTAAAATAATTTGCAGCGCGATTGTTTTAAGCCAATTTCAGATTATTTAAATTCTATTTGGTATAAAAAAAAGAGCGTTGCAGATTAATTTAATCGATGTGCATGTCTGTTAATACTATTACTAAATCATTTGAATACTGTTATAATAATAATAATAAAAATATCAAAGATTATTATTAATATTATTATTATTATACATTCAATGATATTGATATCTATCTATTACTCAACACATAATAAAAGCTACAACAAGGTATAATGAAGTATTTAGTAATCAAAAAACCTCCTTCTACAATGTGATGAAAGGGATATTTTTAAATAAAGGATTAGAAGAACAAAAGATTGAATTCATCGACTCATCACAACTGGAGGATGCGCTCCATTTTTCATAGCAGCGGATGCCCATAAAACTGACATTCTGTTTTTTGTGATCCGGTCTGTAGTACTACGATCCTGTCTTAGGACGGAACCGTGAGAAGAAAAGGTAAAGCGTAGAATCTAAACTGGAATGACGAAGTTTCTTCTATAAGCCCTTTCAGGTTGATGTGTATATGTGTATAAAACGTTAACTGTATAGTTATTATACAAATAGCTGGGATTTTCCTTCTCCACATGCATGCAGGGATGCACCTGAATGCAATAAACCTAAGCAGTCAGAACCTTTCTTTATTCAAAGACCTTATTTAGGTATATTGACTCTTGCGGAAAAGTCGACATGTCCCTCTGAAAAGGTTTCGATTTCAAGATCTGATATGGCATCCGAAATTTCACACCGCCACGCACCAAACAGAAAGAATGTAAAAGAGGAGCTAATAAAATTTAGAATATTTAGAAAGAAACAGCTTTTATGTCTTGAATAATCTAGACTCTCGAGAGTTGAATAAATAAGGAATTTTTGGTGTTGTAAACAGGTTTTATATTTAATTATCAAAAGGTTTTTTTACTAATTTATATTTTTTGTTATTAATTTTATTAGTTCTAATGGATATTATCGTTTTTTAAAAAAGCTATTCGTGTTCGTAATTTATTTAAATATATCAATGAAAGATAATTATCAACTTTCTACAGTGAGGTAAGTATTATGTCAGTCGTATCATATTCTATTCTATATGGTGTCTGACATGATACTTCATTGCATTAATTAATGACGATATCATATTATGTTTTATATGATCATTTTTAAATTGATTAACCAAAAAAGAAATTATCCCAAGTTTTTTCTATGACCCTTTTAGAACATTTCCCATACAATCAAGCACATTAGCACACTTCTTGAAGCTTATTCCTTCAGATCCCAGTCTTAAAATTGTATACTCACAAGAAAAGGTCGCCAACCTCATTAACTCTTTCCTGTCTCATACGATGCATATACTACATCATAAATTTCTTAATGACATTCATAACTTTCAAAATAATACAATTTTTTCAACAAGCAGATTTTTCATTCCACAATCCACTTTTTTTCTCCCCAATGTACAACTATTTTCCAAAAATACCAATTGTACGATTAAAAATGCGACTGATTTGTGTAATTACTGAATTCGCTGATTGGTAGTTTCATTTTCACATGACAAAGTGTGCAGCGGGATAACAAAGATTTAAAATTACAAATTGATGTACGGTTGGAAGAATTCGACATATTTTGATTGCAGGTTGATCATTCCTATAGAAAGGGAGCTCTAGGTAAATTATCATTCCATAAATGTTGGTCACGCTGAACAGTTCTGTGACATAAATTGATAGAGGAAAAGGGGCACTGATCACGTATACACACACCATTGTAGTTCCCTCGTACAATTTTACAATCACGTGTACTCTCTATCTCTCTCACTCTTATTCTCCCTTTTGTCTGCTTCCTTTTACCTCCACTGACTCTCTTACTCAATGAACAAAGAACATTCTTCAATCCATAATACCTTGCCGTAGAATGAAGATACATCGATAATGCTTTTTCGAGGCTCGAGATTCTCGAGTAGCTGATTGTTGAGGCATTTCTTGATAAGAAACAATATACTATTCTCAATTTATCAGGGTTATTGAAAATTCGCGTAACAACCTTTTTAATACCGATGTATGTAATTTCTATTTTTATCCGGCTCTGATTCACGCTTAATCGGTAATATGTTAATACTTTAAAACTAAACTACGACTAAATTAACTGCAAATTTTCTTTTTAAAAAATTTGACTTATAGAAGGCAATAAAATAACATCTTATTGTCACAGTGAAAAAAACTTCTTATCTGACATTGTAGATAATAAAAAACTAAAAAGAATGGTATATACTAAATCGCTGGTAACCCCTCAAAATCTTGTTTTAGAGCCAAAAACCCGTTTTCAGGTAGATTTATATGTATGCCTTGAAACTTTGCGTTTTTTTATCCGAATTAAAAGGGTTTTTTTTGTTTGTTTTAAAGCTTAAAATATATACGCTTCCAAGCTATCTATATAAGAATTTTTTTAATATCATTAAATCCATGAAATAATGTACTTGAATCTACCTCAAAACGGTTTTTTGGCTCTAAAACAAGATTTTGAGGGGTTACCATCGATTTAGTACATACCATTCTTTTTAGTTTTTTATTATCTACAATGTCCGATAAGAAGTTTTTTTCACTGTGACAACACTGTAAAAATATGGTGTCTTAAATTGGACAAAAATGTCTTAATTTAAGACATTTATTTTATTTGTTTTTTATTTTGTAACACAGTGATAATTAATAAATATAGTAAGATTTTAAATGATTGTTACTGGCACGAGTTCGCGAAAAAAAATCATTAAAATTCTATGTTATATGAAACTATTTACTACTTCCATTGAAGACTAATGATTCATGAAGAATATGTGACTAATTTTTAACGTCACCGAAGAAAATTAGTCTTGTTCAACTATTACATTACTAGTAGCAAAGGCGTAAGTTTACTATTACATTATTAGATTTTTTAAAATGTAGTAATATTTTTTAATATGTTTAATCAAGATTGATGTGCTATAATCAGTCAATTATCGTGTTTTAAATCTTCATGTTTGATAATTCCAAATCATGTGAACATATATGTACTTATTCAGTTTGAAATCAACTTTCAATTTTTAGTATTTTCTGCTCTTTAGTAAAGTGATTTAAGTTCAAAGTTTTTATAAAGACATCTTTATGAGAAAATTGATAGATATCATCAATTTTTCTGATCTGCTGAGTCTGCATACATGTGTAAAACAGATCTGTAAAAATGTAACGCGGTCAAGGTTCTTTTGTATTCTTGCCACAAGACTTGAAATGAATAACGCAAACTCATATTAAGTATACTAAAGTAAATAATTTGAATATACAAATAATAAAATAATAGTATTTATTGTAACGAAAAACTTCGACTCTTTGAGATTTGTAAGGTTTTAAATAATTTTTTTAATCAATTTGAATTAATAGTATACTCTTAAATAGTGTATAATAACTTTTTTCAAAAAACTGCAGTAATTGGGGCATTCGCAGTAATAGGTACTTTTACCCTATGAATCAGTTGTGTTATAATCATAGAATAAATAATTTATTTTTAAACGTTTCAAGCATAGTTTTTATTTCGGCAAACATCATCATAGACTTTCAATTTTTAACCAAACACTTTCTTTTCGAAGGCATCATTTTAAAATGACGTAATACAATCTTTTTAAATTGCTTTTTAATTTGGTTATATTTCCAAATATACATGTATTTTATTACTTCATTAGGAAGTTTTCCCTTTTATTTTCTACACAATTAAATACATTACTTTCTCAAAATATTTTAAATGTTGCCTGATATTTTTTAAGTTTTCTTTATTGTCATTTTGTTGAAAAAAAAAAACGGATTAGCTAATCCATAAGGACAAAAAGTGTGTCAAGTTGAAAACAATATTTCTCCGAAATTCAGAGTTAATTTTATTACTCTTGACATATTATCTAGAACCATCAAGAGAGTTTTTCCCATAAGTCTTTTGTTTTCCTAAGTTTTTTTTCACATGACCCAGTAAAAAATAGAAATGTGGGGTTTTAGGTTTATTTTGTCTATGTTATTGTCAAGTATTTCTCTCTATTGACTTTTACCGTTTACAAAATTGTTTCTCAGACTAAGACTTCTGGGAAATGAATTACTGTTGAGGTAATTCGACTCAAGTGCAGTAAAATGTCCCGAACGAAAATAAACTTTTTTTCTCGAAAGTTTAAAGAAACTGAATCTTTGGTTACTGTAACACTTCCTTGCAAAAATCAGTCAGTTATTAATCATGTATTTTGAATTCTTCGATGATTTCCTTATTACTGGTAAAACTTTATAAAAACTGTAGCAAACGTAGAAAGACATTTGACTCATCCATCTTCAATTTTTTTATGAATCTTTGTCTACGTTCTACGAAAAAAAAAAAAAAAAACACTAATAAAACACGAAAAATAATTAGTTATCTATTTTTCAATGTAGAATGTAATAATTATTCCATTCAAGTCCCATTTTTTAATGAAAATAATGTACAGAATGCATCATATATTTTTTAAAGAAAGATGAGATTTTTCCCTGTGCTACTTAATTTTCAGAACATGGTTTTTTTCGATAAATTAAATGTTAAAGATTTCAGTCACGTTAGCGAAGCGAGTGGCATTGTTGTTTGCAACATGCTAGAATAGTTTAATAAAACAGGAAACTGGTTAGTATTTTTATGTTTAAGTATTGCCAATTATAATAGATTGAATATAAATAACATTATATAAAAAATACTGCTTACAAAAATTTAATATATCTCTCATTGAAAATACTTCTAAAAACATCTAAATACAAAATCTTTTTTAAAATGAACAAATTTTATTGCTTAATTTCAATTGTTCAAAGTATTTCTATTTCAAAAATCCAAATAATGCATTTGGATTAACTTTTTTTCAGACTGTCTGTACCATTCAAATAATTTTAATTTAATTTTTGTATGAAAAATTGTGTTATGCGTGAAATGTATACTTAATTAAAAACAGTTGATGTTTGCGCTAAATTTACCAATTTTTTAAAAAAAAAGTTTATCATGAAGATCTATTCTAGATTAAGCAATAATAAGATTTTAATGGTGTAACTGTTTAAATAATCGTAAATTAAGCTCAAACAATCAACTGCTTTCTAATTACACCAAATGACCCTAATTTGTCATTTAAACTAAATTTTAACTGTGACTCTATAGTTAGAAATGCACGCGGGCAAAATACGATTAGATAAATTTTCTAGATGATATTTTAGGGAATTTTACCAAGTTTCATGACAAAATATTCGCAGTACTTCAAGTAGAATAAGGATGTGTCAGTAAGACCACACACTTTTTCTACTGAAAACATGTATTTTCTGTCTTTTTGTTTCTTTCTTTTATATAAAGCATTCTTTGTATTTTGAGGTTATTTCAAGTGTCAATTTACAAACTGTGAAAAACAGAAAAAATTTACTTTTTTCATTAATTGTACACAATTGTGCAGATGTGGGACTTTGAATTAGTCAAATTTACAAGAAAAAAGTACAAAAGACAATATTTTAAGTAAATTCACTTGTGTAGAAAAGTTTCAATCATTTCGGATATACCTCAATTTTTCGATAAAATAGTTTAACTTTCATATTTAAGTAATCAATTTAATAAAAACATGATTTCAAACATAAACATAAAATATGTTTAAATGAAGCACAAAGTATATTTCATTCAAGTATATAAAAACTTTAAACACAAGTTTGGTTTAGATTTAACAAAATTAAGTTTTTAGTCAAACACACAGAAAAACTTCAGATATTTCTGATAAATTGAAATTAAATAATTAAAAACATTATTCATTCAATCAAATTATTCAAACAAATATAATTGTATTTAAATTAAGAAAATATTTTTCTCAAAAACGTCTCCACAGAATATTTTACATTCTGTTGACAAATCATCTATTCATAATCTAGATTCCAGAATCAAAATCAAGAAGAAAATAACAGGTTCTACAACTTTTGGGATAAATCAGTTTAAAAAGCACAGTGGACACTCGTTCTTTTTAAAAACATCGAAGATTATATTCTCTAACCATACGAATCTTATTTTCTAAAAAAAAAGTAAATTCCGGTTGAATCGATTTTAAACCATGCAGACGACTAACTTCAACTTGTTGATTTAACTAAAATATGTTATTATATGAAAAATAAAAGGACACGTATTTTTTTATTTTCGATAAAAGTTATGTTTAACGAAATTACCAGCGATTGAATTTTAAATGGTAGAACTCAAAATAACAACGAAAAAAATGTGTTTCACTTGTAATTTGTTTTTAAATTACAATTTTATTTCTTAGACCTTCTAGGTGGTCTTTTCATCTTCAAATTGCCTTCGGAAAATTTTAAAAAGCTTTAAAATTAACAAAATTAGAGATGATTTTCCAAAAATAAATAAGGTCCCTCAAAAACCCAACCTTTTTTTTTCTTGAAAATTTTGACCATAAATTCTGATCAATATAAGCAAATATTCGTATAAGTTGCAAGCTTATGTTGATAAGAATTTATGGTCAACATTTTTAAGAAAAGAAAGGTGGGGTTTTTGAAATAACCATATTTATTTTTGAAAATAACTGTTGCAGTTTATTAAAGTGTGTAAAGTTATTTAAATTTTTGATTTATAATAGGTACTTAATTTTATAATATTATTTATTTATCGTATAATAATATTTTATAATGACTTTCCTAATATTATATTCACAAAAAATCCACAAAAAATGTCTTATTAATTACTAATATTATGTTTGTATACAAATTTTTACTGTGGTTCAAAAAATAGAGTCATGTTCCCTAAGATGTACAGTCATCACTTCTCAATGTATTTAAGTTGATGCTTTCGATTATGCACTTTCTTCAATAATTGTTTGAGCCACCTGATTAAAATTTCTTATTTTCCGCCATGAAATGTAGTGTTATCGTTAGAGAATTTGATATATCGATATTTTTCAATATCTTATTACTTTTTTAATGTTAAACTATTAAATTCAAGTTTTTAAAAATGATACTCCTTGATAAATGTAATGAAATGATTAAATATTACTTTAAGAATTGTTACATGATGTTTGTTTTTTATTTAGCACATTTTTCAGTGACTTTTAAGAAGATGTCCATCTTAGAGACATTTTTTTTAGATCGAAAATTTTAACAATTAGAAAAAATGCTTTAAAAAAGGTTTATGTTCAAATTGGAATTTTATCTCTGTGATCATAAGTTACCCAATATAATGTACTTTCATCAGGTATAAAACATTTTAAAGTATCTTATTCGGTTTGGATACTAGAGCATTAAATCGAAACTATGTCCATCCTGGGCCCACTTCCCTCACGGTGGGCTTTAACTAGATTTTTTAAAAAAAGTCTTGCGAAATGGGATTTTTCTGTAGATTCCAACACTGGAGACCTTCCTGAGTATTTTGAACAGAAATTAAAATAATCCATCGGGTTGTTTTTAAAAAACTATTTTTTAGTATTTCGATCGTGAACCCTGTTTACAAGTATCTTAGAAAAACGTTAAACGTACTAAATCGAATCTAATTATAATTTCTATGAGTATTCTATTGTATTTTGGATCGCAGAATCTGAATTTGATGTTAGATTTAAAATTTTCAAAATGGTGGATTCAATATGGAGACCAGAAAGTCGCTGAGTTTGAATCCAGTGTCAGTTTTTGAAAATTAAAAATGGAGAATCCAATATGTCGACCAAAGTTTTTGAAACTCCGACACCAATCGAGTTTTAATCGAATTTAGACCATTTTAAAAATTTTTGTCATCATATTGGATTCTCCATTTTTAATTTTCAAAAACTGACACTGGATTTAGACTCAACGACCCCGAAAACACCCGAGTGTTAAGTTTCAAGCGAATCTAGACAATTTTAAAACTTTTTGGTCACCATATTGGATCCACCATTTTGAATATTTCAAATTCAGATTCTGCGATCCAAAATACTAGAGAATACTAATGGTATTTTTTTTATTATTTTTTTTTAAAGTTAATTTTTAATGTTTTTATTCTTTTTTTTTCTAAGACCTTTTAAACAAACAAATAAGCAATAAACAATTGAAGTAAGATGTCATTATTCATTGTGTCTCAACCTAAAATTAATTACAATGGGTGTCTCAACCAGCGTACCTATTTTTTTTTTTGGTCAAAAATAACATGTTCATATAATCAGTCATAATTTTTTTACTTCTTAAGAAAAAAATTATTTTTTCAGGCAATGTTGTAGCCTTTAACATTACTTTTCAAACAGCATATAGAACTCTTTGTTAAATTTTGTTTATCTAAAAATATTCATGGAAAAGAAAACCCGTCTCAACCTGCGTACCTCTCCCCTACATTTTTCTAAGGTACTTGTAAACAGGGTTCACGATGGAAATACTAAAAATTACTTTTTTTAAAAACGGCCCGATGGATTATTTTAAATTTTGTTGCAAAATACTCAGGAAGGTCGTTGGAGTCCACAGAAAAATTCAATTTCGCAAGACTTTTTTTTAAAAAGTTGATTCAACAACTTGTAGTTCGTCGGATTTGAAATGGATTCAAACCTTCCTTCGAATATTGATAAGCTTTAAAAATTAGGAAGGGAATGTTGTTAATGTACCTTAGCAGTTAGGATGCCTCGGACAGTGATTCCAATCATGGGGGCGAACCGGATTTCTACTCCCGGTTCTATAACAAGTTCTCCACCGCGTTCGACGTAAAGGTCCTCTCGCAATAAGTAAGGACTCTTGGATCTCTCCAGCAACCTTTGACCTCTGGTGATTCGTCCTCCGGGAAGTTCCGTGTACGTTTTGTACACACTGCCTTGCTCCGAGCTGGAGCTTCCATAATTTGGCTCGGTATAATAAATAGTCGGCAATTCCGTCGAACTGAAATCCATCTGAGCACTTGCAATTGCTAAAAATCCCAAAATCACCCATGTTGCACTCATTTTTAAACTAAATCACTTCTAAATCACAATAATCCTATTCCTTTCTTCTCACACACTTCTATTCCTTTGTTTTCTTCCTTTTCACACCAAACTCATCACTCCTTTGTACATATCCCTTCTTCGCACAATACACTTTCACCTTCGTTCAATTTATCGAAAAGGTCACTAATAATCGAAAGTACAAATCTTGAAGAAGCCAATCTAAATATCAAAATTCCACTCGCCCTCATCCATTATCAATGTACCTATTTGAATCCAGCCAATTTCAACCGTTTACTCCAGCAGCTCGTAAACAACGGTTATTTTTAAAAGCGTCAAAATGGCGTCAGCCGTATTTTCGCTCACTTTCGCTCTCATCCGGCCGATTTTCGCGGTTTTTCGACCGACTGCATGTCCATCGATCATTCATCCCGCTTTCCCACGATCATTCCATACTTCCAGGAATAAGGGAATCGTCAATTTTGCGCGTTCTCCAAACTTCTCGACGCCTGATTCTCTGCTCTTTACGCTCCAGCGGTCGCTGAAACTTGACTGCAGAAATGAACCGATCTCAGGGGATCGTTATTTTGCGAAAAGTAACTTTCAGAGAGTGCCATTCTCAGCTTTTTGGTCGAGTGATTCACGAAAAACTTATTGGACTGTGTCAGGTGTAAATTACAATTAAACAGAACGTGACAGAGGGGAAATGATTAATGCAAGAAGATGGGACCAAGCGGTATCGGGTTTAGAATATTACAGGAGTGAGTTGCGAGAACAAAAAAGAAATGAAAAGTGAGTAGGAACTGCGAGGGAGCACGAGGATGATGGAACTTTTTTCACAGAGGTACGGAGTTGCTAACGTTTCATTGGGCGCGGTTTGACTGGCAACTCCTGGACGTTGTGGCTTTGCCTGTGCCTCCACTCGCAACTCGAAGGCTCGCTCGCGCTGCCTAGGCCTGCTTTCGAAAAGCAGCGCGGGTCATGTGACCAGCTACGTCATGCAGGTTGTGAAACAGGTGAGTCGTTCCCCTCGCCTTCTGCCACCTTCTACTGCTGTATGCCTATGCACTTACACACATTGTCCCAAGAGCATCCCAAAAGTACAGTTTGCTACTACTCTTTCATTTTCTATACGGATGGATCAATGAGATGGTAATAATTACTATAACGTGTCTCGCAATATTTACAATGTTTTTCTTTTTAAACTTTGTACTATTTTTTTCAGGTTGAGATGCGGAGTGATCAAAGACCGGAATTGTTATTGTAAAGCGTCGCGACGCCTAGTTACGGTTTCAATGAACGTCGTCAACGAAACGCATCGTCGCTAACGAAGGGCGGGTTCTTCGTCTAATTGCCTGCGTCCTGTTTTCAGAAATTTTCGACATAGGGATACAATATTTATAGTCACTGTTTTATTTAGCTTTATGAGTTTTATTTATTTGTGACCATTAGATGATTAAGTCAATAAATGTATGTTACGATTAGTTAAACTATATACAAAGCAAAAATAAACATCTTAAAATAAACTGAAGTAACATTTAAGATGTTTAAAATATCAAAAGTCAAAAACCTAGTTTCGTTTCGGGTCAAACTGAAGCAAAAGTCAAAGGTATAATTTAGTTTCGTCACAAACTAAAACCTAAGTCAAAAACCTAATTCAGTTTCGGGTCAAACCGAAATTAAAGTCAAAAAGCTAATATAGTTTTGGGTCAAAATGAAACTAAAGTCAAAAATATAATTTAGTATCGGTTTAAATTGAAACCAAAGTCAAAAACATAATTTAGTTTCTCTCAAAACTGAAACCCAAGTTAAAAATATAATTTAGTTTCGGCTCAAACTGAAGTCTATGTCAAAAACCTAATTCAGTTTCTGATCAAACTGAAGACAAAGTCAACAATATATGTTAGTTACGGCTCAAACTCAAACCAAAGTGTAAAACCTAATATAGTTTAAGGCAAACTAAAAACAAAGTCAAAAACCTATTCTAGTTTCGGGTCAAACTGAAACTAAAGTCAAAAACATAATTTAGTTTCTCTCCAAACTGAAACCCAAGACAAAAATATAATTTAGTTTCGGCTCAAACTGAAATCTATGTCAGAAACCTCATTAAGTTTTGGGTCAAACTGAAACAAAAGTCAAAAATATATATTAGTTTCGGCACAAACTAAAACCAAAGTATAAAACCTAATATAGTTTGGGGCAAACTGAAACCAAAGACAAAAACATAATTTAGTTTCGGGGCAAATAAAAACCAATGACAAAAACCTAATATAGTTTCAATCAAATTAAAACCAAAGTTAAAAATGTAATTTAGTTTCGGCAAAACTGAAACCAAAATAAAAAAAAATTTTATTTTGACTCAAACTGAAACCTAAGTCAAAAACATAATTAAGTTTCGGGTCAAACTGAACTTAAAATCAATAACCTAATATAGTTTCAGGTCAAACTGAAACTGAAGTCCAAAATATAATTTAGTTTCGCCTCAAACTGAAACCTAAGTCAAAAACCTAATTAAGTTTCGGGTCAAATTTCAAGTCAAACTGAAACTGAAGTCAAAAACATAATTTAGTATTGTCTCAAACTAAAACCTAAGTCAAAAATCTAATTCAGTTTCGGTTAAACCGAAATTAAAATCAATAACCTAATGGGGTTTCAGATCAAACTGAAACTAAAATCAAAAATATAATTTAGTATCGGCTCAAATTGAAACCAAAGTCAAAAATATAATTTACTTACCGCTCAAACAGAAATCTATATCCAAAACCTAATTAAGTTTCGGGTCAAACTAAAACCAAACTAAAAAACCTAGTATAGTTTCAATAAAATTAAAACCAAAGTTAAAAATGTAATTTAGTTTCGGCAAAACTGATACCAAAATAAAAAAAATTTTATTTGCCTCAAACTGAAACCTAAGTCAAAAACATAATTAAGTTTCGGGTCAAACTGAACTTAAAATAATTAACCTAATATAGTTTGGGACAAACTAAAAACAAAGTCAAAAACCTATTCTAGTTTCGGGTCAAACTGAAACTAAAGTCAAAAACATAATTTAGTTTCTCTCCAAACTGAAACCCAAGACAAAAATATAATTTAGTTTCGGCTCAAACTGAAATCTATGTCAGAAACCTCATTAAGTTTTGGGTCAAACTGAAACCAAAGTCAAAAATATATATTAGTTTCGGCACAAACTAAAACCAAAGTATAAAACCTAATTAAGTTTCGGGTCAAATTGAAATTAAAATCAATAACCTAATGTAGTTTCAGGTCAAACTGAAACTAAAGTCAAAAATATAATTTAGTATTGTCTCAAACTAAAGCCTAAGTCCAAAACCTAATTCAGTTTCGAGTCAAACCGAAATTAAAATCAAAAACCTAATTTAGTTTCTCTCCAAACTGAAACCCAAGGCAATAATTTAATTTAGTGTCGGCTCAAACTAAAATCTATGTCAAAAACCTCATTAAGTTTCGGGTCAAACTGAAACCAAAGTCAAAAATATATTTTACTTACGGCTGAAACAGATATCTATGTCAAAAACCTAATTAAGTTTCGGGTCAAACTGAAACCATACTCAGAAACCTTGTATAGTTTCGGGTCAAACTAAAACCAAAGTCAAATACCTATTCTAGTTTCGGAGCAAACTGAAACCAAAGTCAAAAACATAATTTAGTTTTAGGGCAAATAAAAACCAAAGTCAAAAACCTAATATAGTTTCATTCAAATTGAAACCAAATTCAAAAATGTAATTTAGTTTCGGCTCAAACTGAAACCTAAGTCAAAAACCTAATTAAGTTTCGGGCCAAATTGAAATTAAAATCAATAACCTAATGGGGTTTCAGATCAAACTGAAACTAAAGTCAAAAATATAATTTAGTATTGTCTCAAACTAAAATCTAAGTCAAAAGCCTAATTCAGTTTCGGTTAAACCGAAATTAAAATCAAAAACCTAACTTAGTTTCTCTCCAAACTGAAACCCAAGGCAATAATTTAATTTAGTGTCGGCTCAAACTAAAATCTTTGTCAAAAACCTCATTAAGTTTCGGGTCAAACTAAAACCCAAGTCAAAAATATAATTTAGTTTCGGCTCAAACTGAAATCTATGTCAAAAACCTAATTCAGTTTTGGATAAAACTGAAGACAAAATCAGAAATAAATATTAGTTTCGGCTCCAATGAAAAACAGTGTAAAACCTAATATAGTTTAGGGCAAACTAAACCAAAGTCAAAAACCTAGTCTAGTTTCGGGTCAAACTGAAACCAAAGTCAAAAACCTAATTAAGTTTCGGGTCAAATTGAAATTAAAATCAATAACCTAATGTAGTTTCAGGTCAAACTGAAACTAAAGTCAAAAATATAAATTAGTATTGTCTCAAACTAAAACGTAAGTCAAAAGCCTTATTCAGTTTCGGGTCAAACCGAAATTAAAAACAATAACCTTATATATTTTTGGGTTAAACTGAAACTAAAGTCAAAAATATAATTTAGTATCGGTTCTAATTGAAACCAAAGTCAAAAACATAATTTAGTTTCTCTCCAAACTAAAACCCAAGTCAAAAATATAATTTAGTTTCGGCTCAAACTGAAATCTATGTCAAAAACCTAAGTCAGTTTTGGATAAAACTGAAGCCAAAATCAAAAATATATATTAGTTTCGGCTCAAATAAAAAACAAAGTGTAAAACATAATATAGTTTAGGGCAAACTAAACCAAAGTCAAAAACCTAATTAAGTTTCGTGTCAAATTGAAATTAAAATCAATAACCTAATGTAGTTTCAGGTCAAACTGAAACTAAAGTCAAAAATATAATTTAGTATTGTCTCAAACTAAAACGTAAGTCAAAAGCCTTATTCAGTTTCGGGTCAAACCGAAATTAAAATCAATAACCTTATATAGTTTTGGGTTAAACTGAAACTAAAGTCAAAAATATAATTTAGTATCGGTTCTAATTGAAACCAAAGTCAAAAACATAATTTAGTTTCTCTCCAAACTAAAACTCAAGTCAAAAATATAATTCAGTTTCGGGTCAAACTGAAATCTATGTCAAAAACCTAAGTCAGTTTTGGATAAAACTGAAGCCAAAATCAAAAATATATATTAGTTACGGCTCAAATAAAAAACAAAGTGTAAAACCTAATATAGTTTAGGGCAAACTAAACCAAAGTCAAAAACCAATTCTAGTTTCGGGTAAAACTGAAATCAAAGTCAAAAACCTAATTGTGTTTCGGGTCAAACTGAAACTAAACTCAAAAATATAAGTTAGTTTCGAGGCAAACCGAACTTAAAGTCAAAAACCTAATATAGTTTTGGGTCAAACTAAAACTATAGTCAAAAATATAATTTAGTATCGGTTCAAATTGAACCCAAAGTCAGAAACATAATTTAGTTTTTCTCCAAACTGAAACCCAAGGCAAAAATATAATTTTGTTTCGGCTCAAACTAAAATCTATGTGAAAAACCTCATTCAGTTTCGGGTCAAACTGAAACCAAACTTAAAATCCTAGTATAGTTTTGGGTCCAACTAAAACCAAAGTCAAAAACCTATTCTAGTTTCGGAGCAAACTGAAACCAAAGTCAAAAATATAAGTTAGTTTCGCCCCAAACTGTAACCTAAGTTAAAAACCTTATTCAGTTTCGGGTCAAACCGAAATTAAAGTCAAAAACCTAATATAATTTTGGGTCAAACTGAAACTAAAGTCAAAAATATAATTTAATATCGGCTCAAATTGCAACCAAAGTTAAAAACATAATTTAGTTTCTCTCTAACGTGAAACCCAAGTCAAAAATATAATTTTGTTATGGCTCAAACTGGAATCTATGTTAAAAACTTAATTCAGTTTCGGGTCAAACTGAAATGAAAGTCAAAAACCTATTATAGTTTTGGGTCAAACTTAAACAAAAATCCTAAAAACCTAACTGTTTGTTGTTAAAAACACATAACTGTTAAACAGAAAACGAAATACTGAAACATTTATTATACGCGTGCGCAAAATTTATCTATGGCATTTAAACACATGAAATATTGTTTATGATAATGAATCATGCGGAATATGGTTCTTTGATAATGTCGCTTGCGAAATAGAGTTTTATCATAACGACGCACGCGAAATAGTATTTTAAAATAATTACGCTTGCGGAATTTCGCTTTTCGTCTCGCAAGCAAAATTCTGCAATTTATCACGTATGCGGAATTCCGCAAATTATCAGGCATGCATTATTATCACTAAATACTATTTTGCATGTGTCATCATCATAAAGCAATATTCCTCATGATTCATTTTTATAAAATAATATAATAATATATAAATATTATTATTATAGGGTTAATGCGGGTAATTTCGGACAGTACCGATAGTCGGACACTTTCAGTTTTGAAGTTAAATAAATAATTATTTACTATCGGAATCTTCTCACAAAGTTATTTTATCAAATTTGTCAGAATTATAGAATATAAAAATTACCTGCAACGCCCTCTGGTGATTTGTAAATTAGTTAAAATGCAACAATAATTTACTCAACCGCGTTGTTTTGACATTTTGTCTGATTTCTTATTCCAGCTGTTAAGGAGGTAGAGATTTTTATTAGTACGAAATAACGTTTTGTAGGTTGTAATATTGTTTAAAAATGTTACAAAGTGATTATGAAAACTCTAATTTTATGTTTAAAAATGAAAATAATATTAAAATGACTTTAAATTTACAAATAATTGACGTAATTGACGTGTCCGACCTAACCTGTCAGATTTTAGAGTGTTTGTGTTTAGTCGGACATTATATTACTTGTATTATATCATATTATTTTAGATGCTGAAAAAGTAAATACCATAAAAACAACTACTTAGGTATAACCTATAAATTTGTTAACTTTCTAACATTTTCTGCATCAAAAGAAAATTAACCTAAATTTTGATTTTATACGAATTCCTCCTTTTCACTGAAGGATCACAAACAGAACTTGACAGATTGTCTTCAAAATGCCATAGTGAGGTATAAAATTTTAAAACTAAAAAACTTTCTTTTTTTATTTAAGATTCACCACATGGGTTTACAAATTAAAATCGTGCAGCCTGAGGATTATTTCTGTAACTAAATTTGATAGATTTTATAACATAAAAGCAAGAAATATTTTATTATTTTAAAAAAGAAAAATGTCCGACTACTGATACAGTTGTGTCCGACTTTACAAGCAAGTGTCCGACTACTGCTGATATTCTGATTTTTTATTAAAATAGCTATATTTTATTAAATATTGACATGTTTGTAGCAAATTTATATGAAAATTAATCATGGATGACTCATTTAACGGTTCATGCAAAGCAATATGTTAAAATACTTTTCAATTTTAAGAAAAATATCATTATTTAAGATCGAATCCTTAAGTGTCCGACTACCCCCGCATTTACCCTATATATATGGTTTTTAAAAACCAAATTATTATGTCTATAAAATTTTTTGTTTTAGTTTGACCTGAAACTACATTAGGCTTTTGACTTTAATTTCGGTTTGACCCGAACCTGAATTAGGTTTTTGACATAGATTTCAGTTTGAACCGAAACTAAATTATATTTTTGACTTTGGTTTCAGTTTGAACCGAAACTGAATTAGGTTTTTGACATAGATTTCAGTATGAGCCGAAACTAAATTATATTTTTGCCTTGGGTTTCAGTTTGGAGAGAAACTACAATATGTTTTTGACTTTGGTTTCAATTTGAATCGATACTAAATTATATTTTTGACTTTGGTTTCTGTTTGACCCAAAACTATATTAGGTTTTTAACTTTAACTTTGGTTTGCCCCGAAACTAACTTATATTATTGAGTTTGGTTTCAGTTTGACCCGAAACTTAATTAGGTTTTTGACTTAGGTTTCGGTTGGAGGCGAAACTTAATTATGTTTTTAATTTGGTTTCAGTTTGAGCCGAAAATAAATTACATTTATTACTTTGGTTTTAATTTGAACGGAACTACATTGAGTATTTGACTTTGGTTTTTATTTGACCCAAAACTAAATTATGTTTTTGGCTTTGGTTTCAGTTTGCCCCGAAACTAGAAAAGGTTTTTAACTTTGGTTTCAGTTTGCCCCAAACTATATTAGGTTTAACACTTTGGTTTTAGTGTGAGCCGAAACTAATATAAATTTTTAACATTGGTTTCAGTTTGACACGAAACTGAATTAGGTTTTTGACATAGATTTCAGTTTGAGCCTAAACTAAATTACATTTTTGCCTTGCGTTTCAGTTTGAATCGATAATAAATTGTATTTTTGACTTTACTTTCAGTTTGACCTGAAACTACATTAGGTTATTGATTTTAATTTCAATTTGACCCAAAACTTAATTAGGTTTTTGACTTTGGTTTCAGTTTGACCCAAAACTTTATTAGGTTTTTGTCTTTAATTTCGGTTCGACCCGAAACTGAATTAGGTTTTTGACTTTGGTTTCAGTTTGAGGCGAAAATAAATTATATTTTTAACTTCAGTTTCAGTTTGACCTGAAACTACATTAGGTTACTGATTTTAAGATCAGTTTGACCCGAAACTTAATTATGTTTTTGACTTATGTTTTCCGTTTGAGGCGAAATAAAACTTTTTTTTACTTTGGTTTCAGTTTGAGCCGAAACTGAATTACATTTTTGACTTTGGTTTCAATTTGAATGAAACTATATTAGGTTTTTGAATTTGGTTTTTATTTGCCCCGAAACTTAATTATGTTTTTGACTTTGGTTTCAGTTTGCCCCGAAACTAGAATAGGTTTTTGACTTTGGTTTAGTTTGCCCCAAACTATATTAGGTTTTACAGTTTGGTTTTAGTTTGAGCCGAAACTAATATATATATTTGACTTTGGCTTTAGTTTGATCCGAAACTGAATTAGGTTTTTGACATAGATTTCAGTTTGAACCGATACTAAATTATATTTTTGACTTTAGTTTCAGTTTGACCCAAAACTTTATTAGGTTTTTGTCTTTAATTTCGGTTCGACCCGAAACTGAATTAGGTTTTTGATTCAGGTTTCAGTCTGCACTGAAACTAAATTATATTTTTGACTTTGGTTTCAGTTTTACTCGAAACTTTATTAGGTTTTTGACTTTGGTTTCAGTTCGACTCGAAACTATATTAGGTTTTTCACTTCAATTTCAATTTGGCTCGAAACTGAGTTAGGTTTTTGACTTTAATTTCAGTTTATATTGACCCGAAACTGAATTAGGCTTTTGACCTAGGTTTTAGCCTGAGCAGAAACTAAATTATGTTTTTAACTTTGGCTTCAATTTGATCCGAAACTAAATTAGGTCCTTGACTTTTGTTCTAGTTTCATACAAAAACTGAAACATAAGTATAGTTTTTACTTTAACTTTATTTCAATATCGGTCCCTTATTCTAAGGCTGATCAAAATATTCCAAGAATCCAAAATGATTTTAATTTTTTTTCCAAATAAGTCCTTTTCCACAAATTTAGAGAAAATTAATTATTAATTTTATAGAAAATATGTCCTCTCTCTATGGCTGCTGCAAAAATATAAAAATGACTGGTTTGTTATTTTCTATAGCAACATAACGTTACCTTGTTTCTAAGCGAGTTTCTTTGTTTAAAAGTTAAACAAAGTTAAGTTGTTTAAGTTAAACCAAGTTTAACATATTAAATTTAATTGTTTTACAAAAATAAATTTTAAAAAAATAAAACGCAAAAGTTTGAATCTTGACTTCTCTTGGTTTCTGGTTCAAAATTTAAATTCTTGATAAAACATGACTTAATAATTGGGTCTTTTACAAAAATGAATTAAATTAATTTAGTCACAAGATGGTAGATCACCATTAAATTCTTCAAAAATTATTTTAGACCAAGAAGTCAGTCAACTGGTAAATCCTAGAATTCCAAGAAAGCGAAAAAATAGGACATCCACATTTCTTGAATTTAAATTGGACATAGTCCTGACCACATACATTTTTCTAATAAAATACACTGAAACTTCACTTATTTAAAGTCTCGCTTGTTTGAAGTCGCATTTATTTTAACGATTCGAAGTCTCATTCATTTTCACTTGGCAACCAATCAAAACTAACTAACATTTTCATTGGTTGCTGCGAATTGGACCATAGCCAATCAGAGAAGTTCTCTATAACTACGTGGAAGTTAAAGGATAAGATCAGTCATTTCAACATTATCAATTAAAGTCCTTAGATTCGACTAGAAGAAATCAAAACTTAATCGTGAAGATATTAACAAAGTGCGAAAGATTTTAATTTATCAGGAACTCAGGAATACAATAAACCAAAAACAATTAGGACGTCAATAAAATTCTTCATAAATCAAATGTTTCATTTTGAAATTAGGTATCAAAATTAAATTCATCAGGAAAAATCATTCAATAAATCTTCCTTAAATTCCAAATAGATTAGTTAATCTAGGCGGAGTTAATTCTTAAATTCTAATTTTACGGATTTTTAGCCAAGTCTTTGAATACCGAGTAGCCATAGAGATCAGTTAGGATTGAAATTAGATAATTTAATTTTAAATAAAAAAAAATTATAATTCATAATCTTAAGTCACATAGTTATGACAAATGCAAATTCGGGAAGTTAAAGATTCAGACAAATGCAAATTCGGGGGATTATAAATTTTGACAATTATAAGTTCGGAAAATCACAAATTTGGACAATTAGATTTCGGGCATTTGCAAGTTCGGTCAATTGAGTTTTGGAGGCAATGCAGGCGACCCAAAATGATGGTCCATAATTCTCAGATTTTTCTACTTACGATCCCTTGTCTGTCTGTTCATCTCAGAATTTTCTACTCCGCATACAAATTGTTTGCTGCTGAATTCACTATTTGTTATTTTTTCTATTTACTACTGAAATTACATATAAGATTCTTGGATTATTTTACACTTTCTTATTATTATACCAAATTATATTATATGCATGATATTGTATCTTGCTCTGTTAAGAAATAAAATGAATTTTTTTTTAAAAAAGTAAATATTTTTAAACTTTATTTAAAATATTTATACAAATATTTAATAAGAACTAATTTAATAAAAAAATATATAAAAGTATTTTCTTTATTATATTATATTTAAAATCAATTAATGATTCTTTTTATTTTTTTTTTCTTAATTCTTTTTTCCCCATTTTCTTCGTTGCCTCTACTTCCATTTCTTCCTCTGATAATGAAGAATTATCTAAAAAAAAAATAAAAAAAATTATATACAGAATATAAGTTACATATTGTTAAAAGTGGAATATCGTCACTCTAATAAACCCCGTTCTCACCTACATATAATTATTATAATTATTATTATTATTATCATCATTTCTGTTTACCTGAAACGCTCTCTTCCGATTCATCATTTACTTGCATTTTATGAGGTTTTTTATTTACTCCTACTTTTTTCTTGTTTCTCTCCACATCTATTTCTTCCGATTCTGAAGAATCATCTGGAAAACAAATAAGTAGGTTAAAGTGAACAAATTAGTTAATTTTCAAATTCGCGCCAAAATCTTTCTGATGGAAGTTTATTCGGATATTTACAGTTTCGGCCCAATAGAAATTCGGCGTTTTATGGATTCTATCAATTATAAATTAGTGTAAATCAAAATTCGGCTAAATGGACATTCTGTCATTTAAAAATCAGGCTAAGTTTACATTCTGTTAAATAAGAATCCTGCTAAATTAACATTCTGTTAAATAAGAATCCTGCTAAATTAACATTCGGTTAAATTGTAATTTTTTAAATTAAAGTCGGTTAAAAATAAATTCTATAAAGTGGAATTATGTTAAAATTCCTGTAAAATTCCTGAATTAATTTCCAGAACTTTCAAAAACATATATCTCAATGTTCGATTATTTAGTTTAATTTTCATTTCTTTTTATTATTATGCAGTTATTTTCTCCATCTTCTAATATTTTTCATTATTTTTATTACTTTCCTGAATTTTCAGTTATTAGACTCAAATTTAGACTAAATTTCTAATAATTTTCATTATTTTAGCACAATTTTCAACAATTTTAATTATTTTTTCAATTTTGAATTAATTTTATCATTTTTCAGTTATTTTCCTCAATTTTTAATTATTATTCTCATTTTCTGAAATTATTTTCTAAAATTTTTCTAACGTTTCTATTATTTTTTTCAAATTTTAATTATTTTCATTTGTTCTCATAATTTTCAAACTTTTTTTATTATTATCGTAAATTGCAATTATTTTTAGCTTTCTTCAATTTTTTCCTCCAATTTTTAGTTATTCTCATTTTTTTCAATTAATTTCTAAGATCTTGTATTTTTCTCAAATTTCAATTATTTATTTTTATTAAAAAAAATGTTATACTTTTTTCAATTATTTCTCTCAAATGTCATTTATTTTTTATAACTTATCATTGTTTGTATCATATTTCAATTATTTTCTTCAAGTTTCAAATTTTAAAATCATTTTTCAATTATATTTTCCAAAAATTATTTCCTGCAATTTTCAATTTTTTCCGTTTCTTTTATAATTTCCAAAATTTTAAACTATTTATCTGACATTTCAATTATTTCATTAAATTTTCAAATTATTTATAGTATTTTTTTTATTATTTTCTTCAATTTTCAATTAGTTTCGTTATTTTTCATAATTTCCAAGAAGGTTTTAATTATTTCTCTTTAATTAAAATATATTCTCTTCAATTTTAAATTACGTTTATCATTTTTCCATTTATTTTCTCTAATTTTTTATTATTTTCTTTTTTTTATGATGGACTTCTGAAAGTTTGTATTTTTTAGAAATTGTCTTAAATTTTCCTTTATTTTCTCAAATTTTAATTATTTTTTTCAATTTTCAATTATTTTCACTATTTTTTCATTATTCAATTTTTTGCGATTTATTTTGAAGATTTCCAAGTGTTTTTCTCAAATTTCAATTATTTTTTTTATTTTTAAAACATTTCTACGATTTTTATAATTTCTTTTGCCAATTTTTAATTGATTTCATTTTTTTTTCAATTAATTTGCAAAATTTCCAATTATTTTTTGCATTTTTTTTAAATTCTTAAATTTTATACATTTTATCTTAAATAAATATTTATTTTATTTATTTATTTCAAATATAAATTTATTTTTAAATATTATATTTAAAGTATTTATAATTCTAGATAACACAAGGTGTAAAAACTAATCGCATGCCAATGCGTGTGGTTTAATTTAGTAAAACTTTAAATTAATAAAATTAGCCCCACTTTACCCTTTAACAGTTACGCCACTAGTCTCGCACAAAAACTTTTTTATTGTGGTATTGGGAATTATTAATATTATCATTTCTGTATACCTGAACTCATCTCTGTTTCCAAATTTCTGTTAATCTTAGCAGTTTCTTTAGCCTTTACTTTATTCGCTCCCACTTTTTTCTTATTTCCTCTCACTTCTATTTCTTCGGATTGTGAAGAATTATCTGGAAGACAAATGAATTTATGAATTTTAGTGGTATGACGAAATCAGCGCATCGCTATACACATAAAAAAACAACCTTTAATATGAGCTTGAAAAGTATCTAAAAAGGTGCCGAAAAAACAAATTTTTTAAACAATAACTTACTTTTAGTAATATGTATAACGAAATTTGAAGAAATTATTTAAATTTATCAGAAGTTGGTATATGAGATTTTTCGGGTCACTGATTGCGAAAGTAACCTCAGAATTTTGAAATTCAAAATTGCGGATTCAATATGACAGAAAAGTTTTAAATAAATTATTTTCCTATAAAAACAACTAAAAATTGAGAAAATGATTGAAAATTGAAAAAATTAATTTAAAAATGATGAGAATAATTGAAAAAAAATTCAAAATTGATGAAAACAATCGAGAATTGAGAAAAATAATTGAAAATTTAGGAAACTATTTAAAAAACAATTAAAGTAATTTAAAATCGAAGAAATCTATGAAAAGGTTATAAAACAAATTAAACATTGAAAACAAAGAATTGAAATTTAAGATTAATAAATAATAAGTAAATCAAACTGAAAATAATTTAAAAAATTTTAAATTGTAGAAAAAAATTGCAAAATTATAGAAATAATTGAAAATAGAAAACAGTAATTTAAAATTAAGAAAATATTTGAAAATTAAAGAAAACAATCGAGATTTGAGAAGAATAATTTTTAAAAATTACAGAATATATATCAAATTAAAGGAAATAATTGAAAATTTAGGAAATTATTTACAAAATACCGAAAGTAATTGTAAATTTAAAAAAAATAATTTAAATATTCAAAAATTGATTAAAAATGTTTTTAATCAATTGGAATTTGTAATAAATGATTACAGGTTTAGTAAATCAGTTAAAAAATAATTTTAAAAATTATAATTTGGTGAAAAAAATTGCAAAATTAAAGAAATAATTGAAAATTGAAGACAGTTTTAGAAAATATTTCAGAATTGAAGAAAACAATCGAAAATTGAGAAGAATGATTAAAAAATGGTAAAAATAATGATAAATTTAAAATAATTGAAATTTGATATAAATAATTGAAAATTTTGGAAACTAATTACAAAATATCGAAAGTAATTGTAAATTTGAAAAAAATAATTGAAAAATTCTCAAATTTATTAACAATTTTTTTAATTAATTGAAATTTGAAATAAATATATTATTATATATATATAGATATATACATATATATATATTATTATTATTATTATTATTTGATGTAAATAGATAATTAAAGGTTTTGTAAGGCAGTTAAAAAATAATTGAAAAATTTATAATTTGGAGAAAAAAATTGAAAAATTAAAGAAATCAATTAAAAAATGATGGAAATGTTTGAAAACTAATACAAATGACTAAAATTTGAGATAAATAAGTAAAAAATGTAGAAAGTGTATGAAAAAATACTTTTCTGAACTAATAATTGGAGAAAATATTTTCAAAGTTAAAGAAATAATTGATAGTTTAAGAAAATAAATAAAATTTATGAAAAATAAGTAATAAAATTACAAAACCTTTTTTAAATTTAATAAAATAATTCCAAGTTTTGGAAATTAATTAAAAAATAATTAAAATATTTAATAAGTAGGAAGAAATAATTTAAATTTGATGAACATAATTGATAGTTTATGGAATTAGTGAAATAATAATACAAATAAGTATAAATGGTAGGAACAAATTAAGAAATAACGATAAACATAATTGTAAATTGAAGAAAAGAATTGGAATCTGAGATGATGGATTGAAAATTCAGGGAATTTATTGAAATACAATTTAATAAATGAAAAATTTGAGAAAATAATTTAAAAATGATAGAAATAATTGAAGATTGAAAAAGTAATAAAAATTTAAAGATTGAAAATAATTGAAAATCTCTAGATACCTTAACTTTAAACATACTTTCGTGAAAAAAGGAGGATATTCGGGTATTTTCTAAATAGGGGATTTTTACGGACGAATAGCAAAATAGGGGACATTTAGGGGAAATACATTCCCCTAAATGAAATTTTGGTCTGTGATGCCTTCCTCCCATTTTTTTTCTTGCACTTTCGAAAAAGTGAAAATTCGGCCCAATAGACATTCTGTCACATAAAAATTTGGCTAAGTTAACATTCTGTTAAATGATAATTCTACTAAATTAACATTCGGTTAAATTAAAGTTCTTTTAAATAAAAAGTCGGTTATACAGAAATTCTGTAAAATGAAATTTATGATAAATATGAATTCGATGACTTGAAAATTCTTTTTCGAACGTTAATTCAATATAATTTTATGTCATAACAAATGCAATATGAAGTGAACTCAGAAATTTTTGCAAAATAATTCTTAATCAATCCTAAGTTCAAGATAATGTTACGTCAATATTCAGTGTAATAAAATGACTAGTGAAACCTGCGTTCAATATAATTTCTTTAAAAACGACAACATGTTTCGAAATTTTGTAAAACTTTTACTTTAAATACAAATAATTATATATTTCTTTATAATACGATTCCTTATTGTTAAATTTTCACTAAATCCTTAATATTTTCAAATAGAATTCATCAAACACCTAATTTAAAAAATGCCATTAAATTCGAATTCTTTTAAATAAAAAGTTGTTTAAAAAAAATTCTGTTAAATTGAAAATTCTGTTAAATATGAATTTAGTGACCTCAGAATTCTGTTAAGTAAAAATTGAATTAAAAATAAATACGAAAAATAAAAATTCTGCAAAAAAAATTTTATCTAAAATTCTGCAAAATGAATTTTATAATTTATTCTTGTGGAAAAGTAAACTTAGAGAGAATAGTTCCAGTTTTTGAAGAATCTGCTTGAAGAATCCCTAACCCTTAAGAAAAATAATATAATAAAGTTTCTCTCTAATTAAAAAAAATAATTTTCAATCGATAGTAATGTGAAAAATTGGAAACAATAAATTCAAGATCGGAAAACTTTAAAATGATATGTTTTTTTAAACTATAAAAGTAAATATAAAAATGTTCGTTTTGGATATAACTAACCTAATTTGCTATTATTTTTAAATAAACAAATTATAATTATGCACCTAATGTTCACTCTGAATACAATTCCCCTATGCATAGTTTCGCAACTGTAAAATATTTATTTTTTAAAATTGAAATGCTGTCTTGGTTTATTTTCTTAATAAGAAATATTCGTTAATACACAATTTTTTTAATGTAAATTAACACAAACGAGTAACGCAATAATTATTCAGATTTCTGTCAAATTATTTCTCAATATTATCTATTGTTAAAGTTTTGTAAACAAATTTAAAGTTTTCTCATTTTAAATGAAAAAACTCTTACGTTTTAATATAATTACATTGTTTTGGTTACAATAATCTTAATTTTGATAATAAATATAATTCCGATTTGGTAAACAGGAATTTTTTGGAATCATATTGAACGCCAGCTTCACTTGTCATTTTATTACCCTGAAATTGACATAGCATTATCTTGAACTGACAATTGATTAAGAATTATTTTGCAAAAAATTACGAGTTCACTTCATATTGCATTTATTTTTAAGATAGAAAAACAAATGACATTCGAAAAAGTATTGTATCGAAGGGAGGCGTCGAAATAAACATTCAACTTCACAAAAGTTCGGTTTAATGAAATTCTGCCAGGCAAAAATGTACCTTGGTCCGACCCTGACTACATGGAAGTATCGATGTGTTTTTTATACTTGAAAAATTCAAAATAATACTTTCATTACTTTTAAAACTGTACTAAAGAAGTTGTGTATCTTACCTGAAGAACTTTCTTCTGTTTGATCACTTCTACCAGCTTCAGCTAAATTTTTCTTTTTGCCTTTGTTCATCTCTATTTTTTTAGTCTGAATTACATCTACTTCTGATTCTTCAGATTCCAAAGAACTATCTGCAGAATAATCAAATAATTCATAATATTATGATTTATTAATAATTAATATTATTAAAAAAAATTAGTGTCCACTTCAGAATTTTTTTATCGCGAGATTTTTATATACTTTATTAATAATTTTAAATGTACTTTAGTATCGAATTAAGATGATCCTAAAGTTGTATTGCAAAAATTTAATTTTTTCAGGAAGAAAAAAAAACAAATTAAAACAATTTTTAAGCATCGATTGAGTAGAATATTTTCTTTTATACTAACGCAATAAAAGTGGGTACAAAATGTGTAAAATTTAGATATTAGTTAAGAATTATTAAAAAATCGTGGACAATTACAATTTACATATGTGACGTGTTACGAAGAAAGGGACCTAGGAAGCTAAAAATGTTAGGTTATGTTTAGTGATAGTTTTACCTTGATTAAAAGTATACAGGGCTCGAACCGGTAAACGTACTTAAAAATACGGAATTTACGGACCAAAAATTCAAAATTACGGACTTTTACGGACTAGTTACGAATAAACATTTTGTATCCCGAAAGACTATTTTGAGTGTGATAGAATTAAAATACAGTAGAAAAGTAAAAAGAAATTGTATTTTTTATGTTTAAAATAATTTATTTCTTTGAAAATTATAGAAAATTTTATTAATATTAAATAGAAAAATATTAATGAGTCTGAGGCAAGTAAGAGAACACTTATTGTAGGTATACTTATAACATAGGCACAAAAAAAAGCTTTCTGTGCATTAAAACAGACCTATAAGTCTTATTATAGTACTAGCAACATTAACGCGAGCCAGAAACTTTGCATTGTTGTTTGTTATTAAAAACTATAAATTTTGGCAACTTCAAATAATGGAAATTAGGAGAGTAATTACAAAATTTAAGAAACTAACTGAAAAATAACGAAAATAATTGACAATTGAAAACAAAACTCGAAAAATGTCTAGATAATTATACAATTGAAAAAGCATAATTTAAATAATTGAACAATAAATATTAAAATTAAACAAGAAAATTAAAAAATAAACTATTGGAAATAATTGCAAATTGAAAAACTGAATTGAAAATCGACAAAATAATGGAAATTGAAGAAAATAATTGAACACTGAAGAAAAGAATAACAAAAAGAATAACAATTATTTCGAGAAATAAATTGAAAATTTAAAAACTGAATTGAAATTGGAAAAATAATTAATAATTTTAAAAAAATTACAAAAGAACTGAAAAAAAAAATTAAAATTAAAAACAAATTTTAACAATGACTAGATGAACACATAACCGAACAAAAAAATTGAAAAAAATAAAGAATTATTATAAAATTTTTAGAGAATAATTGAAAAAAGTGTGCAAACAATTGAAAATTTGGTAAAATAAACAATAATTGCAAGAAATAGTTGAAAAATATATTAATTGACAATTGGAAAAAAATACTTTAAAAATATGAAAATTATATGAACAATTGTTGGAAATAATTAAACATTGAACAACTAGATTGAAAATTGAAAGCAATAATTACAAAAAAAAAGGGGGGGAGAATTGAAAAATTAAGAAAATAATTAGAAATTTCAAAAAGGAATTGAATTTCAAAGAATAAACTTAAAATTGAAAAAAGAAGATAAATTATTGAATATAGAATAACATAATTAAACAACTGCTTTTAAAATTAAAAAAATTTATTGCGATACTTGAAAAAAAAAAAAATTTAAAAAACAAGAGAATTTTTTAATATTAAAGACAATAATTTAAAATTAAAAAATGAAATTTGAAGAAAATAGTTGTAGAATTAAACAGTTGTATTGAAATTTTGAAACAATTTTTATGAGTGAAAAAAATAATTGCAAATTGAATTAAACAACTGAAAAGTTAAAAGTTAAATTGAAATTTGAATAAAAAATGTAAAATTGAAGCAAATATTTAAGAGTTTAAGAACATAGTTGTAAAATTGAAAAACTGAATTTAAATTTAAAACAATTTTTATAATTGAAAAAAAAAATGATTGAGAAAAGCCGAGAATTAAAGAAAAATTATAAACAAAAAAGTAAACTGGAAAAATTATTTAAATTTTTTAAAAATAATTGAAAATTAAAGAATTAAATCAAATTTTGAAGAAGACAGATAGATAATTAAAAGGAAAATAACAAAATACAAAATTATCAAATATTAAAGAAAATAATAGACAAATGGAAAAAATTCGAAAACTGTCAAGAATAATCAACAAGAGAACAAAATAATTTAAAAAGTTAAAGAATAATTATAAAACTTCAAGAGAATGAATGAAAATTGAAAAAATTGTTGAAATTAATTTAAAGTTGCGGAAAATGAATAATAATTGAAAGAAACAGTTTATGACGAGAATAATTAAAGAATTGAAAAAAATATCTGAAAAATAATGAAAATAATTGACAACTGATAACAAACTTCGACAAATCGCTAAATTAAAACAATTTTATAATTTATAAATGAAAAAATGACTGTAAGTTGAAAAATAAAATTAAAATTTATATAATTTAATTGAAAATTCGAAAAAGTAATTTATAAATGCCGTGATTTATTAAATATAGCAGAAAATAATTAAAAACTGAAAAATAGAATTGAAATTTGAAAAAAAATTCAGAATTGAAGAAACTAATTGAACATGTGAATTATAGTCATAGAAACATATTGATAATAAAAAAAATAAACAAAAGGCAAGAATTTTTAATAATAAAGAAAAAAATTGAAAATTGAAAAATGCAATTGAAATTTGAAGGAAATAATGGAGAATTGAAGAAGATAGTTTTAGAATCGAACAATTGAGTTTAAATTTTAAAATTTTTATGAGTTAAACAAATAATAGAAAAAATCAGGGAATTTTTAAATGTACAGAAATTAAATTGAAGTTTTAAGATAATAATTGATAATTGGAGGAAAAATTACAAATTGACAAAAATAATTGACAGTTGAAAAAAATTCGAAATGTGTCGAGAATAATCGTTATTAGAACAAAGTAATTTTAAAAATTAAAGAGTAATTATAAAAGCGGATGAAAATAATTATATTTGAAAAAACTTTTTTCAAATTATGAATTTATTAATTGATAATCTAAACTAAAGAAAATTGTAGGAAACATTTTAGGAAATAAATGAAAATTGAAGAAATCAATTGGAACTTGAAGAACATATTAAATTTTCAAGAAAATAACTGATAATTGAAAAAAGGCGAGTATTATTGAATATTAAATAAAATAATTAAAAATTGAAGAAAGGAATAGAAAAATTGAAACGTAACAGTTTTTACACTGCTTAGGGCCTCTTGTCGTAGAATTTACGGACTTTGCGGACTTTTCTAAACAAATTACGGACTTTACGGACCTTTTTTTAAAAAAACGGACTTTTACGGACCATAAGTAAATTTACGGACTTTTACGGGATTTACGGAGCTAGTTCGAGCCCTATAAGTATACCTTTTAATTAGGTAAAATTAAAATCAACTTTTACTGAATATTTTAGACACAAACATAACTTAATATTTTTTGCTGCTTGGGTCTCTTTCTCTATAACATTTCCTACGCACCTATACCTGATTCTTCTGATTTTTCCTCTTCTTCTTTTTCTCCTTCATCTTCCTGATCTTCATCTTCTGCATCTTCTTCATCCTTTTCATCCTCTTCTTCCCCTTCATTATGAATTTCAATTAGTTTCTCTCTTTTACTTTGCCAAGTATATTTAATTTTATTATAATCACTTTTCAAACCCCTTTTCTTTGGGTACATTAATTCAAATAAGGTTTTAGCTTCTTCAGTAGAAATGTTAGGATATTCATTAACTTTGACAAATTTTTTGTAAATTGCATTGTTTTTGTGAATAGCATCAACGATCATTCGATAATAATTTAACACCTTTTCATCTCCAAAGGCTGGCACTACTGTATCTGGTGACTTCTTTTTGACTATAAAAAAATTAAATTTATTTTAATGTTATATCAAATAAAACAATGGTATAAGATATTCAAATTTGAATAAACAGATTTTATAATTTTAAAAGTCAACTTTTTAAAATTCCAATTGTTATTTTATTAATATTCAGTTTTTTGTTTAAATCTCTTTTGTTAGTTTTACATTAATTCTTAAACTTATATTTTATGAATTGTATTTTTTATGAATTTTTAAGTTCTTATGTATAATTTTACCCTAATGAATTACCATCAATTTTTTACATACTTTTAGTTATTGAAACATTAACATAAATTATTAGGGACGTATGATTAAGTTCTAAAATTAATTATTTAGAATATTTATTTTAGGTAATTTCATTAGGAAGAATCTTCTTTTAGTCGAAATTTCACATTTTCGAATATGTTTTCAATCGAGCATAAATTAATCCAAATTTTGATCTAACAGAATTTTTAGGTCACCGAATTCATATTTAACAGAATTTTCATTATACAGAAATCCTTTTAACCAACTTTTCATTTAAAAAAATTCCAATTTAAACGAATTTTAATTTAGAAGAATTTTTATTTTACGATATTTTAGGTTAATCGAATTTTTAAATACCAGAATATTCATTTGTCTGAAATTGTATTAGTACGAGTTGACATTTAATAATTTAAATTTCAAAATTCGCGCCAAAATATTTCAGTCGGATACTTTTTCGAGCATTTGTAATTTCGGATAAATGAACATTCTGCATTTTAAGATTTCTACCAAATGAATATTCTGGTATTTAAAAATTCGATTAACCTAAAATTCTGTAAAATAAAAATTCTTCTAAATTATAATTCGTTTAAATTGTATTTCTTTTAAATAGAAAGTTGGTTAAAAAGGTTTTTGTAAAATGAAAATTCTGTTAAATATGAATTCGGTGACCTAAAAGTTCTGTCAGGTCAAAATTTGGATTAATTTATATTCGATTGAAAACATTCGAAAATGTGAAATTTCGACTAAAAAAAGATTCTTTCGAATGAAATTTTATGAAATAAAAATAATAATAATAATAATAATAATAATTCAATGAAAACAAAGTTAACAATAATTTTTGTAAAAAATGTTTAAATGTTAATTTAATTTTTGTTCTTTATTTGCAACCAAGTTCGCAGTACTTTATGTAAAAAATTTATAAATAATATTTATTTGTTTAAACAATGTTTTGCTAATTGTTATTATTCGTTTTAATTTATTAATTTAGTACTAATCGTACTAATAGAAACAAAAAAAGTCGACAGTTTCTTATAATTTTCTATTTTTTTAAAGTTTATTTTGGAAATGTTACTATTTTGCAACAATAAATTGTTTAAACAAATGAAAAATTCATCATAACATTAGTAAAATACATTATTTGTTGATAAAGAACAATAATAATAAAAAAACTTTATGAATTTAAGATTTTTTGGCAATATATAAATAAGAAACTTTTTGCATCAGGACGGCTTATTGTAGTCCGTGTACATTAAATTATAAAAGGTTAAAAAAAACTATTTTCCCACGATGAAACCCAGGCTTAAAATATGTACAAATAAATAGGGGAGACAATTTTTCATGAAAATAATAGAAAAACGGTTAAAAGTAATATATAACTTGAAAAATTTATACAATATAAATATTTATTTGATAAATCGTATGTGCATCAAGTTTTTGTAAAATAAAAATTTAAAAAAAAAACAATAATTAACTTTTAACAAACTTATGAACATTCAAAGAACTGAAATTTTGAAAAATTAATATCTTGTGAATTTATACTAGTTTTGATAACAAATGATTGATTATATAAAATTATATTTATTTTACAATTTATAATAAAATATAAACATTATTTTACAGGTTATCAAAAAATTAGCATGAGCTTACCTTTTAAATCTTTTTCAATTTTTTTAAAATTTCTTCTTGAAAATGATTGTAATCTTTTAACGTGGTCTGACGTAAATTTCGCATAAATTAGTGGCAAAATTTCTTTTGCATTAGCCATCGATAAATGGCCTTCTTCAGATAGAAAAGTTGAATATAAATGTTTTTTTATTACCGCGTTTAAAAACTTATTATAAGTTTCAGCATTATCTCTGAAAGCCATGATAGAGTTCGCTTATATTTTGTTAAACTAATTTAACTTTTCTAGCCGATACACGAATTTACATCTAGATTCATCAAGATTCAAAATTTGACTGATTCTAAGCATTGACAAGGTCGCAAGAGCTCACTATTTCAAATTCTCTTTATTTTGAATTGAACATCAACTAACTTATTTTCATTCTATCCTTGTCTAAAACCGTTTACCTTACGTTGCAAGTATGGACTTGTCTGACTATTTGAATTTTTTAACTACTGAACTGTCGATAAATATGTTACAGAAATGTATCTTATCGACAGTTGAACCATATTTATTTTACCGGCAAAGCAGACTTCTATCAACGGAAAAATCAAAGTTTGCCAAATTTTGACAGATTGTCAACAATAGTTGTAATCATTAATTTGTTCAGTTTATATATACCTTAAGCTTTTTTCTGAAAGGATTCGGCATGATTTTAAATCTTAAATAAAACTCCAAATATTAAGCTAATAAAAGTCTATTCAACAATGACTTCGTTTGTTGCTGATGTTCTTCTTTCAGCAGGTATTGTTTTTAATTATTTTTAATATTCTATTTAAAAAATTTGTTTTCTATTAATTCAGAATAATTGATTTGATGTTTTTAAAAGTATTTTACTAATAAAGATTACAACTATGTTTCACAAAAACGAGACTTGACGCAGTTTTCGTTTTGAGGTTAGGTTAAAAGTCAAAATCGTACAAATAAATTTAATTTTCATTAATTATTCCTTTAGTTTTACTATTATATATTATTGACCTTAAAAAAATTAATTTATAAGCAAATTTTATTTTTAGGGTAACTTTCTTTCTATTATGAAGAATTGTCAAAAATTTGTCTTGTAAACATATTGTTTGAAATATAACATTTATTTCTGTAATTTATAGAATTTTAACATATATTTATTGTATTAATTTTATAAAATAGTTTTTCAATTACTTCAAAAGTATTATAGATTGGTTTTTATTTATTTATGAATTGTATTATTATTATTATTATTATTAATACATCTGTATAAAACAGTTGTTTTTGTAATTCTTTTATATATTAAATAAATAATTATTTATTTTAATAAATAGGTAATTTGGAGAAACTGGAGTTAACGGAAAAAATAGCAGAAATCGAAAAGGAAATAGCGAAACTGAAACATGACGTTAAAGAATTTATGGATGATAATTATGTTGAATTTATACCAAGATTGAAAAAGGATCAAACCTTGGTTCGTCAATCAGAAAAACTTATCGAAAAAATGAAAAATTTGCAAAACAGAGTTGATGACCAAGTAAGCTTAAAAACCATTTTTTAAAGATAATAATATTTATTCTCATAATTTTAGCAACGTTATAATTATTTAAATCCTTAAAATAGTCTAAATTAATAAGAGTTATTTAATTATATTTTTTTAAAGTAAAACACTTTTAAATA
This sequence comes from Ganaspis brasiliensis, assembly GCA_037103525.1. NCBI lineage: Eukaryota > Metazoa > Arthropoda > Insecta > Hymenoptera > Figitidae > Ganaspis > Ganaspis brasiliensis. The sequence goes on from JAZKLR010000311.1 coordinate 2,702,556, forward strand.
TTAGAAATGTAAACATGTGTTTAAAATGTCTTCTTTAATAGTTTTAAGTGAAATTATTTTATTATTACTCGCTAAAAAATGTCCGCGGTTAGTTACTGGAATTTGTATTAAACAACTAAAAACCTTAATACAATTTTTACATATCTATGAAACAAGCTTAAAAGTTATTTTCGTTCAAATCCGATTTTTAACATTTTAAGATCCAAAATATGAACTTTATTTAAACTCATTTCGTTATTTTTGATTTGAATAGTACTTTTATTTTTTATTTCCTTATTTTTCTAATTTTCTAAAAACTTTTCTCTTATTTTATTTTTATGGAAATTTGAACTTTATTTATTTATTTCTTGAAATATTGTTCTCATTTTATTATCATTTTTCTATTTCTTAGAAATATTTTTCCTTTTCTCAATACTGTTTAATGTTTTCTTTCGATTTTCCTTTTTTTAAAAAAAATTACTTGTTGTTTTCCTTTATTTTTAAAATTACTTTTCAATTTTTGCATTTTTTCAAAGATTTTTCTCTTTAGTAATATTTTCAAGTTTTTTAAAAATTTATTTTCCTATTTAATTTTATTATTTGACTAACAAGTTTAAAATCAATTTAAGTTTGAATCGATTTGATTTGATTTGTAATATTTTGCTAAAAATGATTGAAACTGTAAATTAATCAAATTACAAGCTAATTTTACGCTTATTTATTTTTGCTTAAATATAAAATTGAAAAATTTATGCTTTTTTTATGTTTACTTATTTCTCTGTATTTTTAAAAATCTAAGCGTTTCGTATTTAAATTTCTGAGCAGATTAAAATAAATTTAATTTTTAATTGGGAGTATAATATGGGATATTTATTTTGTATTGTGATTCAATATTTATGAAAATCAGTCATTTTAAGTATATAATTCATAATACATTAATAATTTTGAATAAATAAAAATTATGTAAACATTTAAATAAGATGATATTTTTTTCAAAAACTATAATAATACACAAGGTTCATTCATTCATTCATTCTTTCATTCTGACCACATCTAAAGTTTTTCACGTAGACATTTTTTGCTTTAAATCAGATACTTTTTAAAAAATGCATTTAAATTTATTAAAATTTAAATTTATAAATATCAGTTCAAATAAATTTAATTTCATTAATAAATAAACCTATAATTTTTTCTAGAATTTTCAACAGTTTTCAATATACAATTATTCTCTTTAAATTTTATAATTATTCTTTAAATTTTAATATTATTTTGTTCTGTTGTCGATTATTTTCGCCATTTTTAGAATTTTTTTTCAATAGTCAATTATTTTCCTCATTTCTCATTTATTTTCTTTAATATTTAATTATTTTAGTTATTTTGAAATTTTTCTTTCAATATTTTTTTTTATTTCAATTTAATTCTTTAATCTCCAATCGATTTCTTAAATTTTCATTTATTTTCTACAATTTTTCCATTATATTCATCATTTTTCAATTAACAATTTATTATTCTCCTTTAATTGTTTGATTATTCATCAATTTTTTTCAATTATTTTGGTTAAAATACCGATTATTCTCACCGTTTTTCGATTTTTTTTTCAATTGTTAATTAATTTTTTTAAATAGTTAATTATTTTCGTCAATATTTAATTATTTTCATCGTATTGTAATTTTTCTTTTAATTATTAATTATTTTTATACATTTTCAATTAATTCCTCAATATTCAATAATTCTTGGATTTTTTCAATTATATTTTTCAATCATAAAAATTGTATTAAAATTTTAATTTCATTATTCAATTCTAAAACTATTCTCTTCAATTCTAAGTTATTTTCTTCATATTTAAATTCCAATTTTCAATTATTTTCATATTAAAAAATTATCGCCTTTTTCTATTATTTTTATTATTATTATTAAATTTCTTTAATTTTAAATACAATTGTTCAATTATTTTCTTTAATTTTTAATTATTTTCATCATTTTTCAATTGGATTCTTTGTTTTTTAATTATTTTATTCAAAATCCAATCATTCTCGCATTTTCTCATTTATTAAATATTTTCTTGAAATTTCAATACAATTCTTTAATTTCCAGTTGATTTCTTCACTTTTCATTTATTTTCTACAATTTTTTTCCCTTATGTTCATCAGTTTTCAATAAAAAAATTTATTATTCTCATTCAATTTTATGATTATTCATTAATTTTAAATATTTTTTGTTCGAATGCTGATTATTCTCAACATTTTTGTATTTTTTTCAATTGTTAATTATTGTTTTTAGTAGTTAATTGTTTCCGTCAATATTTAATTATTTTAGTCAAATTGTAATTTTTATTTTAATTATCAATTATTTTCTTGAAATTTCCATTTAATTTTTTAATTCTCAATTTATTTCTTCAATTTTTAATTATTATCTTCGATTCTCAAATCTCAATTATTCTCTTTTATTTCCAATTATTTTTGTCGTTTTTTTATTAATTCCTCAATATTCAATAATTCTTGTATTTTTTCAATTATTTTTTTCACTCATAAAAATCGTATTAAAATTTCAGATTAATTATTCCATTCTAGAACTTCAATTTTGAATTATTTTCTGCAAATTCAAATTCCCCTTTTCAATTTAAAATTATTTTCTTTAATATTAAAATATTATTGCCCATTTTCTATTATTTTTTTTTGATTATCATTAAGTTTCTTTAATTTTAAATATTATGATTGTTTAATTATTTTCTTTTATTTTAATTAGATATTTTTTTCAGTTGTTTATTAATCTAGTCATTTTTCGGATTTTGGTTCCAATTGAAAATTATTTACGTTTTTTTTCACATATTTTCTTCAATTTTTTATTTTGGTACTTTCGTAATTTTTCTACTATTTTCTTGAATTATTAACTATTTTCCGCAATTTTCAATCATTTCCTACAATTTTCAATTATCTTAAAATTTTATAATTATTCTTGGATTTTTTAAATTATTTTTATCTGTTGTGTATTAGCCTAGCCATTTTTTTAATTTTGTTTCCAATAGTCAATTATTTTCGTCATTTAGTAATTTTTTTCCAATTATCAATTCTTTTTTCAAATTTTAATTAAATTCTTACATTTTCAATTTATTTCTTGAATTTTTTATTCAATTTCAATTGTTTTTTCGCTTTTAAATCCAGTTGTTCAATTTGCAATTATTTCCAGCAGCTTTTCTTATAATTTTTCAACTATTTTGTTTTAATTTAATATTTATTGTTTAATTTTTTAAATTATTCTTTTCAATTGTGTAGGTAATTATATAGCCATTTTGCGAATTTTGTTTTTAACTGTCAATTATTTTCGTCATTTTTTAGATAAATTCTTTAATTTCGTAATTTTCATTATTTGTATTTGCCAAAATTTATAGTTTTAAATGATCAGCAATAATGCAAAGTTTGTCGCTCTCTTGGGCGCGCGTTAATGTTGCAAGTAAAGAAATAATTTGTCATTTCTTTCTCAAAGTTATTATATAAAAAACCTCAATTTAACATTTTTCAGGTAAAACTTGAATTATCAGTCTCAAAGAAAGAACTAAGAAATCTCTCGAACGCACTTGAAGAATCAAATATAAGTCTCCAATTATCGAGTCACCTCTTGGAATTAAATGATTGTATAAAAAACATCGAAAAGCTGAAACAAGAAAAGCAATTTATCGAGACTGCAAAAACCTTGCATAAAATGCACCTTCTGCTTAGTGATACAGGAATAAATTTGCAGAATCTTGACATTTATTCAATTTTGGAAAATGAATTTTGCACATTGTATGGTGCCTTTGTAACCGAGACTTCGACACAATGTCTAGAATTTATTTGTTGGAAGGAGGAAACACGAGAAAAAGAAACGACCACAACTCTTAGCATTGAGTGTGAAAGTAATGAGATCCAGGATATAGTCTTGGCATTACATTTTGTCGATCATTTATCAATTTATTTACAAGCTTTTTCAACTAATTTACTAAAACACTTTATAAATCCTATTATTTCCTATGAATGCTCGGTTTTCGTCTTAAATGAAAAAGCATTCAATGTTAAAATTCTGAAAAAGAGCAAATCTTCCGGTTACAAAAGCGTATTTTATAATCTCAAGTTATTGTTCACGTTTTTAAATCAGCATCTGAATATAGACGTTGAAGGAAAATCGTTTTTGGAAAGGCTTCGAGTGTTTTTGTTGGATGAATTTTCCAAGGCTTTAATAAAAAATTGTATAACAGATACGATTCCAAATACAAGTGCTGAATTGCAAACATTCCATCCAATCGTGAAGGATATTAACGAGTTTCAGGATTATTTAATTCAGATCGGTAAATTGTAATAATCATAATTTGCATTTTTATTCAAGTTGATATTTTTTGTTTTTTATCCTATTAATATTCAAAACATCTAAAAATTATAGCCTTAGTTTGGAACAAGACTGAATGAAAAAAGTTATTTTTCTAAAATTAAGAAATAGTATTTTTTTTCTTTTGAGACCACCTTCATGAAATGAAGAGGCACAAAATGGCACAAAATATCATCACTATAAATTCCAGCTTATAAAAATTAGGATTGATTGAAATTTGTGAAAATTAAAATTCGGCTATATGGAAATTTGTAATTTGAATTAGTTTCAATTTAATAAAAAGTTAATTAAGATTAGATTACAATTTTGAAAATTAAAGTTGGCATCGATTTAAATTTGGATTAAGTAAAATTTTGATTAATAAAAATTGTGGCATAATAAAATGTTAAGGTTGGAATTGATAAAGCTTGGAAAAATTAAAAAACTGAAGTTTGAATTACTTGAAAGTTAGATTAACCAAGTTTTTAATTCATAGAAATTAATAGCAATTTAAATTCAAATTGATTAAATTTTAAATAAATATCTATTTTTATAAAATTATTATGACATTAATCAAAATTATTATGAATTGGAATAAGAGTCAATTGGAATTTTAATCAATTAAATTAAATTTAAAATCAAAATTATAAATTCGCTTAATAAAAGTTCAGTACTAATAATTAAAATTTTTTATTAAAGCGAATTGTTTACCTGATTATTACGTTTGTTACTTTTTGAAAGACAGGCGAATTTTTGTTATTTTATTAATTTTCATAATAAAATACAAATAAACAATAACCATAAATTTTATTTAACATTTTATTATTTATTTATGATCTTCTATAAAAGTAATTAGGTTTATGAAAAACTTGTTCAAGTTCTAACCAAATTCTTATTTAAAAGAATTTCTATTAAACAAAAATTTAGCTGTTTCACCGATTTTTCATATAACAGAATTTTTACATAAGAAAATTTATATTTAACAGAATTTTCATAAAACAGAATTTTCAAGTGTCAGAATTTATATTTGAGCGAATTTTATTTTTACGAACTTTCACTTGCACGAATTATCATTTCATATAATTCGCATAATTCTATTTCTCATTTAATTAAAATTTTCATTGCAACTCATTCTAAAATAAAAATTTGTTAATATTTTTACAAGAAAATTTCAATGTTTTGTTCTTCAAAATTGGAAAAATTGAACTAGAGGTAGACAAAATACGATCTGAAAAATTTTTGAGTAGAAAGAAAGTTAAAACTAATATTAAATTTTAATATCTGCAAGGGAAGACGTTATAATAATTTAAATAAATCCTAAACATCAATTGACTGTTATTTTAATTTATTTAAACTTTCAAATTTTAATTAATCCAAATATCATTAGTAAAAAAATAATGATTTTGCATTTTAATAAGAATCCTTTTTTTTATTTCTTAGAGATTTCTAAGAAATTTCACTTTTATAAATCTATTCAATATTTAAAAAAACTTATTCAAGTTTTTTAATTTAATTTTTTATTGTTGTTTGTATTACCATTTTTTTCTTGTTTTTAAAATACTTTTTTTTCTATTGACTTTAATTTTTTGGTTGACTTTGTTTAAAGATTTTTTCTAATTTTCTTCTTTTTACGCAGATCATTTATTTTTATTTTGGACAATTGCGTTCTTATAACATTCAATAAATTTTTCTTTTCTTACTTTATTTTTGTTTTTATAAGTATTTTAAAAAAAAATGTCTTAGTAAACCTTTTCATTTCTTCAAAGATTTTTTTGTTTTTAGGCGTTTTTTTATTTTTCTCTCCTATTTAAATCATTTTAAAAATTTAAGAATTTTTCAATTCTTATTGTTAATTTTTTATACTTTATCTCTTCTTTTCTGACATAACCACTTTTTTCGTAAATTGAAACATGGTTTATATTAAAAAAAAAAAAAAAAAAAATCCATTTTTATGTGGGGGAGGGTGATAAAGTAAATTATTTTCTTTAGTTTTTGTTTTCGTTTAGATTAAATCACTTTGTAAGTTTATTTAATTTTTCTTTAACTTTTATGTGTTTTTTCGTAAACTTTCTCTCTCTTTCATGAAATCTTTAAATTTTCTTCATTTCCTCAAAATTATTGTTATTATGATTGTTTTAAAATTTTGTCTATTTCCTTTGAAAGGATTTTTTTCGACAATTTGTCTGCTTTTTTCTAGCTTTTTAAATCATTATTTATATATTTAACCACACGGAAAAAAATGTCTTGTGAAATTCACAGAAATTTTTGTGCCATCTACAAATGGAGATAATAGTTTCCACAAATAGCTCAGTTTGTGAAATACACAAATCTTCTTATTTTTTATTTTGTGTAAATCCAATTTTAAAATAATTTTTTCATTTTGTCATCAGTTTTGTTTTTCTTAGAAAATTCATTCTTTTATTGAATTTTTTTTATTTATTTATTTATTCCCTCCCCCCCTAATTTTTCTACGTTTTCAAAGTTTTCTTTCTTTGATTTTCTAGTTTATTTTCCATTTTTTGTCAATTTTTTTTTAAGTAATCAGTTATTAATAATTGCAGGAATAAATCCGTGAAAAATGTAGTTCATGATCCGAAAAATTCGAGAATTAGAAAATAATCATTCCCTTTAAAAACCCTGCATATTTCTGAAAGTTACATTTTGATTTATTATTATTATTATTATTTAATTTTTATATAAATAATACTTTTTAGGATTCATCTCAGAGGAGCAACGATTTCTCTCTGAATATACAAAAGATATTGATAGTTTATTTATAAATAAAATATGTCAAGGATTATTAGTTCGAGCAAGAGATATAATGAAAAAAGATTTACACGATTCCATTCAAATTGAACCGAAGGTAAGTTGTTTTAGTAAACCAAATTTTAAAAATAGAATGATAAAATTTACCATTACCATTAAATTTCTAGTTAACTTTTTGAAATGTAAATTAATTGTTTATGATTTTTCAACTTTTATTTTTAAAGTGAGTAATAAATTTACTGATATTTTATAAGAATTAAATTACTTTTCAGGAACCACTTTGTGTTCCGGATGAAATTTTAGATGATTGTTATTTGAAATTGAACAGAAAACTAAGTGAACATACATTCCAGTTACCTCAATGTAGAATAAGGTAATTTTAAAAATTTTATTTTTTCATTTGAGTATTTTCACAAATTAATTACAATTTCTTTATTTTTATCGTTTTTCAGTAATAGTGCACAGGAAATATTAAATCTTGGAAAAGAAATTTTGAATGAAGCGTGCCAAAGCTCGGACGAATGTGCTATTAAATTATTTTACACTAGCCGAAATATTTTCGAAATGTATGCCGGTTTAGTTCCAGAATATCACAAAAAGTTTCTGGAAACAATCCCTCAGCAAGTAGGTAAGACATATTTTAAAAATTCGTATTACGAATCAGTAGCAATTTCTTAAAGTTTAAACAGAAGTTACTTGTAAATTATAAAGACATAGAATAAATCAATATTTAAAAAAATTATTCTACACGGAGAAAAATAATTTGTAGTTACAACATTAAAAATAGTAGACTATCTTCTGTAAATGTAGATTATTTTTCTTCATGTATGGATAATTCAATAATTTCTTTAACTCTAAAAGCGTTTAATAATTTTGAAAAAAAATTCCAGTTTCTAAAAAACGACAATTTTTGCAGCTCTTTTCCACAACAATTGCATGTACCTTGCACACAATCTTCTTACTTTGATGCACGAATATGATTACAAATTACCAACTGCTTTGAAACAACACAATGTAACTTATGCGGATCAGACTCTAATGCTTCGAAAAGTTGGAGTAGAGCATTTTTTGAATCATATGAAAACTCAAAGGGACATTATTTTCGATATTCTTCGAAATTCTGGTATTAAATTTTTTTTATTTTCTATTACAACTTATCAAGTTCTTTTTTTTTATTAATATTTAAGGATTGAAACAATTTATAATTTAGCATTGGCGACCATGAAACAAAATCCTGAACTGTCTCAGAATACTGAGCGTGATTTAAAGCAGTGTCTGAGACAATTAGAGCATTTAAAAACAGTCTGGATGGAAGTTTTGCCTAGAAATATTTATAGCAGAGCTATAGGTAAGTTTGGATTTTTTATATTATTTATTTCTATTTTCAATAATTTCATTTATTTTTTCAAATAAGTACAAAAACTGTTTTTTTATGTAAGTCCATTTAAAATACGTAAAAAATTTTAATAAATTAACTTTATGTAATAATGAACTCTAGGTTACATTGCAAATTCAATGGTAGAAGATTTGATAGCAAAAATAACAGCAGTCGAAGACATTCCGGCAGATTTGGCGACTGAATTGGCAACCCTTTTAAATCTAGTTGTTAAAAGTACTCCTTCAATCTTTCCTGTAAGTATTTTTTTTAAAGGAGGAATTGGATACCTACTCTAGAAGAGGTTATGTTTGAAGTCATTATTTTGCTCTTTTAAAACAGAAAAACTAACTTTTAATCTAATGTTATTTAGACAAAATGTGGAGAATTTGATTTAAAACAAAATAAACCCTTAAAACTCATAATTGGATAAAAATGAAAGATTTTTCACATTCAGAAACAAATTTATAGTTTTTCTCATTTCTCTAAAACGTTTCTGAATGTCAGTAATCTTGAATTTTCATCCAATTATCAATTTTGATGGTTCATTTTGTTTTAAATTGAATTTACCACCTTTCGTTTCGAAAATAATTCCAGTTTTTTTATTTAAAAATACAAAATAATGACTTCGAACATAACAACCTCTTCTCGAGTAGGTATCCAATTCCTCTAAAAACTTATATTTTATTTCCTATCGACAATTTTCTTCTTTTCACCAAAAATGAAAATTCTTAAGTGGTCAAAAAATTATTTCCCCTTTGTGATTTTACGGTCATTGAATTTCTCGCGAAAAATTACTATAAAAATAATTTTTTTAACCCTTTTAAACATTTCTTTAATGTATCTGAAAAGGTATGTGAGTGCTCTCTCCTTAACTTCAATTATTTTCAAAGGAAAATTTAATTTCAAATCATTAAAATTAACATTGCTCAACAAAGGTTCCAATTTTTTCTAGGGCAGTTTAGAACCTAAAATTATCGAATAATGTCAAAAATTAAGATTTTATCCCATTTAAATTATTTATTTTTGAAAAAATTAAAAACTTTGTAAATCTATCTTCTTCCATAATTTTTATTATTTTCCATCATCAATTCTTCTCCTCGATTTTTGAATGATTCTCCACAGTCTCTCGCATGGATTTTTAAAAATTATAATTTAAAAAAAAAAGATTTCAAAAATGGTAAAAAATAACAAAAGTTTTTTTTTCAATATTTGATTAATATAACACGTTTCTAAACCCAAAATTATGCTCGAAAAAAAATGGTCATTTTAGAGCAACCTTTTAAATATCTATCTTTTTTTCCAGAATTTCCATTATTTTTTGTTACCAATTTTTTTGTTGGTCTATTTTACAATTCTGAACAAAATTAGGCATGGATTTTAAAAACTTAATTTTTTACAAAAATAGAAATACTAAAATCTGAAAAAAGTTGTTAGTTCTTACAAGTGTTGTAAGATTTAAGAAACCTGAACAATAAAGTTACGACGAAAGTAATAAGTTTCGGAAAAATGTTAACTGATAATAATTTTCTTTTCCAGGAACCAGAGACAGTTCAGAGATATATCCGAGGTTGGAGAAAACTATTGGAATTAATTATCGTTCTCGGAGCGTCGTTAACAGAAATTGAAAATCGTTGGGCGAATGCAAAAGGTCCTCTTGCTCATGAATTTTCCGCCGATCAGGTGAAACGTCTCATTAGAGCGCTTTTCCAAAACACAGAACGTAGATCGGCTTTGTTACTGCGGATCAAGTAACAACAATTTTGTACATTTGATGAAAAATTAAATAGCTTTTACAATCTTTCAACAAATTTTATTGTATTTATTTTTACTTTTGATGTTTTTTGTTTTGTTTTAATATTTAGTTACTTTACCTGGATTCCTACAGATCAAAAAAAAAAAAGTAGTATAAAAGTAATGTGAAAATGAGGATCAGGGTCATTGAAAATTTTACGGTTGCTCGCTTAGAGATGTGGGGCATAAAAAATTAGCCAAACTTCTCTTATGTTATTTTTATAAACGACCCTAAAAAGCCTGGCATTTTTCTAAATTCTTTAATCAATATTAATTGTCCAAAAAGATATTTCAAACTTAAATGTAGTCAATTCTCGATAATTAAGGAGTAATTAGACACCTACTCGAGAAGAGATTATGTTTGAAGTCATTATTTTGTTTTATGAAATAGAGAAGGTAATACTTTTAATCTAATTTTATTTAATCAAAATGTGGTAAATTTAATTTAAAACAAAATGTACTATTAAAATACAAAATTCGATAAAAATTAAAGATTTTTGACATCAATATTGAAATCAGGTGAGAGAATTTTTATTCAGTTTTGATTAGCCTTAAATTATGATGCTGAGAATAAATAGTTCCAAGTACTTCACATAATTTTATTGCTTTGAATATCTCCTAAATAAATTTTTATTAAAAAATAATTGACGATTTAGAAATTATTGAGTGCATAGATTTAAATAATTCAAAAAGTTGAAATTATTCTAAATCTGACTTCTAAAATAATAAAGAAAAAATAAGAATATTTTTATACTGATTAGTAATTATTATTTTATTAATCAGAAAAATTTTATGATTAAAATTTATTTAAGGCTTAAAATTATGATTTAAAGTTAGGAATTTATGAAATAACGAATATATTTTGAAATGAAACTTATCTTAAGTTTAAATTCAAAAATATTTAATGATTAAGTTATTTGATAGTTTAATTAGTCAAATAAAAAAATTTATTTAATTCGCATTTACAGTTTTTAGTCTATTAAAGTTTAAAACTTTAAGTTAAAATATCCCCGATCGTCGTTTTTTGTCTAACGCCCTTGTTGCATCCAAAGCTTCAAAATTGATTTTAGAAAATGAAGGAAACAGAAATTTCAGAACTTGACATTTATATTTTATAGTGATACATTTAATTATTTTTATTTCCTTTAATTAATTTCTTAAAATTGTAGTTCCTTTTCTCATCTTCTTAATTTTTACCTCAAATTTCTTCCAGTTTTGTTTCTCTTGTAGAACATTTGTTTTCATTTTATTATATTCAGACTTTTTTTACACTCTTCAGTTATTTAATTTAATTTTTTTTTAAGCTTTTTAATTTTCTTAGCATTTAATTTTTATTGACAACATACAGTTCTGCTAAAAAACAGTCTAAATTATCAGTCAAATATTTTTTCTTTTTTTTTCTTTGGCTCAATATTATTTCGGGATTGGGAGGGAGAGAATCAATTTTCTATAAACCCCTCTAATACGGCCATCTTGTTTCTCATTTTTTCCTACATGTAAATAAAAAAAATATTTAACACTATTCAAATTAAAATGGGTAAGAGTTAAATATGCTTTTTTAAATGTAAAATATTTTCTTTCAGTGTACATTTAACTAAAAAAGAAAACTATGAATAATTTATAGTTGAACAAAAACGTAATTTTTATTATTTTAATCTCAACATTTTTCTTTGAATTTTGTATTTCTCTATGTATGTACATAAGAAAAACTTTTTTTAATTTGCATTCCACTAAACTTATAATTTTAACCTGATTTTTAAATGCTACTTCTTGGACATATTTTTCTGCATAAGATGCAGTGGTAATTTTCAATAAACAAAACTCTCAATAATTCGTACTTTCTTAACAATATTTTTAATTAATTCTTTTCTTTTAATTACTTTTCTACGATTCTGCAAAATCAGTAGAAAAAATACAAACTGTCAAAGTTACACATTAAGGAAGTTCTACCGTAAATCAAATAATTAAACATATTTTGATAAAACTTGGTGTACTGATAGATAAAGTTTCTAAAATTTTGTAGTTAAATTTTTGAGACCTGTAGGTTCTTGGGAAAAAAGTTATGATCGATATATTTTTTCACTATTTAACCATAAACTACGTCACACGATTTTTACGATTATTTCCACCTCCCCCCCTTAACATCACTGATCGTCACATAATGCCATAACCCCCCCCTTGTGTGACGTCACTTTAGGAATTACCCCCCCCCCTCCCCCCACAGATAATTTTTTTTATAATTATTGGAGTAAATTACTTTAAGTCGATCGCAATCACGATTTATTTTTGTTTAAAATAAACCCATGACTTACAAACTTCTGTTAACACATTTTTGAAATATAAATAACGGTAATAAATATATACATTAGGTTAGTCCAAAATCAAAAAGTTTGAAATGTTATGCTGTCACTCACTAGGACTGTTCTTTACCAAAAAAATAACCTATTTATTTAATTTAAAAAATACTTGGAGGTCGCTTAAAATCAAAAATTGCTAAAAGTATCCCATGTGAAAAAACAATTTTTTCTAGACATGATACAAAATCTTCGAAAATAAATATTTTTCAATCGGCAAACTTTGTTTCTCTTGAAGAGACTTTAAAAATAACGCTAAATTATTTATTTAACCAGTTTTTAGTATTAACTACTATGTAAAACTGAATTAGTGGTTTTCTACTAATGAATTACCGATAAATTGGTTATTATTAAATAGTGAAAAATATCACTATTTTTACTAAAAAACTACTAATTGATAGTAGAATAATACTAATTTTAAAGTGAAATATTTATTATTTATAATAGTGAAAGTTTACTTTTTCAATTAGTAGATATTTCACTTTCAAATTAGTAGTTTTCTACTAAATAATAGTGATAATTTTCACTATTTAATAATAACCAATTTCTCGCTCATTCATTAGTTAAAAATCACTAATTCAAATTTAGAGAGTATTTTTTATGGGTCCTCCGAGAACTCCGAAAAAAGAAAAAATACATAAAGCATTTAAAAATATTTCTTATTATTTCCTTGACTATTTTTTACAAAATTTTTAGTACATAGCATAAATCTAGACTTAATAATTGTTGCGTGCAATTGATAATTTATTTAAACAAATTATTATTACTTATTTACAACTATTTATTAGTTAATTGCTACAGAGTTGTAACTTTTTCTTAATTTTGCTTCTTTTTAAGCTTAATGGTCGCAAATTACCAACAACAATTTTACAAGTTGTTTAAGCAAATTATTATTGTGCAATTTCTATTTTTTATCAAATGAAACTACAGACAACTTTTTCTACATTTTGCAACTTTTCAAGCTTAATAGTATAAATTACTAACAATAAGAACTAAAAATAACAATTCTACCAATTGTTTAAGCAAATTATTAATGTTCAATTTAAACTTTTTATTAATTTTTAAACAAATTATTATTTCATAATTACAACATTTTATCAAATTAAGCTACAGAGTTAATTTTTTAAAAACTTTTTCTCAAATTTTAAAATTTCCAAGCTGAATGATATTAATTACTAACAACAAACTAATAATAACTATTCTACAAATTGTTAAAACTAATTATTATAATTTAATTTCATCTTTTTATTAAATTAGGCTACAGAGTTGCAACATTTTTTCAATTTAGCATTTTTTTATATTTGAAGAAGTATAAAATTGACTGATAAACCTAATTATTGAGAAAAAACTTTTAACAAAAGTTGCCAGAAGTAATGATTATAATAAACAAATTTTATCAATTTACAATTATCAATTTACAAATATTAATGTAAAAAAAAAAACTTGTGTTGAACATTTTTTGATAATAATAAATTGTTAAAAGTTTAAACTCGATGATTACGTCTTATACAGGCAGTCTTATCACTCCAAAAATAAAAACATCTTTAATTGAGAAAAAATTGCAACTCTGTAACTTGAAGGGATGAAAAGTTGAAATTAAACAATAATAATTTGTTTAAAAAATTAATACAATTGTTATTTATAGTTTGTTGTTAGTAAATAGTATATTTTCAGCATGAAAGTTGCTAAATTGAGAAAAAATTACAACTCTATAGCTTAATTTGATAAAAAAATAAAATTAAAAAATCATAATTTGTTTAAAGAATTAATACAATTGTTATTTTTAGTTTGTTGTTAGTAACTGGTTACACTCGTCTTAAAAAGTATCAAGATTGACAAAAAGTTCCAACTGTCTAGCCTAATTTTACAGATAATTGTAAATAACCAATAATTATTTATTTAAACAAATTAGCAATTACATGAAATAATTGTTAAAAGGCTGCATTTATGCTATTTATTGAAAATTGTGCAAAAAAATGTCAAAAAAATAGTGAGTAGGTACCTAATATTTTTTAACACTTTTTTTTATTGTTACATTTTCTTTGCATATACTAGAAAGGGGGGGGGGGTGGAGAGAATAACATTTCCAACTCTTTATTCCATATATTTTTGGACCATTCTAATATATCTTTTTTATGTAGAAGCCATGCAGAAGTTAATTTCTTAAATGTGACGTCACCTTTTATTTACACCCCTCCCCCCCTAACGTCACAAATCTCTAATTCCACCCCTCCCCCTTTTGTGTGACGTAGTTTATGAACGGCCCCTTAACATTGATTCTTATGAGAATTCATTACTCTGTCACATATATTTTCGTGCTAAAAATTATTAAAAGACCAGATAGTGATCAAAGTTTGTATAGTTAAACACAGATATCTAATGAGCCGATATTGTATTTAAAAAAGGACAATGGGTTCTTGTGAGAGTTGCAATAAATTAATTTGTAAAAATATTTCACGTTTTACACGATACAGTTCAGACGTTCTGACATTTTAAAATGTTGATTTTGATCGCACATGAAAAATAGTCATATTTAAAAAGTAAATAAAGTTAAAAAATACAATTCTTTAATAATATATTAGTAAAATTAAATTTAAACCTAGCCTCAAAATAATGGTCTCTGTTTTGACTAGTGTTGTGATACGATAGAACTTCCTTCAAAATTTGAAAAATTGTTATTGAACTGTTTCAAAAATAGTTTTATAAAATTCGATATAATTTAGAGTTTTCAAGAAAAAATTTCTTCAAATTGGAAAAATTATGAAAATAAAATATTTAGCTTTTTATTAAAACAAAAATTAAGTACGTACTAATTTATTATTCCTTAAAATTCGACATACTAACATAATTCTTATAATTATTCTTATCTTTTCTTTTAAGATTAAAAAGCTAAAAATGTCAACATTGAAATAAAATAAAAAAAACATTTGACCCAAAATAAAAAATATTAAAATTAATTTTACAAAATTGTAAAAGATTAAGTTATATACATTTCTAAGAAAATATTAGGTTGATTCCAAATTTGTTGTAAAATAATACTTAATTATTAAACATTCTATGTTTTTTTCTTTAAATCTAGTGAAAATCTGTAATTTTGACAAAAATGATAGCTCATTTTTTTCTTTGAAACAATCTCTACAATTTTATTTGTTCGATTTTGTTAAAAAATATGAATAAGTATGTTAATAGCTTTTATTGAATAAAATATTACTCAACAAAATCTAACAAATAAAATTATAAAAAATATTTTGAAGAACAAAATGAACTATCATTTGTCAAAATTGAAGTGAATGGAAATTATAAATATAGATTTAAAGAAATAATAATTATTATAATTGATTTAAATCTTGGCTCAACCTAATTTTTTCTGAAAACTGTACAACTGCAGCATTCCAAATTTATGGTAAAATTAATTTCAATGTTTGTATTTTTGTGAAGACAGATTGAGGTTATGTCGATAGAAAGAACCTTTTTAAAATCTTGAAGTTATACGAATTTTCAAAATTTACTTATCATTAAAAGTCATACTTACTTTCAACGTAGATAATAATCAATGGAATATCTTGCGTAAATCGTCTCATGAGTTTCTTCATTCGCTGATTTCAAAATTCGTTTACAATGTTAGCATTAAAAAAAGAAAGGGAAGTTTGGGGATGTTCCAAGAAATATAAATATTCTTTAAAATGTTGTATTTTTACAGAAACAAACGTCTCATTGCTAAATTGAATTACTTGATTATATACAAAAATATTTTGTATCAACCCGTATTCACACCTTACGAGTCAGGCTTGATTTTTCCAAAAAGATAAAAGTGGCAAAAAAAAAAAATATTACAAGCATTTAAAAAGCAATGTATAAAAACAGAAAATGCTAAACAAAAACTTGACAATGTTAATGTGCAATCAATTAAAAAGGAAATGAGCAAATGAAAAATGTCTCCAAATAAGCGTGGATTTTTTAAAAAATGGGAGAATTTCTTTTATAATGTTTACTAAACAATGAGTCCTGTGAATAAAAATAAATCATCCGAAAAGCACAACCGTTGAGGATTCTAGAGAAGCGAATTTTTTACTTATTTTCATAATTAACTATGTTATTTTAATATACTTTTTTTTGTATCATTATGATAATTGTTGTTATCAGTTATATCACAAATAATATACTAAATAAAATATTTTAATGACTTAAAATCACAGATTTTAACAGTCGGAAACTAGTACATAAGATCGACGGAAATTGGAACAAAGGCAGTATGATAAATTAAAAATCCTCAACAATTGAAAAAAAAATCATGCAGATCTATAAATGAAGAACAAAGCAGTAAAATGTTTTAAAGCCTGTTGAGAAAAATTCAAGACAAATAATAAGACACAATAATTGTCTTTATTTTAAAGATATCTTAAAAATGTGCTTAACAAATACAAAATACAATATTTCGAGTATTTAAATACAATCTTCTTATACAGCACGTATTTACATACTATAATGTATCCAACTATTTATACTATCAAACTCTCCGATCAAAGTAATTCAAACAATTAATGAAGGATTACGAATTTTTATTCGATACAATAACTGAAAAAGAAAATAAAAAAAAAATCGGAGAGCTAAATGGCGCCTTTTTAAATACATGTTTCTAAAATACTAATTATCCCTGACTGTAGAAATATCAATTATAAACAATATAATCAATACATTTATTGACCTGGCCATTACAATACAAAACTTCCACATTTTCAAATAAGACAAACGCATGGTGTGAATTCGGGTTTTGCCAGGTGAAAACATTATTTAAAAAAATAATAATAAAAAAAAAAAAAACGAAACATTTACAAAAAATAAAAAAAATGAATTTTTTAACAGTTGCGAAAAAGATATATTTTCTTCTATACTTTTAACTGAAAGATACTTTCTCAAAACAAAACAAAAAAATTCTTTTCCTACAAACTTGCACTATTTTCACTGAAAAAATTTCTGGTAGTTAATTTAATGTTTTATTTCTGGTTAAATCAACTTTTGGCTTAAAAACCTTTCAGCTTATTCACCATTTGGATTCGAAAAAACAGAATTCTGGTTATTCTGACCAGAATTTTTATCAGTTTAGAATCTAGACTTTTCGCTAAATCATCTTCTAAAATAATTATTAAATTATGTTCCTAAATTGTGCATTTCACTTTATCGACAGTGATTTGAATTGAGATTTTATTATGAGATGGACAACCCCAATTAGTGATGTTTTGATTTTTAATTATTCTTGATTAACAGCACAACACACAAGCAAGCAGATGTTCAAGGCGGACAGGCAGAAAAGCAGGCAGGGTGGGCAATAATCAAATTTCCCTTGACACTTGTACTAAATATCAGGACTATTTTCAAGAAACAAAAAAAAGTAATATACTTATATTAATAAATAATATAAATGTATTATTTCTTGTTATCATGAAAGGGAAAAGGGGGCGTCAAAAACAATTTTCAAAAGTCCATTTAATTTCTTTTTCACACATTTTCTTTTTA
The DNA here is from genome assembly GCA_037103525.1 of Ganaspis brasiliensis. Taxonomy (NCBI): domain Eukaryota; kingdom Metazoa; phylum Arthropoda; class Insecta; order Hymenoptera; family Figitidae; genus Ganaspis; species Ganaspis brasiliensis. Next base: position 2,720,676 of record JAZKLR010000311.1, read on the forward strand.
TCTTTTTTCTGTTTCTGAGATAGTATTTTCATAAATGCATAACGTGGCCCACAGATTGCACGTAGCGCCAAATGTTTCACACTTTTCTTATAAAAAGATCAGAAATTTACATATTTTATTTTTTATCTCTCGACAGAAGCATTTTCATTAAAAATCACCATTTACTGTGAAGGAATGTTCTTAAAAAATTAGTTAGTTGTTTTGTATCAAAAGCAGGGACTGACACGAAAACCGAATTCTGTTTCTGTTTTGAATTGTTGTGACGAAACAAAAATATACAATCAATATTGTTTTGTATTGAGCCTGAAACGAAAAGGCTCTGAATTACGTTTTCGTCTCATGCCCGAAACGAAAATCAACTCCGAATTTCGTTTCAGTCTTATGCCCGAAACGAAAAGACTCTGAATTTCGTTTTCGTCTCCTGCAAGAAAGGAATTGTGTTTAAAATTGTTTTTGTGAAATTTAGAGCATTTTTTATGAGAAACGAAAACGGAATTCGGAGCGGATTTTCGTTTCGGGCATGAAACGAAAACAAAATTTGAAGCCTTTTCGTTTCGGGCATGAGACGAAAACGTAATTCAGAGCCTTTTCGTTTCAGGTTCAACACAAAACAAAATTAAATTGATATTTTGTTTCAGTTTTTCAAAACTGAAACGAAACAAAAATAAAATATATTTTGTTTCGGTTTTCGTGCCAGTCCCTGATCAAAAGATAGTTGATTTTTTTTAAGATATCACAAAAAGAGAAATATTATTTCTGGAATAGTTAACATTTTTTTCGAATTTGTACACGAATATTGTAACATGGTCAATTTAAAAAACTTGTTGCCTCTTTTTAAGATTAGAAATTTTAGACAAGTGTTGCTTTAATGTCTAAAAAATTGTTTCAATTTCGTGTAAAATTGTTGAAAAATGTTTATTATCAATCGCTTAGGATAGAAAAAGTATTTTTTAAGGTTGACTGTAAAACTCGCGCACCACCTGTTGGGAAATAATTGAATAACAAAAATTTCCAAACAAGCGGTAGACAAAGCGAAGCGAACGCTACAATTTTTCTGATACCTTTATTAAAAAATCAACTAATTTTTCTTTTTTTTTTTGTGAATTTAAAAATTTATAAGTATGCATTAGGGGAAAAATTGTAATATTTTCGAGAATTTACATTGGAATTGCCGCTAGATTTGTTTTGTGCTTTCGTAATCTGTCATTAGTTACCTTTTTTTGCCACCATTAATTAAAAAAAGCCTCACCAGATGGCATATTGTTCTAGCGAAGATCCCAATATTAGGTTATTCAAGTTCGGAAAATTCAAGATGGTGCACAAACAATGCATGATAGCCAATGTTTTTTTTCAAAAATAATTTTTTAAAATAAAATTTTTGCCATGTTTATTACCTAATTGTTTTTCATTAATCAAAAGCTAATTTTTAAAATAATAAAAACAATCATGAAAATGTTGTTAAATTTCATAATTTTAAAAAATAGCCTTTGATTAATGAAAAATGTGTTAATAAACAAGGATTCAAAAATTTGTTTTTAAAAAAACTGATTTCGTCCCATTGTTTGTGCACCAGCAAGCATCCAACTTGAATATTTTTATTTATTTGAAAAATCTTGACTAGTTTCGAACTGACAAAACTAATTTCTAGTTAAATGAAACTTCCGTTCTTTGTATTTTGAAAAAAGGATCAATAATTGGCATTAACGTGAGCAGCCTGTAAACCAGATATTTCTTCAATACAGTGGGTTAAAATGAATAATTATCATTGTAATTCGTAGTAGTGATAGTAGTAAAGTAATAGTAATAATAATAGTAATAATAATAATAGCAGTAGTTGTAATTATGTACACGTTGCTGTGAAGATTGGACAGAGTAGTCGTCTAGGCGGGGTCGATTGGTCCCGCACTTCAGACAGGGAACGTAGCTTTGTTGTTGTTTTACGTGCATTCACGCAGATGACGATGACTGTGAACATGGAAGGGCAAAAGAGTTTTTCACATTATTTCGTCAGTCTTTTAGAGATGTTAAATCACTCCAGCTGGCGGAGAGTCCGCGAGTTGGTGGTCAAATTGTCCATGCATACAGGGGGCTTTTGACTTCTCTCGTAATGCTCGAATAAATTAATTGCCTTCCATGCAATTTAAAGCGACTCTATTCGTTGCGTTACAAGGGACATGTCAGTTCTCATTTCAATTCGGGATTTTCATTTATCCATTGGAAAATTATTTTTATTACTGAATTATGTTTTTTTTTTTTTTTTTTGCTGTCGAAAGATTACTGGGTCTGATTTTTACTTTTACTTTAAGAGACAATAAAACTTTTTTGTATTCTCAAGTGATAACTATGTAAACTGGTTCGTATTGACTTTGTAAACATTTTGACAAGGGATTATTAAATTTTGATCGTTCAGACGTTAGGGGTTTTTGGCATTATTAAAGTTGATATAGAGTCGCGAATGAATAATAAGCCAGTTGTGCAGTTCTGGATCAAAGAACTCGATTGGACTTAATAGAGAAAGAGAAATTGGTATCGAAGATGTGAATTAGACCATTTTTACAGTTATTAGGTTACTGTTGTACCTGCTACGTCCAGCAGGGGAACGGCTGCGATACCTCGAGGAGCCGGAATCCTTGTAGTAGTCGTTGCCGGTACCGCCGGCCCCATAGCTGTCTTGTGAATAGGGGTCGCGAGTGGAATAACCACTGTTGGAATAGTCTTCTCCGTAGCGACTTCGAGACCTATTGGCACCTCCCCTGCCTGCGTAATAGCCGCCTTGATCGCCGCCGTACCCGCTGCTCCCCCTATAACCACCACCGCCTCCGCTGCCTCCACGTGAATTGAATCGAGAGCCACCTCGGTAGCCTGAACCACCCCTGCCCCCACGACCTCGACCACGTGATATCTCTACTCTCAATTTGGTACCGCAAATCTCGGATCCATTCATATTGCTGCAGGCCAACTCGGCCTCGTCCACATTCAGGAACTCGATGAAGGCAAAGCCTGGAGGATTGAACGCCACCCAGACCTTTCGCAGCTTGCCGAACTTCTCAAATTCACATTGCAAGTCTTCCTTCTTGATTGACTCGTTTAGACCACCGACGTAGACTCGTGTGCAACCTTCTGGAGTCATTTTTCACCTGAAAACGTCGATTTTTCGTCAAGATAACGTCCGCTGTATCGATGTACATTCTTTTTTTTTTTACTTGTACAATTTACGAGGACAAGAAAGGCGTTGATGTTAATGGTATCTTTGCTCTTTTCTTTATTTATTTTTTTTAAAGACATTCATAATATAAAGTTGAAGTTTGCAATGTTTGAAAAAGAAAATATTTCAAATATGAGAAAAATGGGATGTTATTGCATTTTTTTTTAAATAAATAAAGGATCGTTTCGAATCTAGTGACAGTTGAGGGATATTAAAACGAACGAATGTATATTTTATGAAGAGTAACACCGAATAATGATATTATATAATTGTACAATTTTACAGGAGACATAAAAAATGGAAGTTGTATATGAATTGATATTTGTCAGAAAGTTTGTAGTCAAAGTATTGTCGTCCTGATGAAGAAATTGGTTAAGTGACATTTTTTTAAAAAATGAGATTTTTATATTGAGATCTTTAATTTTTTTTTAACTTTTCTTAATTTCATAAAGAAATTCCTATTTGAAATCTAAAACTCTTGATATCTCGAAACACCGCTCCTCAAATTTTTTTGAAACCCATGTGAAAAGAAAACTAAGATTTTATAGTTTCTAATCCCTTTGAATTTATTATGGACACTTTAGAGGATTAATGGATAAAAATTATATAAAATGTGTGTTTTTGAAAAATCTGACTTAAAGTAAAGTTGAATTTCCCTAAGCCAGAGCAGAGATGCCAGGGAGCGAGACTAAACGCATCTGCGCATGCCTGCGGAAAGTTCAGCCATTGGTCGAATTGAGCGGCCTCATTTAAAATTGTTTTATTAAAGCCTTTTCAAACTATCCCGCTCATCTCGACCAATGGCAGAACTTTCCGCAGACATGCGCAGATGCGTTTGGTCTCGCTCATTGGCATCTCTGAGCCAGAGTCGAATTTGGTTGCCTTTTGTTTTGAAATTTTGAAAGAAAATACGATTATAAAAAAAATCTTTCCGGAAAGAATAATTATTCATTATTTTAATAGTATACACAATATACTTTAAAGTGATTCTAACAAATGACTTTCCAAGTTATTTTTCAAACAAGAAAATAAATTATAAGAAAAATACATGTTGTATATTCTCTCAAAATAAAAAAACAAAAGACAACGAATCTGGCTTAGGTAAATTCAACTTCACTTTATGTCATATTTTTCAAAAACACACATTTTTATATAATTTTTATCCATAAATCCTCTAAAATGTCCATAATGAATTCAAAGGGATTATTATTTTTTTCCCGTTTTTTCCAATGGATCCAATTATCTAATTTATATTATCGCATATTTGGACTAAAAGGATCAGGCACCATTATTAAGAAACTAAAACTGGATTCGTAATCAGCAACCCCAAAAACCCCCGAGTAATCAATTTTAACCGATATTAAACACTTCTTCAAAAATTTTTCCGCCATTTTGAATTTTGAAAAACTAACCCTGAATTCGTAATCAGCGACCCCAAAAACCCCCGAGTAACAAATTTTAGGCGAATCTGAAATGTTTTAAAAATTCGTCCGCCATATTGGATCCGCCATTTTGAATTTTGTATTGATGCTAGGCATACTTTCGACCATGTTATGTTTTACTACTTCATTTATATTTAAGTGATTTCTTCTTATACTTTTGCTTGTTATCAAAACTTATGTATGTTTCATAGAGGGCTCTCTAGCTCTAGAAATTTTTATATTTTAGATTTCAAATAGGAATTTCTTTATGCAATTGAGAAAAGTTTAAAAAAAATTAAAGATCAATCGAAAGAGCATTAAATTCTCTTTTAAAATAGTGCATAACATATTATTAATGATTTAATTTTCATCAAATTAATATTATTGAAAGTGAAGCTTTTCTGCGATCGTCTTTTGTAGGTGCAATGGTTTGAAATTAAATGTCCCATATGAAACTACTCAAATAATTTGAAATTTTCTGCATATCGTAACCAAACATTTTTTCATTATAATTCAATAATTGAACATTAATATCATTAAAAATACTCAGGAGAATTGGATACGACTTTGTACTATTAAAATTTTGTTTATGTAAATCAGAAGGATTTAAAATATGCAAGTGTTGTTTTTTAATATCGGAGAAAAACTTCTTTTGATTCACTAAAACAAAAATTGATTTCAACAAATTGTTAAAAACACCGCATCAGATGAAATTAAATTGGAACAAAAAGTTTGTGAAGTACGCTTTATTTAACAATTTGTGTTTTTTCTTCAAATCTAATGAACAATTACAATTTTTATCCGACTATTGTTAAACAATAGCTTATTTTGATCTTTGAAAAATTCTCTACAATTCTGCTGAATTTTATAAAAAATATTTGGTTTAGAGGTAATGAAGAAAATTATAAATATTATAAAATAAGCAAATATTTTTTTATAAAATTCAGCAGAAATGTAGAGAATTATTCAATGATCAAAATGAGCTATTGTTTAACAATAGTTGGATAAAAATTGCAATTGTTCATGTAGATTTGAAGAAAAAACACAAATAATTTTTAAATAAAGCGTATATGACAAACTTTTTGTTCCAATTTAATTTAATCTGAATTCGGTATAAATGGTTCTCCTTGAATTTGTTGAAATCAATTTTTACTTTATTTTATTTTCCTGTGTAAAACCACTTCTTAATTCAATTAGAAACAAATTCGAAAAATTAAAATTCGTCAAAAAGGAGATTATAAGTACTAAAATTATATAAAATAAAAATGTTAAATAATGAATTTTAGAACTTAGTTATGCGCCCCCTAATTTTTAAATTGCAATTTCTTCAATACAACTAAAATTTATCACCTTTGTAAATAAAAACTTTAAACTCAATTTTACTACATATTTCTATTGTCATTTTAAATATGACTAACAATTTTATTAAAAAATAAGTACTCTGACAAAAGAGTTTGTTCGATTCAAACATAATATTGGCCAACCAAAAAATAAGTTTAAATTAAATAGGTTATGTAATTAAAAGAAACAGTATGTTTAATTCAAACATATTTTTCAATCAACTGTATATCAAACATGTTTATGTTTGAATCAAACAAACTTTTCTCATTGTAGGATGGTAACCATAACCTCAAACTTAAAAATTCTATTTAGCACACAAAAATATATTAATATTAATTTTAAACAATTCTATAGATTCTAGTTGTACAATTTTTAGAAAAAAGTAAGTTAAGCAAAATTTTGTTGTCAATTAAAAATTATTAAACATATTGTGTTTTTTCTTTTAGTTCAGACAAAAATTGCATCTTTATCAAATTTTTATAAACGATAATTCACTTTACTCTTTGAAAAATTATATTATGTATTTATATTTCATTAAATAATTATATTTATGAAGAAAGCTATTATTGGTAAAAAAAAAACTAGTATCTGTTCTTATCAGATTGATATCTGACATACGTTCTCCATCAGAGAATGAAGAAAAAAAAAAGTTAAATAATTATTATTTTACAACAAAATTTTGCCGTAACTTCTTTTTTCTGAAAGTTGTACAATTATATCTTTCAAAATTGTTTGAAAAGAATTTTTATATATTTATTGACGTTAAAATGTTGAAAATACGTTTCAAATGACAATTTATAAAATAAAATATATAATTAATGATTACATTTCTGAACAAAAAACTATAAATTCCTTGAGTTTTAAAACTTGCAAACTTCAACCTTATATTAACATATCTATTTAGAGTTACTAATAAATTCACAAAAGAAATTTTTGGACAAATATAATCGAAAAAATTGTACTTCTTTACATCGATACAAAGAAATTGTGTAAATAATTAAAATCTGTGAAAACATGCGTTATAAAAATATATCGAAATCAATGGTTGTCAAATCGATATGAGAAAAAAGTATCTGAAAATCGTTGTGGGAAAATACTCATTCTTCGAAAAATGTGTTAAAACTTAAATTTCAAAAAATAACAAGACTAATATTTGGCACTTTCTTTTTATTTTTTTCTCTATTATCTATCAGTTGGTCGATGGGTTTTTTAATGTAGAAGAAAAAAGGTTGAAAATATCGTAGAAGAATATTTGAAATTTTACAGAAAATATGCGTAATATTTGCTCGTAGTTTCATGCATTATCGTATTTTTGAAACGTTGCTCAGTCATTTTTACTGGTTTTTAAGCTTTTCAGTCAACGAAGCGAAGTATTTAAAAAATTAATATTTTGACATTTTCATGAAATATGCGTAATATTGTTCGTAGTTTCGTGTTTCTGGGTTTATCTTATTTTACTATCGTAGCTTAATTTTCTTGAGACTTTAGAAATTGTTTGATCGTTTATATACAGGAAGAAAGTGATAAGACAATCGGAGCGTGAATTTTCAATTTTTTAAAAGTAATTTACATTAAATTCGGAGTTTCGTAAATGAAGATTTTCTAACCAGGGTTACAATTTTTTTTTTAAATATTTTAAAATTTAATAAAATAAAATGGGGAAAAAGGGATCGATTCAATTTTATTTTATTTAAACCCGTTTTTACCTATTTTATTTATTTAGAAAATATATTTGAACAATTCTAAGAAAAGTTACAAAATATTCTCTCGAATTAGGATAAATGTTTGAAAATAGGTTGCAACGGTTTTAAGAGAAATAAAATGTATTGATCCTAAAATAAATGTACACATAAATCAATAAAACAAACTTTGACTAAAAGAAAAATTTAGAACTTCAAAGTAAACAGATAACGATATTATTTGAGATATTAAATTTGTCAGAAAAGTGGGAAACAGAATTTAGAATAAAAATGAAAATAAAGAGAAGCTTTAAGGTTAAAATTAAATGGGTAAATAATTCTCCTGCAACCCTGATATTTGATTACAAATTTAACGAAATCGTCGTAAATTACAAATTTCAAGAAATTTGCAGAGTGGATAAAATAATTGAATGAAATTTGACGAGAAGACGCAGCATTTATAAAGAAATCAAGCGTCGGTTATCACAATATTCTCGTTGGAAATTCAAGGTCGAGGCGAAGCGTCGATTGAAATTTCGGACAAAGAAATTTACAAGGATACCCATCAAATTTCGTAGTTTTATAAAAACACTGTTTTTTTCGCTCTTTTCAGAAGTTCAAAACGTGTCCTATTATTACGAAGTTTATAGTAGTTTTTACAGTTGAGAAAAAAACGTGACCTACTTTTAGAAATGAACTTGTTCATCAAATTTCAGGAATAAATGTGTAATTTCAAGAAAAAGCTTGTCAAATAAGAAAAAAACAATTACAGAAACTTTCGAATAAAACGCATATTGAGATTTTTTCCGTGAATTAATACAATTTGTCGAGTTGAAATACATAACGAGTAATTGCATTATTTCGTGTTAATAAAACAAATCGAAGCTGTCGAGACAAAGAAACTGATATTCGACACACAGTAATTAACCGATGAATGATTATTTGTTTGTTACAATATCAGAAAAATGACACGGCGTTTTTTAGAAATGGACGGAACGCCAAGAGAAACGCGTTTCAGAGGTAGCTTGCTCCAAAAGTTGAAATTTCGTCGCGAAATTAGGAAAAATCGACTTACGGTGATATGAGTTCAATTCGTGGATTGAAGGACCTTCGTCAACGATGCGATTCGACGAGATAATTTTGACGTAAACAATTATTTTTCAGTTTTTCTGTAGTCTAAGATTGATGTACAAAATCAATAAGAACCGAATCCAACAAGCGGGGTTCACAAAACACAACGCAGAAACATTCCCTCCCTTCTTGCCCCTAATTTTAGTCTCGAACCCAGACGTCACGCTCAGGGACGTGGCGATATTTCAACTGACACCCTGTTCATAAAATGCTTATATTATAATTGTTTATCTTATATTGTTAGCTTACAACAAGTTAATTCTATATTTAAAATGTTAGTAGTTTCAAGTATATAAAATTGTCTTTCAAATAAAAAAAAGAATAATAATAATTACAGTTCTTGGAAAATTGAGAACTAGACCAATCGTTAATTCGGGCCTGCTAGAATGTTGAACTTTTAAATTCGTTAACTTTTTAAAAGATTTTTAAATATTATTAATTCAATGTTGAATGCTTTTTTTAACATAATAAAATCGTTGATCTAAAAGGCTTTTTTAAAAATATTGAATATAGTTGCAATAAAATATACATAATCAGAGGAATGTCTTTGTAACAAAAGTATTTCCAATTCCAATTTGTAATAAAAAAAATGCTGATGCGATATTAAGTAATCTTCTTATAATTTTATTTTGTAACAATATTTTTATTTTCCGTTAAAGACTCATGAAAATTAATTTTAATAAATAATTGCATAAATAAGCATTTTAATGTTATTTATTAATAATAGTACAAATATTAATTTTAAAAACTCAAATTATTTAATAATTACAATTATATAAATTGAAAATTTAAGAACAAAATTAAAATTTTAAAAAATAATTGATAATTGAAAAAAAAATATTACAAAATTACGAACATAATTGACAATTTAAAACAAAATTCAAAAAATGGCTAGATTAATATTCATCCGAACAAAATAATTTAAAAAATCAGGGAATTATAAAACTTTAAGATAATTAAAAATTGAAAAAATTGTAGGATATACTTGAAAATTTCAGAAAATAATGAATAATTAATGGAAATAGTTGAAAAATGATTAGATTAATAGACAATAAATATACTTACAAATTGAAAAAAGTCGGAAATTAATGAATATATAGAAAAAAAAATTAAAAACTGAAGAATAGAAATAAAATTTAAAGACTGAAAATTAAAAATGAAAGAAAAAAACTTGGAATTGAAGAGAATAGTTCTAGAATTGAATAATTGAATTGAAATTTTGAAACTAGATTAATAAACAACTGAAAAAAATATCTAATTAAAATTAAAGAAAATAATTGAACAATTGTATTTAATATTAAAGAAACTTAATGACAATCGAAAAAAATAATAGAAAAGGAGCAACCATTTTTTAATATTAAAGAAAATAATTTAAAATTGAAAAGAGAATTTAAATTTGCAGAAAATAACTGAAAATTAAAGTTTTAGAATTGAATAATTAAATTGAAATTTTAAAATAGTCTTTATGAGTGAAAAAAATAATTGAAAAAATACAAGAATTATTGAATATTGAGGAATTAATTAAAAATTGATAAAAATAATTGAAAAATAAAAGAGAATATTTGGGAATTGAAGAAAATAATTAAAAATTGAAGAAATAAATTGTACATTTCAAGAAAATAATTATTGATAATTAAAATAAAAATTATAATTTAACTAAAATAATTGAATTATGACGAAGATAATTAACTATTAAAAAAAATAATTAACAAAAATTGAAAAAAAAATCGAAAAATGATGAGAATAATCGGCATTCGAACAAAAAATTGTTAAAATTGATGAATAATCATAAAAGTGAAGGAGAAAAATAAATTCCTGATTGAAAATTGATGAAAATAATGGAAAAAATTGTAGAAAAGAAATGAAAATAAAAGAAATCAATTGGAAACTGAAGAATTGTATTGAAATTTCAAGAAAATAATTAATAAATGAGAAAATGCGAGAATTATTGAATTTTGAATAAAATAATTAAAAAACAAAGAATTCAATTGAAAAATGAAGAAAATAATTAAAATTTTAAGAAAATAATTGAACAATTGTATTTAAAATTAAAGAAACTTAATAATAATAATAAATTATAATAAATAATAATAATAATAATAATAGAAAAAAGCCATAATTTTTTAATGTTAAAGAAAATAATTGAAAATTGGAATTTAAATGTGAAGAAAATAACATAGAATTGAAGAGAATAGTTCTAGAATTGAATAATTAAATTGCATTTTTAAAATAACTTTTATTAGTGAAAAAAATAAATGAAAAAATCAATTATTATTGAAAATTATTGAATATTAATGAATTAATTGAAAATCGATAAAGATAATTGATAATTAAAAGAAAAATGACAATATGATGAAAATAATTAAATATTGAAAAATAAATAATTAACAATTCAAAAAAAAAAAATCGAAAAACGGTAATAATAATCAGCATTTGAACAAAATTTTTTGTTAAAATTGATGAATAATCATAAAACTGAAGGAGAATAATAAATTGTTAATTGAAAAATGATAAAAATAATGGAAAAAATTGTAGAAAATAAACGAAAAATAAAAATATCAATTGGAGAATAAATAATTAAATTGAAATTATAAAAAAATAATTGATAATTGAAAGAAAAACTACAAAGTGACTAAAATAATTTAATATTAAAGAAAATAATTTACAATCGAAAACAAAATTCAAAAAATGACTAGATTAATAGACAACCGAAATAGTTGCACGTTTAACAACTGGATTGAAAATTGTAAAAAATAATTAAAATTTAAAATTGATGAATGGAATTGAAATTTATGGAATATACTTAAAAATTCAAAAAAAGTCGAGAATTAATTAATATAGAAGAAAAGAATTGAAAACTGACGAATGGAATTAAAAATTAAAGAAATTAATTGAAAATTGGAATTTAAATATGAATAAAATAACTTAAAATTAATGAGAATAGTTCTAGAAATGAATAATTAAATTGAAATTTTAAAACAAATTTATGAGTAAAAAAGATGATTGAAAATTAAAAAAAATATTTTAAAATTGAAGAAATTAATTGAAAATTAAAGAATTACCTAAATGTAACTTTCAAGAAAATAATTGATAAATAAAAGAAAAATTACAATATGACGAAAATAATTAACAATTGAAAAAAATATTCGAAAAATGGTGAGATTAATCGGCATTTAGACAAAAAAAATTTTTAAATTGATGAATAATTATAAAATTGAAGGAGAATAATAAATTGTCAATAGAAAAATGATGAAAACATTGTAAAAAATAAATGAAAATTAAAGAAATTAATTGGAAATTGAAGATAATTGTATTGAAATTTCAAGAAAATATTTGATAATTGAGAAAATGCGAGAATTATTATAGAATTTTGAATAAAATAATTGAAAAACAAAGAATGCAATTGAAAATTGAAGAAAATAATTAAAAATTAAAGAAATAAATTGGAGAATAAAGAATTAAATAGAAATTTTTAAAAAATAGTTGAAAAATAAGAAAGAAGAGCAAGAAAAATTACTAAAATAATTAAATATTAATGAAAATAATTGACAATTGAAAGATAAATTCTAAAAGTGTCGAGAATAATCCACAACAGAACAAAATAATTTAAAAAAATTATTAAAAAATTATATGTAATATAGATTATTATTGTAGATTATTGAACAATTCAATTAAATTGCTTTTAAAACAATTTGTCGATAAAACAGTAAAAAAAAACTGTTTCGATAAAAAAAATTGTAATACAGGTTATTATCATAAAAGTGAATAAATTAAAAAAACAACCAGCAGTTCAAAAAAAGTATAATTTATAATTGCAAATTTACACCACGTTTCATTTTCTTCTTATTATAACATACATTCACTTTTTTTGCACGAAAAAATCTTAAGCTACGATTCACTTTTATTCCCATGTACCGACACAAAAACAAAATGCATCGAAATCAAAAAAATGTCATAAGATAGAATAAAAAAAGAAAAACTTTACGTACAATAGACTTTAAAGAACAATATTTTCTTTACAATACTATTTAATATAAAACTATAAATTTGCACATTGCATTATTACTACATTACTTCCTACATTTCGTAAAAAATCATATAATCATGCTATCTTTGTCTCACTTAAATACTATTAAAAATACATTCTCGAAAACTCTTTCTCTATTTATCTCACTTATCATAATTTTTTTTAACAAAGAAATAAAAACATTTAGACTCTCATGCAAGTTATTTCGAAAAACGCTCTTTATCAGAGGCCTTTCTCTTCTGCTGTTGACTCAGAAGAGCTGAAATCGGTTGACGAATATTCCTGGCCAACATTCTCTGCTTGAACCACTTTAAAGCCAGAGAACTTTGGGTTTTCGGCTTCTTTTCTTTCTTAATGTTGACAATATCAAAATCGGTCGTGCTTCCGAATGAACTCGCAGAAGGAAGACTCCTCGTTCTGCACAGATTGCCGCCCCGGATGTCCTGCATATTACGAGAAGGCTTCTCGAAATCATATTGGCTTGACATTTTTCGCTTCTTATTCGGCCTCGGAGCATCTTCAAGATTTTGAAGCACCTCATCCGGCAGTCGTTTGAGTTTTTCCGAGCCACTTGCACCTGCTGTTTCCACAGAAGTCCTCTTCTTTTTCTTCTTTCCACCCTTCTTCACAATTTCCAAATCCCTCGCCTTCTCTTCTTTCTGTCGAGCTTCGGCAAAACTGAGACTTTCAGGCTCATTCTCCAAATCGGATAAATCAAGCCGAGTAGAAGAAGCCACTGGTGTTTTCGATGCTGTCGATTTTAATTTCCGTTTCGATTTTTTATGATTCTTAAGTTCCTTCTCTTCCTCTCCGACATCTGCAGATTCTTTTTTAACTTTTCTTTCCGGCATTTCTTCACTGCTGTCAGAATCTGACAAGTCTGCTTCCAATTTCCTTTTCTTTGTACTCAGATCTCTTTCCTCGTCACTCAGCAATTCACCAACACTGTTTTTAGATAAAACAGGACTGTTGGACATTTGAAAATCTCTTTCTTTATCTTCAAGCTCCAGTTGGTCCATTTTTCTGCTCTGTTCGTCCAATTGCACGTCTTTCCCTTTACTATGTCGTTTATTCTGACTTTCGTTTGCAATTTTTAGTGAATTGCTTCGACTTTTTCTATCCTTGCTATTTTTCCAAGGTGAAGCCTCTTTATTTTTCAATTCTTGTTTATCAACTTTTGCTTTGGATTCTTTGAAAGACGGTTCTGGTTCTTCGAAAACAGAATCATCGCTGACAAAACCTTCCGTTGACTCATCATCTTCGTTCGCTGGAACTTTAGTTTCTTTCTTTTCAACTTCTTCATCTTCATCTATATCACTATCTTCTAGAATTATTTTCTTTCCTTTGTCACTATCTTGTTTACTCAAGGATTTCTCTTTAATATTATCTTCTTTCTCATTTTCCTCCTCAACTTCAACTTCTTCTTCGTCTCCATCTTCTTCATCGATTTCTTCTGCATCCTCCTCTTCTTCAACATCACTACCTTCCTTTTCGATCTTCTTTCCTCCTTCATTCTCTTCCTCTTCCTCTTCCTCTTCCTCTTCTACTTCCACTTCCTCTTCATCATCATCACTATCCTCTTTTTTGTTTTTCTTTTCTTTACCTTTTTTCACTCCTCTTATTTTAGCCTCTTTTTCACGCGAGTTTTCTTCCTTGTCCTCTTCATAATCTTCTGTTTCTTCCCCTTCTTCCCCTTCATCTTCAGAATCATCTTTTTCAATTTCTTCATCATCGTCAGCAATAAAATCTCCTAAATCTGAACCATCATCCTCGGAATCGGAGTGTTCCGATTCTGAAGCTCGACACATGTCCCCAGGAACATCGTCGTCGGAATATTGCAAATCCCTTTTTCCGTCGAGATTATATTCTCTAGCAATATCAGAGTCTATACTTTTGGAAGCTTCTTCTCCAGTTCCCTCCTCACCATCCTGAAATGATAATACATTTTTTAAATCAATTAAAATCCAAACAATGTTTAAAAGAAAACTGAAAGAACACAAATAATGAAGTAAAAATTTCCGGTTTTTATTCCTATTTTTCCCAGTTTTTTCTCTTGTTAACTTAAAATTTATTTTAAGTATAAATAGACTTACAAATGGCTACAAAAATTGAAGATAACAGTTGATAATTGAAGAAAATAATTGAAATCCAAAGGAAAATAATTGAGAATTGAAGAGTTAAATATTAAATTTTATAAAAAATAATAATTAAGAATTAAAAGAATCAATTAATAATGAAAAGAAATAATTAATAATAGAAATAAATAATTGAACAGTGGCAAAGATATTTGACAATAAAAAACACAATTAAAAAACAAAGTAAATATTAACCTACAATTGAACAATGATTGAAAAAATTGAACAAAGGTTATTAAATTCAAAGAATATACCTAAAAATTGGTCAACCAGATAGAAAATCTAAAAAAAAAAATTTTAAATTGAAGTTAATAATTCAAAATTGAAATAATAAATTGAAAATTAAATAATGAAATTGAAATCAGAAAAACACAGAATTATTGAATATTAAAAAAAGAAACATAATTGAAAATTGAGAAATAAAATTGAAATTCGAATACAATAATTCAGAATTAAAGAAAATTACTGAAAAATTGAATTGAAAAATTGGATTGAAAAAAGAAGAAAATAATGTATAATAAAAAAAAATTGGAAAATGCCAGGAATTATTTAATATTGAAGAAAACATTAAAAATTGAAGAATAGAGTTGTTATTTAAAGAAATTAAATGAGAATTGAAAAAAATAATTAAACAATTGGACAATTAAATTGAAAATAGAAGAAATTTATTGAAAATTGAAGGAGGTTTTGAAACATGAAATAAATAACTGATAATTAAAAAAAAAATTATTGAAAAAAGTCGAGATTACTGAATATTGAAACAATTTAAAATTGAACAAAATAATTAAAAATTAAAGAAAATAATTGAAATTTAAGAAAAAAATTGGAAATTGAAGAAATAATTAAGAATTTAAAAAAAATCATTGTAAAAAACCTAGAATTATTAAATATTGAAAAAAACAATATAAAATTAAAGAATGGAATTGAATGTCGAAAATTATAATTGAGAATTAAAGAAAATAATTCAAGAATTAAATAATTGGATTGCAAGTAGAAGAAAATAAGTGATAATTGAAGAAAAAAGAAATTAAACTCCCCAGGAATTATAGAATTTGAAGAAAACAATAAAAAATGAAGAATGTAATTATTGTAATTTGAAGAAATTAAGTAAAAATTGTAGAAAATAATTTGAAATTGAAGAAAATGTAATTTTATGGAACTGTTGAATAATAATTAATAAATTGAATTGAAGCTTCAAGAACGTAATCGATAATTGGAAAAAAAATATTGAAAAAAGCCGAGAATTATTGATTATAGAAGAAAATAATTGAAAATTGGAGGATTTATTGAGATGTGAAAGAAATAAATGATAATTAAAAGAAATAGTAGAAAAAAGTCGAGAATTATTGAATATTAAATTAAATAATTAAAAATTGAAGGAAATAATCGAGATCTGAAGAAAATAATTAAAAATTAATAAAAATAATTGAAAATTGAAGAAAATAATTGAAAATTGAATCAAATAATTGGCAATTGAAAAAATAATTTAGAGTTGAAGAAAATAATTAAAAACTGATTAAAATAATTAAAAATCGTAAAAAATATTTCAGAATTAAAGAAATTAATTAGAAATTGATGAAAATAATTGAAAATTGAAAAAAATAATTGTCAGTTGAAGAAAATAATTGTGAATTTCTGAAAATAGTTGAATAATTGACGAATTGAATTGAAGCTTCAGGAACGTAATCGATAATTGGAAAAAAAATATTGAAAAAAGCCGAGAATTATTGATTATAGAAGAAAATAATTGAAAATTGGAGGATTTATTGAGATGTGAAATAAATAAATGATAATTGAAAGAAATAGTAGAAAAAAGTCGAGAATTATTGAATATTAAATTAAATAATTAAAAATTGAAGGAAATAATTGAGATCTGAAGAAAATAATTAACAATTGAAGAAAATAATTGAAAATTGAATCAAATAATTGGCCATTGAAAAAAATAATTTACAGTTGAAGAAAATAATTAAAAATTTATTAAAATAATTAAAAATCGTAGAAAATATTTCAGAATTAAAGAAATTAATTAGAAATTGATGAATATAATTAAAAGTTGAAAAAATAATTGGCGATTGAAGAAAATAGATGAAAATAATTGAGAAATGAAGAATTAATTTGAAAATAATGAAAATAATTCAATATGAAAGAAAATAATTGAAAATTATAGAAAATAATTGGAAATTGAAGAAAATAATTGATAACTGGTGTAAAAAATTAAATTTTTGAAGACAATAATATTGAAAAGTTAACGATATAGTAAAAATACGAAAGAAACAGTTATTGAATAATTACATAAATAATTGAAATCTGGTGTAAAAATTAAACTTTTTAAACAACAGTTTGAAAATCGGAAAAAACAATAGAAGTTTCCAAAAAATAATTCATACTTGAAGAATACAATTTAGAAATGTCAACAACAAAAAATTATATTTTGAAAAAAACAGTTGAAAAATGACAAAAATAACTGGAATGTGGGAAAAAAATTAATGAAAAATGAGCAATATATAATTCAAAAATGAAGTAAAAAATAAAAAATTTAATACATTAATTGAAAGATTGTATAAAATAATTGAAAAATCAACGACATAATTGAAATACGAAGAAACTAATTGAAAAATGACATAAACAATTGATAGATGGTAAAAAAAAAATTTAAAGACAATAATTGATAAAAACATTATAAGTTTGAGGAAAATAATTGATAGTGGATGAAACAATCAAAATTTGAAGAAAGTAATTGGAATTTTTAGAAAAGAATTCAAAAATATAAAAAAAAAATTAAATACGAAGAAAGTGATTAAAAGTTGTAGGAAATAATCGGAATTTGTAGACAATAATTGAAAAAAGTGTAAAAAAATTAATAAATTCCTGAAAATAATAAAAAGTTTAAAGAAAATGATTCAAATTTGAAGAAAATAATTGAAAACTGATATTATAATTTTAAAATTCATGACAATAAAAAAAAAGTTAAATAAAATTAGTTTGAAGTTTGAAGAAAATAATTTGAAAATGTAAAAAAAAATTTTTAAAAATGAAGAAAGTAATTAAAGTTTGAAGAAAATAATTAAAAAATAGCTTAAGTAAATTGAAACTTGTGTAGAAAATTTAAATAAGTTTTTACATGTTTGTTAGAGTTTGTTAACATTTGTTCTGTTTAAAAAATATATATTAGATACTTTTTATTTGTTCAATAATTTTTTAACAAAATCCAACAAACCGAATTGTAGAGAATGTTTCAATGATTAAAATGAGCTATTATTTGTCAAAATTAAATGAAAATTACAATTGTTGACAAACTTTAAAGAATAAACACAAAATGTCAAATAATTATTGTTTCATAACAAATTTTGTATGAAACTAATTTTTTTTAAAAAATCTACAACTGTATCCTTTAAAATTGGGTGAAATCAATATTAATAACATTTTTATTTTATGTGAAAAATCATTTTCTAGTTCGAGATCAGGTCAATGAGTTGAACATCCTTAAAGTTGAAGAGATAAAAAATTTGGTCTGGAGTTTGATTTTTGGCATTTTTTTTTAAACTAAAAACTGGAATTTTTGAAAATTTATTCTCAGAGCGTCTATTGGTTTCGAAATAGGTAAAAAAAATTGGTTTCGTTCGTTGCTGAAGCAACATTATTGTTGACTTTAGTTATGATTAACATTTCCGTATTTCTCAGATCACTAGACACCCTGTTTTAAAATTCTATAAAATACATTAGGGTTATTTTTTCAAAATTCCTGCATCGCTAGATACCTTGAATTACTTTTTGAAAGAAAAATTCTATTAATCTATCTTTAAAATTTAAAGATAAAATGAAAATCCTCACCTCACTTTCGCTTGTCTGACTGAACATAAAAGTCGGAATTTTCGAAACAAGATCATCTGAGCCTTCATTATCCTCTCTCTTCTTCGCTGATGTTCGTGAACGATTTTTAATACTACTCCGATTTTTTCGAACTGCTTTAACAGTCTCCACCTCTTCGACTTCCGATAATTCCGTTTCCGAAGAAATCAACATTTCCCAGCCTTTTTTCTCCTTTTTATTCTCAGTTGTTGGTGTCTTGTCCAAATAACGTTTCTCCAAAGAATTATTTATTAATTTCGAAACAATTTCATTATTTTCCTGCACAGTTTCAATATTTCTTATCGTAGGCTTGCCCTTTTGTTTTACCAAATCTTCAGAAGATTTTCCCGCAAATTCAAAGACTCTGTCCTCTTTCAAATCTCCTGAAAAACTCCACTGTTTTCTAACATTATCTTCTACTTTTCCTTTCTCATCTTTAAAAAGTGCACTTGAATCCATTGACTTAAATTTCCTTTTCGTTGGAGATTTCTTAGTTTCAGATGTTAATTCCTCGTCGTTATTTTCCTCTGGACCTGTTGAATCCAATTTATCAACATCTTTTTCCTGCGAAGATTGTTCACTATATCCCAACATTGTCAGTTCAAAACTATCATTCGAATCGGAACTTTCTCTCTTTCTTTTTCTGCTAATTTTCTCCGAACTTTTGGCCATCTTCTCTTTTGAATTCAAATCCTCTTCTTTTTCCGGTGTCACTTGAAGATTAAAAGATGGAGATTTTGAAAGGGAACTTTTACTTTTGGAACTGTCAGTAGATTTGCTTTTATCAATAGAAAGTCTGTTTTCAGCGGACATTCGTTTGTCAATCGACAATCTCTTTTCATTAGACAATCTTTTATCTTTATCAATAGAAAATCGATTTTCGGAAACAGCAGGAACTTGAAAAACAATTTCCTCCGAGTTATCACTGGATCCTGATTCAACTTTATCAGAATTCAAATCAGTTTGAAGTGATTTTCTATTCTTCTTTTCTCGGCGCGTCTTCTTTTCTTCTTCCACATCAATTGTAATATATTCTGGTGTTTTATTTCCCAAACTGAATCGAGAATTTTTGATTAAATGTTTCTCACTAGCGGCTTCTATCATGCTTTTTCGTGGTTTAAAATCTCGACTCATTTTCTCTGGAACTTGAATCGTTTCAACTTGATCTGTGCTATCCTCGAAATCATCAACATCCATGGGTTCAAGGAAAGTTTCCTCATCTTTTGATTCATCAATTGCATCAAGATTGTTAAGAAATTCTTGAGAAAATCGTTCAGAAGGTGTTTTATCAATCGAAGATTTCAATAATTTTGGCGTCTCTTTTTTAATTGGAGTATCAACTCTTTTTGAATTTTCCTGATTACCGGGAGTTTCAGTTCTTATCGAAGTTTCCTTTTTACTAGGAGTTTCAATTCTTTTCGGTGTTTCCTTTTTATCAATAATTTCACTCTTTCTCGGAGTTTCTTTTTTATTGGGAGTTTCAACTCTTTCAGTTCTTTTAGGCGTTTCCTTTTTACTAGGAGTTTCAATTCTTTTTGGTGTTTCCTTTTTATCAATAATTTCACTCTTTCTCGGAGTTTCTTTTTTATTGGGAGTTTCAACTCTTTCAGTTCTTTTAGGCGTTTCCTTTTTACTAGGAGTTTCAATTCTTTTAGGTGTTTCCTTTTTATCAATAATTTCACTCTTTCTCGGAGTTTCTTTTTTATCGGGAGTTTGAACTCTTTCAGTTTTTTTAGGAGTTTCCGTTTTACTCAAGGATTCTCTTTTAAAACTCTGCCTATCTTTCGGAGTCTCTATTCTAATAGAAACCCGCTTTAAACCATGAGTTTTACTTAAATAAGTATTTTTCTCAAAAGAAGTTTCTTTTTTCTCAGGAGATTCATGCTCATCGTGACTTTCAGAATCGAATAAATCATTGTTTTGATCCACGTCTTCTTCCTCCGAACTATCTTCATCTTTTGCTTTTTTTCTACTTCCTTTCTTTGGAGTATTTTCTTTCAAACTCTCTCTACGTTTGTCCTGATCTTGATCCAAATTATCAACACCGCTGAAGTTAAGTTTACTCTCCTTTAATCGATTTATTAATTTATTACGAATCTCGTCCCGCTTCTGCTTCTTTTTAACGACAGATTTTAAGCCCGAAGCTTCGTCGACAACAATTTCAGAATCCTTTATATTTATCGAACTCGACATATCGATTACTTCTGCCTTGGATGAATTTGTTTCTTCGAAATTATCCAAGTCTTCGGTCGAAGTTTCATGGGACAAACTCGCTGTACATTTGTCCTCAGCTTGATCCAAATTATGAACACCGCTGATGTCAAGTTTATTCTCCTTTAATCGATTTATTAATTTATTACGAATCTCGTCCCGCTTCTGCTTCTTTTTAACGACAGATTTTAAGCCCGAAGCTTCATCGACAACAATTTCAGAATCTTTTATATTTATCGAACTCGACATATCGATTACTTCAGCCTTGGATGAATTTGTTTCGTCAAAATGATCCAAGTCTTCGGTCGAAGTTTCATGAGAAGATTTAGACTTCTTCTTCGAAAACTTGGATGTATTCGTTTCTTCGAAATACTTGGAGTCATCATTGGAACTTGCGTCTGAAGCTTTAATTCTCTTGGCTATTGACTCCTCCTCTGCTTTAAACAAAAATTAGAAAAAAGGTTTTAAAATTTTATCCAATAACTATGTAATAATAATAATAATATATAATAATCCTCATTTCTATTTTTTCATTTAATTTCTCATGCTATATTTAAATCGTTATTATTCTTATTTTCAGTAAAAATAAAAAAAAGTTAAATATCGAAAAAATACCCCCATTTTTTAAATCGGACAATATTTAGGGGTGGCTCAAAACCCTTGAAGTTTCCCATTGATTTTTCATTGGAAAAATGCACTTTTTCGTAAATTCGCTACAAAATCCTCAAAAATCACTCAAAACATCAATACAGGGAATTACATCTTAAATAGTTCTTAAACAACAATATTCCATAATTTATTACTATTAACTATTTTTATAGGGCTATAAACAACCACCATAAATGCAAAAAAATATTTTTTTAAACTATAAATTAATAGTTTCTTTAGGATTTTTCAACAAAATTGTTACATATCGTCAATTTAAGAATGTTCACAGATATTTTTATGTATTTTTAATTTTTTTAAACAATTTATTATTAATAAAACACAAGAATGAAACAGTGACATAATTATATATAAAAAAGTAAAAATTCTTTTAAAAAAATTAAACTATTTACGGACATTTCTTCAAGTTAAAATAATAAATAAGATAATAATTAAAAAAACGTTTAAATATATTACTCAATATATATTACTAAATATATTACTAAAAAGAACAAAGTTTTCAAATTAAAAAAAATAGAGAATTATTTTACAAATTGAATAATAAACGAATGAATAAAATTTTTAAAGAAAAGAAATTCTATGAATTAGAAGAACAATGTTCCAATCAGAATATTTAGTACAAAATTAAATTCAAATAATAAAAAATAAAATAATAAAAGCTTGCAAAAAAGTAGCAAATTGGGAAATTTAAAAAATGTAGATAAAAGCATGAAATAAATGTTTTCAAAAAATCATAATTATAAGATAAAAACTAAACAATTAAAAAAAAGAAAAACTGCTTCTTAGAAATGGAAAAATGATTACTTTAAATTAAGGAATTAATAAAAACATGATTGCTAGGTTTATAAAATTTCAAAATTTCATAACTTTTCCAGATTTTTCAGATCAATACACAACCAAACAAAAAAATTGAAAAAATCAAAGAATAATTATAAAATTTTAAGAGAATAACTTAAAATTAAAAAAATTGTGAAAAATAATTGAAAAATTTCGGAAAAAATTTGAAAATTGAAGAAAATTCTTAATAATTACAAGAAACAATTGAAAAATGACGAGAATAATTGAAAAATTGAAAAAAATATCTGAAAAATAACGAAAATAATAAACAATTGAAAACAAAATTCGAAAAATGATTAGATTAATGGACAACTAAAAACAAAAGAATTGAAAAAATTAAACAAGAAATATTAAATTAAAAAATTAAGAAACAAGAAAAATTAAGAAAATTATAGGAATAATTGTTGGAAATAACTACAAATTGAATAACTTGATTGAAAATCGAAAAAATTGAAAATTAAAGAAAGAAATTTAAATTTAAAGAATATAATTAAAAATTGAAAAAAGTAATTAAAAAAGTTGAGAATTATGGAATATAGAAGAAAATAATTGAAAACTGAAGAATGATATTGAAATTTGAAGAAAATAATAAAAAAAAGAAGAAATAAATTGAAAATTTAAGAATTAAATTCAGAATTGAAAAAATAATTAATAATTAAAAAAATGTGAGAATTATTGGATATTGAATAAAATAATTTAAAATTGAAAATAGTAATTGAGAAGAGAAGAAAATAATTAAAATTGTAAGAATTAAATTAAAGATTAAGGAATTGAAGTAAAATTTTGAGAAAATAATTGACAATTAAAAAAAAATTAGAAAACTGTCGAGAATAATCGACAACATAACAAAATAATTTTTGCTATCGATCGACCGTTCGTTTAATTGTACTTTAGTTTTATGTTGTTAGTTTTATATTTATGCTTTTTTGTCGAATTTTTTCTATCGTTTGTAACCCATTTACAATCCTTTTGGACTGCGGGATGACGTTTGTGTTAAATAAATGAATAAATAAATTTTACAAATTAAAGAATAAATAGGAAATTTAAGAAAAATAATTGTAAATTGAAATATCTGTAGAAAATAATTGAAAATTGCGGAAAAAAAATTAATAGTTGAAACAAATAATTGAAAAATTACAAGAATAAATGAAAAATTGGAGAGAATATCTGAAAAATTACGAAATTAATAGACAATTGAAAACAAAATTCGAAAAATGACTGGATTAATAGACAACAAAACAAAAAAATTGTAAAAATTAAAGAATAATTATAAAATTTTAAGAGAATAATTGAAAAAATTGTAGGAAGTAATTATAAATTGTGGAAAATAATTAATACTTGAAAGAAATAATAGAAAAAAGACGAAAATAATAATTGGAGAAAATATTAAAAATTGAAGAAATAAATTGAAGATTAAAGAATGAAATTGACATTGTAAGAAATGACTAAATGACTAAAACAATTAAACAATAAGAAAAATATTTGACAATTGGAAAAAAAGTAAAAACAATTCGAAAAATGGCGAGAATAATCGATAATAGAACAAAATTATTGAAAAAATTAAAGAATAATATTATAAAAAATATAATATATTTTATGATATATTTATGATATTAATATATTCTATGATATAATATAGAAAAATTACAAAATGACGAAAATAAGTTATTCAGGTAAAAGTCACCGACAATTCCACAGTTTTGAACTTGTTTCAAAAACTGATTGAAATCATAAAAAGAGAAATTAATTAAATTAATTTTTTAAAACAACATTTTATAAAATTCCCTGACTTTTTCAGGTTTTTCCTGACTACAAAAAATTCCAGGTTTCTCAGGTTGTACAAAACCGTAACAACCCGGTAAAAAAATGTAAAAAGTACAAAAAATAAATAAATAAAATAAACGTATATATATATCAAGATAAATAAAAAGTCCACAAAAGAAACTTTAAAATCCTTTAAAAATAAAAATAAATAGTTTAAGCAAATTAAAGTAAACACATTTTTATAATATTACACTTGAAATAAGTCCAACAATAATTTTAGAGAAATGAAGAAAATCTAATAACTTTATGAAAGAATAACTAAATTGTGTAAAATAATGTTAAACAACTTGCATAAAAAGAAGAAAATTCTAAAATAAAAAGACAAATACAAGAAAAAAAATATATCAAAAGTTTAAGTAGAACAAATCTTAAAATTTTGTAAAAATAAGAAATTATAAGATAAAAATTAAACAGTTTCGAAAAATTGAAATCTCTTAGAAATCTTGTAAGAATATTAAAAAAAAAAAAAAAAAAAAAAGATTATTGTGAATATGGAAAATAATTAATACTATTTAATTATTTCTCATTGATTACTATGCATTTAAATTTGAATTAATTGAAATTTAAAAGTTGAAATAAATTGGAATGAGTTAATTGACGTTTGGAATTTATATAATTATAATGACTTAAAGATATAAAAATTTAATACTATTTTTTGCTATTTTCATACCAAAACTTTGTAAATCATAGGTATTTTGATCATCTGTATTAGCACAATTTTGTAAATTTTGCAAAGATTAAAATATTAAAATTAAAATTTCTAAGTTTTATCCACAAATTTGTAGGCTTTGTTTATGGTTTGCGATGTTTTAAATGCAGACATCTGGAGTAAAGTTTTTTTTTATTTAAATCCTGATTTTATTGCAAATTTCCCAATGTTTTAAATCTATAACAGACCTGATAGTTCATATAAATAAATTATTAAATATATTATGGAATGTTGTTGTTTAAGGACTTTTTAAGATGTGTTTCGCTGTATTGATGTTTTGAGTCATTTTTGAGGCGCAAACATTTTCTCCAAAACTAAATTTTCAGAATATCCATTTGACCAAATTTTATTTATCCAAAATTGCATTTATCAAAAATCTCATTTATCCAAATACGCATTTATCGAAAATCTCAATTGTCCGAAATTCAGGGTTGCCACAAATATCTTATGACAATTTTCCCTGACTTTTCCCTGATTTCCAGACAAATTATTTTATTTTTCCCTGACCTTTTTTGAGTTCATAAAACTAATTTTTTGTATATTTAATTTACAGGGCTGCCAGACTGGCAGATTAAAAATAGTGAAAAAAATGACTTTTTAATTTAAAAAGTGAGTAAATAGTGAGTTTTTAAGTAAAAAAAGTGAGTAAGCAATAATGAGAATGAAATTACTAATGGTAATTTATTTGGGGCCAGCCAGCAACAAAAATAATTCAAATTTAAAGAAAATAAATCGAAAATGTCAAAAATAATTGAAATATGAAGAAAGTAATTGAAAAATGACAAAAATAATTTAACTTTGAAAACAAAATTGTAAAATGACAAAACTAATTAAAAAGTTTAAAAATAAATTGAAGTTACAACAAAACAATTGGAGAATGATAGAAAATAAATCAAATTAAAAAAAAAAATTGAGACTGGTGTAAAAAATTAAAATTTTTGAGTACAATAATTGTGATATTGACGAAATAATTAAAATATAAAGAAACTAATTGAATAATTACATCAAAATTTGAAAGCTGGTTTAAAATTTAAACTTTTCAGACAATAGTTTGAAAAATAAAAAAAGTTATAGAAGTTTCAAGAAAACAATTGAAACTTGAAGAATAATGACATAAATAATTGAAAGCTGGTGTAAAAACAAAAAATTTATAGACAATAAATAAAAAATTGAAAAAAATAATTATTATAAGTTTGAGGAAAATAATTGAGATTTGAAGAAAATAATTCAAAAACGGCAAAAAAAACTTAAATATGAAGAGAGTAATTAAAGGTTGTAGGAAATAATTGAAATTTGTAGAAAATAATTGAAAACGGACGTAAGAAATTTAAAAATTCATGTCAATAAAAAATATGAATAAAATAATTGAACTTTGTAGAAAATAATTCTAAAATGACAGAAATAATAGAAAAATAGAAAGAAAATATTTGTAAATGACAAAAAAAATTGAAGTTTGAAGAAAATAATTGAATTTTGAAGAGAATAATTCAAAAATGATAAAAACATTTTAAATATGAAGAAAGTAATTGAAGTTTGAAGAAAATAATTGAAAAATAACAAATGTAAAGTGAAACTTGTGTAGAAATTTTAAATATTTCTGATAATAATTTAAAGATTGAAGAACATAATTGAAATTTTAATAAAATAATTGAAAAATGACAAAAATGAATGAAAACTTGTGTAATAAATTTAAATATTCATGACAATAATTTAAAGACTGAAGTAAATGAAATTGATATTGAAAAAATTATATTAAAAATCGCAAAAATTCTTTAAAATTGACAAAAATACTTTTGAGTTGACAAAAGTACTTTAAAAATGACGAAAATAATTGAAACAAGGTGTAGAAATTAAGTATTTATAGACTGTAATTAAAAACAAAAATTTGTAAAAAATTGTAATTGGGATATGAACAAACTAATTGATTTATGAAGTAAATTATATATAAATTATACCAAAAAAGTGAGAAAAGTGTGTTTTTTTTTAATTAAATGAGTAATAGTGAGTGATTGTAAAAAAAAAAAGAGTAAAAGTTAACAAAGTAAGTCACTGGCAGCCCTGACTTTAAAATCGTGAAAGATAAATGTTTTTCAGATTGCAAAAATGAATTATTCTTAGAAATGTTTAAAATATGACTTCCAAAAATGTATTTAGTAAATTTTTATCCTTAGTAAATTTTAGAAGAATATAATTTTTCATCCATTTTAAAGATTCTTGCATTTTTCCAGTACTGTTGATAAAAATCCCTGACTTTTCCCTGACTTCCCTGACCCATTTCAGTTTCCCTGACTTTTCCCTGAATTCCCTGACCTGTGGCAACCCTGGAAATTGCATTGATCAAAAATCTAATTTGTCAGTAATTTGAATTATCTAAAATCTTCTTTATCAAAAATTGCATTTATCAGAAATCTAATGTTTACGAGATTGCATTTCTCAGAAATGGCATCTGTCCGAAATTGCATTTCTCAGAAATTTAATGCTTCCGAAATTGAATTTCTCAGAAATCTTATTTGTGGGCAATGTCATGTACTAAAAATTTTACATAACAGAAATTTCAATTATCAGAAATGTCATTCATACAAAAACGCATTTATCGAAAATCTTATTTGTCCGAAATTCCATCTAACAAAAATCTAATTTTTCAGAAATTTCAATTGTCAGAAACCTCTCTTATCAAAAATTGCATTTATCGAAAATCTCATTTGACCGAAAGTTAAATTATCAAAAATTTCATTTATTATACTTTTTGGCAAGTAGGAGCAAAACACTTCAAAGTTTTTATATTTTACTGTACATTTTTGGACCAGCCTAATGTTCAGGAATAAAAATTCACTCAATATTAAATTTTCAAGATATTCAATTTATAGAAAATTTAATTTATGAAACTCTCTTAACTATCACATACTTTAAAACAGCCAACTTATAACTTTTTTATGTTTTTAAAAATGATAGTTTACCCGTATCTGAGTTATTCTCCTCGTGAAGAGATTTCAGTTCCTGTGAGGGTGACGCTAAACGTTTTCGATCTTTCGGACCAACTGTTTTTTTACTCGTTGCTTTAGATTCTGTAGCAGAATTCGCTCTTGTACTGCGAGTAACGCGTGCAGGTGATGAGGGAGTCTCTGATCCGGCTCTGATGTTGCGATTTCTATATTTAATGAATTACGAATTAATTATTTTATTTATAATGTACATTTCAACAGAAAATAAAATTTTTAGCACGAACCTTAAACTTCTTGTAGCTAGAGGCACATCTGATTCAGCAGAAGGTGATCTTCTTCTAAAACAGTAAAAACAAATTTATTAGAAAAATTTTTTTTTTTCCAAACATTTTATTAAATTTTGACAAATTGCCTTTTTTAAGATTTGATTATTCTAAAGGAACGACAC
The DNA here is from genome assembly GCA_037103525.1 of Ganaspis brasiliensis. Classification (NCBI taxonomy): domain Eukaryota; kingdom Metazoa; phylum Arthropoda; class Insecta; order Hymenoptera; family Figitidae; genus Ganaspis; species Ganaspis brasiliensis. The sequence continues at coordinate 2,749,101 of JAZKLR010000311.1, forward strand.
TTAAATTTTCTAATTTTGCCAGAAAAATGTAATGTAAGTATTCTTAGTTTCATGTATTATTTATTAAAAAATAAATATAATACTGCAAATAAATAAATAAAGTTGTAGATTTTCTCAATTTTCGCAAATTTTAATTTAAAAAATATCTAATTTAATGGAATTTGTGGTTACTTTACAGAAATCTGATTTCTTTAAATATTAAAAATCAGACAGCCTTCTTTTTATTTTTTTCTCGCTGTGATTTAAAAAGAAATCACCTAAAATACCTAAGTATGTATTTTTCTTTGTTTTGCAGGCAAACTTTTATCAATGTTAATAATTTCAACTAATTATAATTTAAGTAAACCACAATGCCATTTCATGCAAATTTTAATTTAATCAAACTGACAAATTTTAATTGCGATTTCTATAGTAAAAAATTATTAGTTCTTCCTGTTATTGTAACTTAGGAAAATTATTTTATTCTTTCAAAAAAGTAATTATTTTTTATGTTAATTTATTTTAGAAAAACCATCTTATTCTTGTCTTGAGTAAAAATTTCCACTTCATTTAAGGAGGTTCTCTCTACAAACTAGGTTTGTAGAGGTTTCTTCCACAAACTAGAAAGTCATTTTTCACTCCAAATAAAAATACTATTGAAATTAATTTCACCAAATTTACAATTTTTCTAAGGTTCTTATTCCTTGAATAACATCTTTATTTTTTTTTATTTTTAAAGAATTTAAATAAACTAATAACTTCTCAAATTTTTAAAATTTATTTTTACTTTTTTTCAGTTTTTAGTATAATTTTTCGTCCCTCAATAAATATTCCTTTTTATTATTATTTGACTTTTTGATGAATTTTATAGTTTTAACGTATAAGTTTCTACTTCTTAAATATTTTTCTTTTATCAAAATTGTTTAATTGTATCCATATAATTTTTATTCTTTCCTTATTTTTCAAAACATGTATTCAATCGTTTCAAATTTTTTCGTGATTTCTAAACTTTTATCATTTTTTATTATACATTTTTTTATTTTGCTGAAATTATTTTTAGTTATAATTTCTTTTTTTTGTATTTTGTAAAGTTCCAGTAAATTATTGAGATAATTTTTTTAAAAATTTTTTTTTGTTGAGGGAGAGGTGGATTTTAATTTTTTCATTCCTGTTTTCTTTTAAATTTGCTCATTTTTTATAAAATCATTCTTTTCATCAAATTTCAATTATTTTATTTAATTTAAGCTATTTTTTCCTACTTATTAAATATTTTCATTATTTTTCAATTAATTTCAAAAACTTGCAATTATGTTTTTATATTCTAATTTTTGCATTATTTTTTCATTGTGTTTATCATTTTTCAGTTATTTTATTAAATTTCAAAAACGTTAGTAATTTTATCACTTATTTTTCGTAAATTTTATTTATTTTATTTAACTTTCAATTATTTGTATAACATTGAAAATATTTTCTCCAATTTTTAATTTTAAAAAGTATTTTTTCATACGCTTTCTACATATTTAATTTATTTATATTAAATTCCAGTTAATTTTACAAATTTTCAATTATTTCCATCATATTTAAATTAATTTTTTTAAATTTGTTCTCAAATTTATAAATTTTTAAATTATTTATTTACTGATTTACTAAACATTTTATCTTTGATTTCAAATTTCAATTAATTAAAACATTTTTTAATAAATTTCAGAATTTTTCAATTATTTTTTTTTTAATTTTACAATTACTTTCGGTATTTTGTAATTAATTTTCTAAGTTTTCAATTATTTATCTCAAATTTCAATTATTTTTAAAAATTTATCTATATTTCGACCATTTTTCAATTATTTCCTTTAATTTGATATATATTCTGTAATTTTTTTCAATTATTCTTCTCAATTCTCTCAATTCTCAAATATTTTTTTAATTTTTAATTACTGTCTTCAATCTTCAATTATTTCTATTATTTTTAAATTTTTATTCTCCAATTTTTAAATTTATTTTCAATTTAATTTACTCAATCTTCAATTATTAATCTTAAGTTTCAATTCTTTTTTTTTCAATGTTCAATTTGTTTTATAACCTTTACATTGATTTATTCGATTTTAAATTACCTTCATCACTTTTTAATTATATTCCTAAATTTTCAATTATTTTTGTCAATTCTTGATTGTTTTCATTAATTTCAATTTTTTTTCAATTATTCTCATCATTTTTAAGTTAATTTTTATTTTATTAATTTTATTTTTTTATTAATTTAATTTAATTAATCTTAAATTTGAATTCTTTCTTTTAATTTTTATTAGTTATCTAATCTTTTTTAATTCTTTTTTATCCAATTTTTCCAAATTATAAATTTTTAAATTATTTTTTAACTGATTTACTAAACCTTTAATCATTTATTTCAAATCTTAATTAATTAAAAAACATTTTAATGAATTTTAGAACTTTAATTGTGTTTAAATAAATGAATAAATATCATTTTCAATTATTTTTTTCAAATTTACAATTACCATCGGTATTTTGTAATCAATTTCCTAAATTTTCAATTATTTATCTTAAATTTCAATTACTTTTAAAGATTGGAAAAATTTTCTAAATATAGTGGACATTTTTCCCAAAAATTCAAAAAGTGATTATAATTTAAATAAATTCCAAATATCAATTAACTAATGTTTTTTAATTTGTTCAAACTTTTAAATTTGAATTAATTCAAATTTCAGTGCATATTCATTAATGCAAAATAATTAAATAATATTAAATATTTTCCATATTCACAATAATCCTTTTTTTTTAATTCTTACAAGATCTCTATGAAATTTCACTGTTTCAAAATTGCTTAATTATTATCTTATAATTTCTTATTTTTACAAAATTTTAAGATTTTTTATTTTGTTATTTTCGATATTTTTATTTTTATTTGAGGATTTTCTTTATTTTTTTTTCTTTTATGTAACTTATTTAATATTATTTTACACAATTTTGTTACAACATTCACTAAACTTTATATTTCGAAGATCTAATTATTTCCAGATTTTAAAAAATAAATACGCTCATTTTTTATAAATTTATTCAATTTGTTTTCATCTTCTCTATTTTTTACGGGACTTCTTGCAAACTTACTTATTCTTTCATAAAATTGTTAGATTTTATTTATTTTTCTAAATGTATTGTTGAACTTGTTTTAAGAGTAATATTATAAACATGTTTTTAGTTTAATTTGCCGAAAACTTTTTAATTTTAAATGATTTTTAAATTTCTTTTATGAACTTTTTATTTATCTTTATATATACATTTTTTTATTTCTTTGTATTAATTCTAATTTTTTTTTGTAGATTTTAACCAAATTTTATTATTTTTGATACTTTTTACAGTTTTTACAATTTATTAAATTAAGGAAACAAACATTTTTCCAGTTTCTTCATATTTATTTAATTTTCTTGATTTTTCACTAATTTTTTACAATTTCCTTGCATTTTAGTTACTTCTTAATTTTTGTCATCATTTTTCCACTTCTTAGAAACAATTTTCCTTCTTTTAAATTGTTTAGTTTTTATCTTTAATTTGTAAAATAATTCTCAAATTTTTCTCTTTAGTAATATATTTTAACATTTTTTAAATAATTATCTTATTTATTTTTTTAATTTAAGAAAAATGGCCGTAAATATAGTTTAATTTTTTTAAAAGAGTTTCTACTTTTTTATTAGAGTTTCATTCTTCTGTTGTTTTCTTAATTTTTTCTTCATTTTTTTAATAATGTCCGTGACATTTTTTATTTAAAACAATTTTCTAATTTTTTTTTAATAATCTGTTTTCTTATTTTTTTACGTTCTTGGTTTTTTTTTATAATTTACAGGGCTGTTATTGATTTAAATCACTTTGATTTAAATCGTGATTTAAATCATGATTTCAATCATTGGAAAATTTGCATTAAAATCATGATTTAAATAAAAAATTTACAATTCTCCGGTGCATGTAAAACATCACAAACCATAAACAAAACCCACAAATTTGTGGATAAATCTTAAAAAATGTAATATTTTAATCTTTATAAAATTTAAAAAATTGTGCTAATACAGATGATCAAAATACCTACGATTTACAAATCTTTGGTATGAAAATAGCAAAAAAAGTATTACATTTTTATATCTTCATGTCATTATAATTATATAAATTCCAATTAAGTCATATTCCAATTTGTTCCAACTTTTAAATTTCAATTAATTCAAATTTAAATGGATATTAATTAATGCGAAATAATTAAATAATATTAATACTTTTTTATATTCACAATAATCCTTTTTTTTTTAATATTCTTACAAGATTTCCAAGAGATTTCAATTTTTTAAAACTATTTATATTAATTTTTATCTTATAATTTCTTATTTTAACAAAATTTTAAGTTTTTTCAACTTTTACTTTTGATATTTTTTATTTTTGAATTTTCTTTAATTTTCCTCTTTTTATGCAAATTATTTAATATTATTTTAAACAACTCCGTTATTATAACATTCACTAAACTTTTTATTTCGTTGATTTTCATAATTATTTACATATTTTTAAAAATAAATACCCTTATTTTTTTTGTAAGTTTATTCAATTTTTTTTAAGAATAGAATCTTGTCTATTCTTTGCGAAATTTTTTGCAAACTTACTTATTCTTCCATAAGTTTTTAGATTTTTATTTTTGTAAATTTATTTGTTGGACTTATTTTAAGTGTAATATTATAAAAATGGGTTTGGTTTAATTTGCTTAAACTTTCTTTATTTTTAAAGGATTTTTAAGTTTCTTTTGTCGACTTTCTTTTTATTTATCTTGATATTGTATACATTTTTTAATTTTATTTTTTGTACTTTTTACATTTTTTTAGTTTGTTAGATTAAGGAAAAAAACATTTCTATATTTTCTTCCTATTTATTTAATTTTCTTAAAGGTTCACTATTTTTTAAATTCTTTTTTGCGTTTTAATTAATTCTCTAATTTTTATTATCATATTTCTATTTCTAAGAAGCATTTTTCCTTCTTTTCAATTGTTTATTTTTTATCTTACATGTAATTACTAATTTTTGAAAACATTTATTTGGTGCTTTTTTTACATTTCTAAATTTCCCAATTTTTTTACTGTTTTGATTTTTCATTCAATTTATAAAATAATTCTCTAATTTTTCTAATTTTAAAAATTTGTTCTCTTTAGTAATATATTTTAACGTTTTCTTAATTATCTTCTTATTTATTATTTTAATTTAAAAGAATGGCCGTAAATAGTTTAATTTTTTAAAAGAGTTTCTACTTTTTTATATAATTATGTCACTGTTTCATTCTTGTGTTGTTTTTTAATTTTTTCTTTAATTAACTACGTACAAATAAACATTTAGAGATTTTAAATACTGATTATATTTTTAAAAAAATCAATTTTTGATTTAAATCAAATAAATCCGATTTTTTAAAAAAAATCATGATTTTTATCAGCCCTGATAATTTATTATTCTTTCGCTGCTTTTACCTATATTTCTTAATTTTGCCATCATAGGAATTTAATGCTATTTTTTTTGAAATTTTCTCATTTAGCCGACATAATTTATTCGATTTCTATTATTTGTTTTATTCTTTATTATTTGTTATTAAATGTTCTCAGTTTAAAAAATAAACTACTTTTTATCAGCCCTGCAAAAAAATGTCATTAGTGGCATGAGTGGGAGGCCTGAAACAGCCATTTCCTTCAATAATATAATTATTAAAATTTAAAAAGTAATGAAAAAGGAAATAAAAATTAAATTAAAACACGAACCGTAAAACTCTCGCAGAAGTTTGAGTCTGATCAGGAACTTGAAGTGAATCAGTAGCTTTTTTTCGAGTATTTTGTCTTGAAATCCTGGTAGGTTCTTTTACAGATTCTACGGGAGAACGCACTGCTTTATTACGAAGAGTTCGTTTTGAATTTTTGGTGGTTTCTTTGACAGATTCTGGTGAAGAATCAACTCGTTTGTTTCGAAGATTTCGTTTTGAAGTATTGGTTGTTTCTCTTTCAGATTCTGGTGAAGAATCCGCTCGTTTATTACGAAGATTTCGTTTTGAAGTTTTAGTGGTTTCTCTTTCAGATTCTGGCGATGAACCTACTCGTTTGTTTTGAATATTTCGTTTTGAAGTATTGGTTGTTTCTCTTTCAGATTCTGGTGAAGAATCCGCTCGTTTGTTACGAAGATTTCTTTTTGAAGTTTTAGTGGTTTCTCTGTCAGATTCCGGTGAAGAATCCACTTGTTTGTTTCGAATATTTCGTTTTGAAGTATTGGTTGTTTCTCTTTCAGATTCTGGTGAAGAATCCGCTCGTTTGTTACGAAGATTTCTTTTTGGAATTTTAGTGGTTTCTCTGTCAGATTCCGGTGAAGAATCCGCTCGTTTGTTACGAAGGTTTCGTTTTGAAGATTTAGCAGTTTCTCTTTCAGACTCTGGTGAAGAATCCGCTCGTTTGTTACGAAGATTTTTCTTTGAAGATTTAGCAGTTTCTCTTTCAGATTCTGGTGAAGAATCCGCTCGTTTGTTACGAAGATTTTTTTTTGAAGATTTAGTGGTTTCTCTTACAGATTCTGGTGAAGAATCCGCTCGTTTGTTACGAGTACTTCTTCGAACTGGTGAATCAAGAACCGCAGACGTTTGTCGAGTTTTTCGAACTGTTAAAAATAATGGAAAATTTCAATTAAACACTTTATACTGAAAACTACATATTTTAAAACTAAATGAGCTAAAAAAAACTATAAACACAATTATTAAATAATAATAATCTCCGTAAACTCCTGAAGTTAGTTACTTTTTATATTTATTCATTTTTTCTGTCCACGTTTTAAAGTCTGAAGTGAAGTTAGTTTTACTTCCTGTTATTTTATTGATTTTGACTCTCTTTATCCGGAAATATTTTGAAATTTGAATTGAAAGAATAAGGTAACCTTTTTCGTTAGTGTCGTGTTTTACTGGTTTTTAATTGTCATTTGTGTAAAAAAACAGTTTCGAAAAATGCTTTAAAAATTTATTATGGTTTTTGAAGAAGTTTAAAATATTCGCGACGAGCACGAACTATAGAGGCGCTGTAATCGTGCACATGTGTTCGGGTCACGTGGTCTGGAAGAAGTCTCTAATGAATGTTTATCACCGCAAAAGCACAGTATTTCTTCAATATTTTGCACTTTCAATGTAGTTTTTGTGGTTGTCGCAATAAATAAAATAAAATATGTCTTTGCAATTTTAAAACTATTAAAAATTTGCAAATTTGTGAAAGGGAATTCGAATTAACAGAAGTAAAAGTTGTTAGTTTTGTACGAGTAGTTGTAAATTATAAACAGAATTTGGTAATTTTTGTTAAATTAAAGTATTATTAATTTATTTAACCAAAATTTACTATGAATTTCAGTAAACTACTTCAATTAGTTTACTTATTGTAATCATATTAATCATTGTGACATGAGACACATAACCTAAAATTATATATACAGAGAATTTTTACTCTACTTTCAATTGATATAATGCTTAAAATTTTTACTATTCTTAAAATTTGATGTAAACACTAAATAATCCTCACGCATTAACTTGTTGACAATTATTAAAAGATATATTATTTAAATTCATAATATATTCAGCATCAGGATTCACGTATATGAGACTTCTTGTAGAGCTTTCATCAAACGTCCGCTAGGTTCGCATTTTCGTGCTCATCGCGAATACATAAACACATGCAATTAATTTCCTAAATTTTCAGTTATCTCAAATTTAGATTATTGTCATCAATTTTCCATTATATAACAATTTTTTAATTATTGTCTTTTGCTTAAAAATAAATTCTGCAATTTTTTTTTATTTTCATCAATTTATAATTATATTCATTATTTTGGCATTACTTTTAAAAATTTCAATTAATTAACCGATATTGCAATTATTTTCATCAATTTTCGATTATTTCTGCAATTTTTTAATTATTCTCTTTAATTAAAAATTTTTAGGTAATTTTTACAATAATTTTTTTTTTTTAAACATATATTCTATTTTTCAGTTATTTCTCTCAAATATTATTGAATGTTTTCAAGTTTTTATATTATTTAAATTATTCTCATTATAATTCAATTTTCTTTCTCAGTCTTAAATTACTTTCAGCATATTTCAATTATTTTTGTCAATTTTTAATTAATTTTATCATTTTTCAATTATTTTTTTCGATTTTTAATCATTATACTCATTTTCTAAAATTATTTTCTAAGATTTTTAAGTATTTTTCTGAAAATTCAAACATTTTCTTCAATTTCTAATTATTTTCATTTGTTATCAGAATTTCAAATTTTTTTAATTAATTATCATAAATTTCAATTATTTTTAGCTTTCTTCCAGACTTTTCTCCAATTTTTAGTTTTCCTCATTTTATAAAATAAATTTCTAAAATTTTTTAAGTATTTTTCTCAAATTTCTATTATTTTCTTCAATTTTTAATTATTTTTCTTTGTTTTTATAATTTCTAAAAAAATTTACTAATTATCGTAAATTTCAATTATTTTTAGCATTCTTCCAGTCTTTTTTCCAATTTTTAGTTATTCTCATTTTCTAATATTATTTTCTAAGATTTTTTCTAAAATTTCAATTGTTTTCTTTAATTTTTAATTATTTTTATTTATTTTCATAATTTCCAAAAAATTTTATTAATTATCGTAAATTTCAATTATTTTTAGCATTCTTCCAGTCTTTTCTCTAATTTTTAGTTATTCTCATTTTCTAAGATTTTTAAGAATTTTTCTAAAATTTCAATTATTTTCTTTAATTTTTAATTATTTTTCTTTGTTTTCATAATTTCAAAATTTGTTTATTAATTATCGTAAATTTCAATTACTTTTAGCTTATTTCTTCAATTCTCTTCTCCAATTTTTAGTTATTTTCTTCTTTTTTTTCATTGAATTCTAAGATCTTCATCTAATTTTTTTTCAAATTTCAATTATTTTTTTTTTATTTATTTAAATAATTTAAGGTATTAGTCGCGTAAAATGATTTTCGTCAGATTTTTTTAAAACTTTGTATCTGTATTCATGAGGTATTTATCTATGAAATGAGATCTATCCTATTAATTTTGACCACTTCTGAGCTTCAAAATATGAATTCAAAGTTTATACCTTTTACATGCAATAGCACAAAATGCATGTAAAAAATGTCTCTTATATTCAATTATAAAAAAACAAGTGGTCAGTTTTTCAAATAAAACTACTAAGTTACACATTGAGATAAAATAAATCCTTTAAAAAAAAATTAATTTTATTGACCACGCCGTATAAAAAATACAATAATTTAAAAATTCATAATTTTTCATTTTCACATGGTTTCATTGAAAAATGTCGAAAACGTGTGAGCAATACATCACGATAACTTATAGTACCTGACTCAAAATCGTTAAAATTACATATATTACATTAGAAGAGGTCACAAGGAAGCAAGTGAGTTGATATAAAAGTTAATTTTTTGTACTTTTTATTTTGCGGGAGTTTTGCGGGAGCATTTACGCGACTAATACCTTAAATGAATCATATTTTAATTATTTTCGACAAGTTATAAAATTTAAAAACATTTTTCTATTATTTTCCAAAATTTATTTCCTTCAAATTTCAATTCTTTACATTTGTTTCATAATTGAAAATATTTTTAACTATTTATCTGACTTTTCAATTATTTCATTATTTTTATTATTTTCTTCAATTTTCAATTACTTTCGTTCTTTTTCTCGTTCTTTTTCATAATTGCCAAAAAGTTTTTACTTATTTCTCTTTAATTAAAATTTGTTCTGTTCAATTTTAAATTATGTTTATCTTTTTTCATTTATTTTCTCTAATTTTTAATTATTTTCTTTTGATTCAATGAACTTCTGAAATTTTTAAGTATTTTTCTCAAATTTTGCTTAACTTTCCTTTATTTAAAATATTGAATGTAATTTGTTTAATTATTTTCCTAAATTTTAATTATTTCTTTTAGTTTTAACTTATTTATCTCAATTTTTAACCATGTTTTTTCAATTTTCAATTATTTTCTCTAATTTTTCATTATCCAATTTTGTTTTAATTTACTTTTAAGATTCTCAAGTATTTTTCTCAAATTTAAATTATTTTCTTTATGTTTAAAACATTTTTATGATTGTTTAAATTACTTTCCCCAATTTTTAATTGTTTTCATTTTTTTTTCAATTAATTTGCAAAATTTGCAATTATTTTGTTTAATTTCAATTATTTTTTGCAATTTTTTTAAATTCTAAAATATTATAAATTTTGTCCTAAATAAATATTTATTTTATTTATATTAATTGATTTTTAAATATTATATTTAAAATATTTATTTCTTCGTATTAGATAAATATTATTTAACGATTTGTTATATTTTTTATTGTATTTTATAATTTTTAAAAGGTATGAAAAACTAATCGCGCGCTGGCGCGCGTTTTATTTTGCTAGTTCTAAATAATGAATAATCAGTTTTTGTTTAAACAAACAGAGCCTTTTAAATAATTGATTAAAGTAAAATCAAAGTTATTTTGAATTATAAAACAAAAGCAATTACAAAAAATAAAATATCCTTTTAAATTAATCAAGAATTTTAAATTCTTGATTAAAATAATAAAATTATTTTAAAAACTGAATAAAAAGAAATACTCAATTTTAATAAAGAATGTGAAAGAAAACACTTTTTAAAAGCGAAGCTGTGAAATTATTATCTATCGTTTTTTAATTGTGTTTACTAATTATATAGTTTAAAATTGATAAATTTATAATATTCACGATAAATTAACAATTCTAAACTCTTTGTTGAGACTTTAAGCTCGTACACAATATCGAAAATAATAAATTTAAGTAACAAAAATAAAATTGTACAAATATTTTAGGTTAAAAATAACAAAACAAAAATAAGCGCGTCAAAGGTTGGGGAAAGTAAATTTCAATCATAACAGCTATTTATCTAAAATAAACAATAAATTCTTCACGGAGACAATAATTGGTCAAAAAGTATATTGTAAATGCTTATTGGCCTTGAATATATACTTTAATACTTATATTTAATCCGTTACAAAATGACAAAAATCGCCAATTTAACAATTTTAAAACATAAAGAAAAACTCACCGGGTCTTCGTTCTGATTCACTTTCCGATGTTCTAGTAATTCGTGGCATTTTCAAAAGTTAAATAAAAGTACTAATTTATCACAAAAAATCTACTTTTTTCATAAAATTAGGCGCAAAATTAAAAACGAAGCACGTGTTTCTAAATTTCACTAAGTTTATATTATAACCTAACCTCACCTAATAACTGAAAAATGTGAAAATCTACGAAATGGCGGAATTTTAAATATTTTAGTTAAATTTCCTACCACAAGTTAGCGCTATGCTCGAAACAGCTGATTATTGTTTATGAATGTGCTTTGTTTATTTATTTTTTTGTCTAAAATCCTAATGTTTAGAAATGTTGAAAGTGTGGAAATAAAATGTAGTGTAATAGTGTTTATGTATTTATAAGAATTTAAAAAAATGAGTCAGGGAAAAGTGTGTTTATTGTGTAATACAGAAAACACGAAATATGATAATGAGTTTTTGGCACAACGAGCGTATTTTTCAGCACCAAAGGTATGAAAAAGAAGAAATAATAAATAAAATTAACTTTCAATTATAGTTGTGACCATTTTATTAATATTAAAATAAGGTTTAGAACGGCTTTTCAGTCATAATTACTAATACTATTATATATTAAAAAATAAGATTTTAATTAAAATTAGAAAAATATTGTTTAATAAAAATTGTTAGAAAAATTATTTTTGGGAGCAAAATTCTGCAAACTATCGAATATATAATAGAAAATTATTAGAAAATGAATAAAATAATTAAAAAATTGAATTGAAACTGAAGTAAATAAAAGTAGGAAATAAAGAAGAGTAACTAAAAATACAAACATAAAAATATCTGTTTAAAAAGTTGGAAAATCACTGCGAATTTAGTACAAATTAACTGAAATGAAAATAAGAGAAAATATAGAAAATATTGTAGATACAAAATTAGTGAAAATTGTCTGGGCGATAAAAAATAAAATTAAAGAAATTTGCATAAAAAATTGACAAGAATAAGATTTCAAGAAGAAAATGAATAAAGACAATCAAGCTGAAAATGTTTATTGTATTCAAATTTAAATTAATTCTAACTTCCATCTGTCTAAATTTTATTCAAACTAAACTTCTTTGAATTAAGATATAATAGTGATTTAAAATTCTTATTCTTATTCAAAAAATGGCAACATAATTACATAATTGAAAAGAATAGTTTAAAAATTAATAATAATAATTTAATAATTGAAATTGAAAAAAATAATAAAAATTGAGAAAATAATTTGAAAATTTAAGAATTAAATTAAAATTTGAAAAAATAATCTATAATTGAAAAAAAATTACAAAATGAAGAAAATAATTGACAATTGAAAACAAAATTCAAAAAATGATTAGATTAATACACGACAGAAAAAAATAATTTAAAAAATCGTAATAATTATAAAATTTTAGTGTACTAATTAAAAATTGAAAAAATTGTAGGAAATAATTGAAAATTGCTGGAAATAATTTATAATTGAAGGAAATAGTTAAAAAATGACGAGAATAATTGAAAAATTAAAGAAAATATGTGAAAAATGACAAAAATAATTGTCAATTGAGAACAAAATTCAGAAAATGACTAGATTAATAAGGAATTGAAAAAAACAATTGAAAAATGAAATTAAATTTTAAAGAATATACTTAAAAATTGAAAAAAGCCGAGAATCAATGAATATAGAAATAACAAATGAATACTGAAGAATGGAAATAAAAATTGAAAAATGTAATTAAAAATTAAAAAAAATAATTGAGCAATTGTATTTAAAATTAAAGAAACTTAATGATAATCGAAAAATATAATAAAAAAAGGCGATAATTTTGGAATATTAAAGAAAATAATTGACAATTGAAAAGTTGAATTTAAATATGAAGAAAATTATTAAGAATTGAAGAGAATAGTTCTAGAATTAAATAATTGAATTGAAATTTTAAAACAATTTTCATGAGTGAAAAAAATAATTGACGTTAAAAAAACAATTTTTGGATATTTAATATTGAGGAATTAATTGGAAATCGATAAAAAAAATGGAAAATTAAAGAAAATAATTAAAAATTAAAGAAATAAATCGGAAATTAAAGAACTAAATTTAAATTACAAGAAAATAAATGATAATTAACAGAATAATTGCAATATGACGAAAGTAAATAAATATTGACGAAAATAATTAACTATTAAAAAAAATTATTAACAATTAAAAGAAATTAAAAATTGTGAGAACAATCGGCATACGAACAAAAAAATTTTTGTAATTAAGGAATAATGATAAAGCTGGATGAGAATAATAAATTGTAAATTGAAAAGTGATGACAATTATGGAAAAATTGTAGAAAATAAATGAAAATTGAAATCATTTGGAAATTGAAGAATTGCATTGGAATTTCAAGAAAATAATTGATAATTTAGAAAATGCGAGAATTATTGAATATTGAATAAAATAATCTAAAAAATTAAACTAAATTAAACTTAAATTAAAATACCTGAAATAATTAAACATTAAAGAAAATAATTGAGAAATGAGGATAATAATTGACGATCGAAAGAAAAATTCGAAAACTGTTGAGAATAATCGACAACAGAAAAAATAAGTTAAAAAATTAAAGAATAATTATAAAATTTAAAGAGAAATAAAATAAAAAGACAAAATATAAAATTTACATTATATTTTAGGTAAAATGGGATTTAGGATAAGTGGTTTTAGGCTAAATGCGATTTAGGTAAAGCGGAATTTAGGCTGAATGCATTTTAAGTTAAATGGGCTTTAGGCTGAATGCATTTTTAGGTAAAATGGGATTTAGGTTGAATGGAATTTAGGTTAAATGAAATTTAGGCTGAATACATTTTAGGTTAAATGGGATTTAGGTAAAATGAAATTTAGGCTAAATGCTTTTTAGGTTAAATGGAATTTAGGCTGTATGCATTTTAAGTAAAATGGGATTTAAGTTAAATGATATATATAGGTTAAATGAAATTTAGGCTAAAAGCATTTTAGGTTAAATGGGATTTAGGTTAAATGATATTTAAGTTAAATAAGATTTATGTTAAATGGAATTTGGGTTAAATGGAATTTAGGTTAAATGGCTTTTAGGTTAAATGGAATTTAGGTTAAATAAAATTTATGCTAAATGGAATTTAGGTTAAATGGAATTTGATTTAAATGGGATTTAGGTTAAATGGAATTTAGGTTAAATGGAATTAGGTTAAATGGCTTTTAGGTTAAATAGAATTTAGGTTAATTGGAATTTAGGCTAAATGCATTTTAGATTAAATGCATTTTAGGTTAAATGAGATTTAGGTTAAATGGGATTTAGGTTAAACGAAATTTAGGCTGAATGCATTTTAGATTAAATGCAATTTATATTAAATGAGGTTTAGGTTAAATCGGATTTAGGTTAAATAGAATTTAGGTTAAGTGGGATTTAGGTTAAATGCAGTTTAGGTTAAATGCTTTTTAGGCTAAATGCATTTTAGCTTAAATGATATTTAGGTTTAATGAAATTTAGGCTGAATGTATTTTAGATTAAATGCATTTTAGGTTAAATGAGATTTAAGCTGAATGCATTTTACGTTGAATGAAATTTAGGCTAAATGCTTTTTAGGTAAAATGGGATTCAGGTTAAATAAAATTTAGGTTAAATGAAATTTAGGCTGAACTTACATTATATTTTAGGTAAAATGGGATTTAGGATAAGTGGTTTTAGACTAAATGCGATTTAGGTAAAGTGGAATTTAGGCTGAATCCATTTTAAGTTAAATGGGCTTTAGGTTGAATGCATTTTTAGGTAAAATGGGATTTAGGTTGAATGGAATTTAGGTTAAATGAAATTTAGGCTGAATGCATTTTAGGTTAAATGGGATTTAGGTAAAATGAAATTTAGGCTAAATGCTTTTTAGGTTAAATGGGATTTAGGCTAAATGGAATTTAGGCTGTATGAATTTTAAGTAAAATGGGATTTAAGTTACATGATATATATAGGTTAAATGAAATTTAGGCTAAAAGCATTTTAGGTTAAATGGGATTTAGGTTAAATGATATTTAGGTTAAATGAGATTTAAGTTAAATGGAATTTTGGGTTAAATGGAATTTAGGTTAAATGGCTTTTAGGTTAAATGGAATTTAGGTTAAATAAAATTTAGGCTAAATGGAATTTAGGTTAAATAAAATTTAGGTTAAATGGAATTTAGGTTAAATAAAATTAAGGCTAAATGGAATTTAGGTTAAATAAAATTTAGGCTAAATGGAATTTAGGTTAAATAAAATTTAGGCTAAATGTATTTTAGGCAGAATGGAATTTAGGTTAAATGGAATTTAATTTAAATGGGATTTAGGTTAAATGGAATTTAATTTAAATGGGATTTAGGTTAAATGGAATTTAATTTAAATGGGATTTAGGTTAAATGGAATTTAATTTAAATGGGATTTAGGTTAAATGGAATTTAATTTAAATGGAATTTAGGTTAAATGGAATTTAGGTTAAATGGCTTTTAGGTTGAATGGAATTTAGGTTAAATGAAATTTAGGCTAAATGCATTTTAGGTTAATTCAGATTCAGGTTAAATGAAATTAGGTTAAATGGAATTTAGGCTAAATGCATTTTAGATTAAATGCATTTTAGGTTAAATTAGATTTAGGTTAAGTGGGATTTAGGTTAAACGAAATTTAGGCTGAATGTAGGTTAAATGGAATTTAAGTTAAATGGCTTTTAGGTTAAATGGAATTTAGGTTAAATGAAATTTAGGCTAAATGCATTTTAGGTTAATTCAGATTTAGGTTAAATGAAATTTAGGCTAAATGCATTTTAGGTTAATTCAGATTCAGGTTAAATGAAATTAGGTTTAATGGAATTTAGGCTAAATGCATTTTAGATTAAATGCATTTTAGGTTAAATTAGATTTAGGTTAAGTGGGATTTAGGTTAAACGAAATTTAGGCTGAATGTATTTTAGTCAGAATGGAATTTAGGTTAAATGGAATTTAATTTAAATGGGATTTAGGTTAAATGGATTTTAGGTTAAATGGAATTTAGGTTAACTGGAATTTAGGTTAAATGGCTTTTAGGTTAAATGAAATTTAGGTTAAATGAAATTTAGGCTAAATGCATTTTAGGTTAATTGAGATTTAGGTTAATTGAGATTTAGGTTAAATGAAATTAGGTTAAATGGAATTTAGGCTAAATGCATTTTAGATTAAATGCATTTTAGGTTAAATGAGATTTAGGTTAAATACATTTTAGGTTAAATGGGATTTAGGTTAAACGTAATTTAGGCTGAATGCATTTTAGATTAAATGCATTTTATGTTAAATGAGGTTTAGGTTAAATCGGATTTAGGTTAAATAGAATTTAGGTTAAGTGGGATTTAGGTTAAATGCAGTTTAGGTTAAATGCTTTTTAGGCTAAATGCATTTTAGCTTAAATGATATTTAGGTTAAATGAAATTTAGGCTGAATGTATTTTAGATTAAATGAGATTTAGGTTTAATATATTTTAGGTTAAATGAGATTTAGGTTAAATGGAATTTAGGTTAAATATGATTTAGGTTAAATATGATTTAGATTAAATGCAGTTTAGGCTAAATGCATTTTAGGTTAAATGGTTTTAGGTTTAATAGAATTTAGGCTAAATGGGTTTTAGGGAATATTCATGCGCCTTTTTTTTATTATCTAACTTTTCTAATTATAATTTTTTATTTTCTTTTAAATATTTTTCTTTTCTCGAAACTTTAATATATTTTTTTTTATTTTAAAAATCTTATTTAGAATTTTGTACTTTTTCATAATTTTTTAATCATTACATTTTTGTGTCATTTTTAATTTTCAATTCATTATTCCTTCTTTTTTCGTTATATCTACAATTTTCTAAAATTTGTTTTTTTCCTCAAATTATTTCAGATCTATTTTTTAATTTAATTAATTGTTTTTTTATTAAAATTTAGTATTTTTTTGTTTGATTTTCTTATTCACTTTCATAACTTTCTAAAAATTTTTAAGTAAATCATCTCATGTTTTAAAAAACATTTTCTTGTTATTATTTGTAACTTTTCTTTAGTTTTTTCACATGTTATCATTTTTTTTTCATTTTTTGGGAAAAGGGAAATTTTAATGTTTTTTTAAATTATTTGATTTATTTTAAACTCCAATTTTTTGGTGATTTTTTCTTATTATTTTTTTACAATATTTTTATTTCATCGCAAATTTAATTACTCTATCATAAAATTTATAGTTTTTCTTCATTTTTTTAAAAAATTGTAGTTAGATTTAGATTTTTAGATGAAGTTTAGATACTTTTCAAAAATAATTTTTCCTTAAATTTGTGAAATGTATTAAGATTTTTGTCATATTTTTAAAGTTTTTTTTATAGTTTTCTCTCAATTTGCTCATTTTTTTTAACAATTTCATTAAATTTTTTATTATTCGAGATTTTTGTTAATTTCTTTTATAAACTTTTCACTTGCATTTTTACTTTTTCTTTTTTCAGCTTCACATTTTTTCACCTTTTGATAATTTTTTCAAAATTCATTCAGTTTTTTCTGTAGTTGGTTTTAAAAAATGTAAATTAATTTTTTTTCCACAGTTTTTCCATTATTTTTTTCAAATTCCCTCTTGTTTAAACCTAATTTTCCCACCTTTTTTATTCTTAAGAATTTTTTAATTTCTTTTGTTTTTGTAGAAATCATCTTTTTTCATAAACTCACTCATGTTTTCTTATTTTTTATTTTAAAAATTTTAAAAATTGTTATTCAATTTCCTTTATTTTTTCCCGGATTTTTTTTCACTTTTTCTCAACTTTTGTAATGCGTAGTCCTTTAGTTTTATTTTTTATTTTTCTTTGCAATTTAAGTAAATTCATTCTGTTAATTTTTTGTAGTTTATTCTCATTTTTTGAGTCAAACATTTATGAAATTTTATAAATTTTTAATTTCTAAAATTTTTATTTCAGCTACAAGATTTACGGACAAAATGGAATGAAGCGATTTCTAGAATTCATCCAGTTTTGCAGCATTTTGTAACTAATGTTGACACGTATAAAGTATGCGATTTACATTTTAAAGAATCTGACATTAAAAAGACTTATGTTGATAAATTATCAAATGAAGATGTTTGTTTACTTCCTGTATCGAATTGGGGTTTAAAACTCAAAGCTGTTCCTTTAAGTACGGCTGAATTAAAAAGTGAAAAATCCCAGGTAAACTATTATTATATCAATTTTTTAATTATGTAATTTCTAATACAATTCAAGTGTATCTTATTTATTTATACGCATTATTAAGTTCTCCTAATCTTGCTTTTTTAACAAATTAATTCTTTATAAATTTTCTCTATTCTATTTTATAATTCATGTTACCAAATTCTACCAAATTTTTCAAAGATTACTTTCAATAAATAGTTAACATATTAAAATCTGTTTTGTCTCGCAGAATTCAAGTACAAATGAGAAGATGACGAAAGAAATGGAAATTGAAATCGAAAAAGTTGCAATGAAGGAGAATTACAGAAACGAAAACGAATCGAGAGCACAGAATAATAACGAAACTAAAAAATGTTTTTCAAATAAAGCAGACGGACCAAAAAATTCCCAAATTTTAGAAGAAAAAAAGTCAACTTTAAGGCCAATTAGACCTAGTCAGGAAAAACCTGGCCTGAAATTTTCGCCTTATTCAATGAATAAAGAAGAAAATAGTAAAGTTCAACAAATGCTTCTGAAACCTTGCAAAAATCAGATTATTTTTGTTCCTTCGGGTTCGAACACTTTTCCAATTTCTCCCTCGATAAATCCTGTTCTTAATTCTGGCAATTCTCCAGTTTCTTCACTTTCCTCAAATTCCGTTCCTCAATTTATTTCCTTGAGTCGAGTCTCTTCTCTTTCTTCAAATTGTTCCGCGAAAGTCATTTCCATTAAACAAGTTTCTTCTATTCCGAAAATTCCAACAAAAGTATCGACAGTTCCAAAAGTGACAGTAGTCCAATCAAAAGTTGTAAAAACTTCGCCAGTTTTCCAAATTTCAAAGTTTTCCTCAGTTCCAAAAAGTTCAATAGCTTCGACAATATCAACAGTTTCGAAGTCGAGTTCAGTTACTTCTGTGAAAGAGGCAGTAATGATACCTGAAAAAATAATAATTCCTGTCAGTCCGTCGACTGTTGTACCTACAATACAAATGAGGACAAAAATTAATTCTCCACTTGTAACTCCTCCTTTGATTTCGAATGTGGGAAAACGGAAAATTAAACCTTACAGGAGAGATGAATTAATGGCGGATTTGGTAAAAAATCCCCTTCCAAGTGAATGGGCCTATAAAATTGAGGAAGAGAACATTTTATTTACACAGTATTCTACTGTGAGGAAATTTCCTATTTTTTGTAAAGTGTCTAACGACTTGAAAACAGAGGTAAGATTTTAGAAATTTATATTGGAGAGAGTGAGAGAGAGTATACAGTATATAAAATTTTCAAATGTTTATTTGTAAGTAGTTTATTTTTTAAACTGAGAAAATTTACTAAGAAATAATGAAAAATAAAACATTTAATCAAACTCAAAGAAATTGTGTCGAATAAGTGAGAAATTTTCAAAAAAATATCTTCAAATTCATATGATTACAAAATTAAGAATTTTAGATGAAAGCAACGAAAAAATCATAAATTATAAAGAAACGTAAAAAGATAAGAAAACAGTCTATTAAAAAAATGAGAAAATTCTTTTAAAGTCATTGACATAAAAATATATAAAAAAGGAGAAACTCTTTTCAAAAAAATTAAACTATTTACGGACATTTTCCTTAATTTAAAAAATAAATAAGAAGGTAATTTAAAAAATGTTAAAATATATTACTAAAGAAAAAAATGTTTTAAAATTAAAAAAATTAGAGAATTATTTTAAAAACTGAAGAAAAAAAATTCTATGAAATAAAAGAACGATGTTAAAATGAGAATATTTCGTACAAGATTACATTTAGATAATAGAAACTAAAAGAGTGAAAGTCCTAAAAAAAGTAGAAAATTGAGAAATTTAAAAAATGTAGATAAAAGCATCGAATAAAAGTTTTAAAAAATTCGTAATTTCATGATAAAACTAAACAATTAAAAAGAAGGAAACATGTTTCTAAGAAATAGAAAAATTATGACAAAAGTTAAATTAAAAATTAAATTAAAATTAAAGAATTAATTAAAATGCAAGGAAAGACTTTAAAAAATTGTGAAATAACTAGAAACTGAAATAAATAGGAAGAAAATGAAGGAATGTTTTTTTTTGTTTATTTAACAAACTGTAAGAAAATGTAAAAAGAACCAAAAAAAAAATTTGCTAAGAATATAATAAAAAATTAGAATTAATATAAATAAAGTAAAAAAATGTATATAAAGATTAACAAAAAATCCACAAAAGAAATTTAAAAATCGTTTGAAAATAAAAAAGCTTAGGAAAATAAAACTAAACATATTTTCATGGCATTACACTTAAAACAAGTCCAACAATAAAGTTAGAAAAATAAACAAAATCTAAAATTTGCATGAATAAATAAGTAAAATTGCAAAAATGGACAAGATGTTTCGAAAATGTGAAATCTCTTAAAAATCTTGTAAGAATTAAAAAATGAATTATTATGAATATGAAAAATAATTAATAATATTGAATTATTGTGCATTAATTTATATGCAATTAAATTAAAATTAATTGCAGTTTAAAAGTTTGAAATAATTGAAATATGAGTTAATTGACGTTTGGAAATTATTTAAATTATTATGACTCAAAGATTAAAATTAAAAATATAATTTTGAACAATTCTGAAAGAACTGAAAAATGGACATAAAAATCTAAGTTTTTAATAAAGTATGAAAAAATTGCAAACAATATAAAATTTTGGTAAAAATCTACAAAAAATAAAGAGTAGTACATATAAAAAATTATTTCATAATCTAAGAAATAATGGTTATATCAAAAATGGAAAAATAAAGAATTGAAAAAATAATTTAGAAAAAAAAAAATAAATAAAAAAACGTCTAAAGAATAAAAAAATCTTTAAAGAATTAATAAAGATTTACCGAAATGTTTCTTTAAAAAATATGAAAATAATTAAGCAATTAATTGAAAATATATTTATTGAATATTATAAAAAACAAAATTGTGTAAAATAATATTAAATAATTTGCGTAAAATGAAGAAAATTTGAGCAAATACTAAAATAGAAAAACAAAAAATCCAAAAAATGGTAAAAAAGAAGAAACATCTTAAAAAAAAAAAAATTAATTTTATGAAGAAATACAAAATATTGAATAAATTCTAGAAAAATAAGAAATTATAAAACAAAATTTAAACAGTTTCGGAAAAATGAATTTCTTATAAATTTTTTGAGAAATAGAAGAAGCATTACTGTGAATATTTAAAATAATAATTAATGTTTCAGTTTCTAAATTTGGATTAATTTCCAGAACTATTAAAAACTGATAAGAATTTATTTGAAACTGTTTAGAAATACTTAAAAACTGATTTTTCGAGTTATACATATGGACGGACGGACGGACGGACAGACGGACGGATATTAAAACCTAAAAACTATTAGCAGTACTAAACCTTAAACTAAAACTCAATAATCTTCAACAATTTCAAAATTTTTATTCTTATACTCACTGACTGTCACTCTTCTCCAAATAATTTATACTAAATTAAAGTGTTTTACAGTGTTTTCTTTTCAGATTTCTTTGGGACATCAAGATGTAAAATTTATTCCATATAGCGTCAATTTAAAATCGTTCCTAGATGTCAGCAATTGTCTTCAAAAGTTGGAAAGCGCTAAATGGTGCTTAGGAATTGGATTTGACAATAAGTATGTTGTTTTTAAAGGGGTTCGAAAAATTCCAGAACTGAATTTGTATCCCTCCCTCAGACGCATTGACTCATTAGTCCAAATTTTCTGTAGATTAAAGTTTATATTGTCCATTTTTTGTCCAAATTTCTATTATATTTCAATCAAATTATCATATTCAAGTGATATTTCATTCAATATAGAATTTTATTTAGCTGCATTTTCGTTTGACAAGATTAGACAATTTTGATTTTTGAAAAGCCGAATTTCGACACGACAAAATTTTTATTTATAACATATTGTTTATTTATTCTAATTTTTGTGAAGACTTTTTTTAATTTGCCTAATTTTAAATAACTAAATTTTGTTTGACAGAATTTACATTCAATGTAAATTTTTTTTTATTTAACGAAACTTGTAGCGTATTTAGAGAAATAATTTAAATTTTTACCAAACACACAAAATAATATAATAAATAAATAAGTAATAAAATAAACAGTTAAACACAATAAATGCAATATAAACTGGGAATTTGATTTTGCGATCTAAGTAATTTAACATACCGTTTTTAATAATAGCAACGAAATATGAGCAATTTTTAATTGATGGTTTTATTTTTTTGATAATTAATTTTTATTAACGGCTTGATAACTAAGGAAATTAACAAATTAAAAAAATGTTAATAATTATCTATTTGTTTAAAGTAATTCTGAAATAATGCAAATATCCATATTTAATTTTATTGTAAATATGTAATTTTTTTCATGGGAAATAAATCGTGAATTTCATGAACGGATTTCAAAATAAAAAATACGGCTCTCTTTTTATAATCTATATTGAATAAAATCAAATGTTTGTCTATTCACCGCTTAGAAGTTGCTATATTTTATGCATAATTTTACGTTTTGAGTAGAAAGAATTACAAAAATGTAAAAAACAGATATTCTGTCTGTCTGTCTGTCTGTCCAAAATATTTTGTACGGGAATTACTGAAGAACGGCTAGGTAAATTTAAGTCAAACTTGTCAATTTATTAGAGGTTTATATAACTTGAAATCATCAATTGACAGAAACCAAAAAAATTCATTTGAATCCGAGATATGCCCATAAACATTTTTTTTATTTAAAAGAATGAATAATCAATGTAAAAAAAGACAAAAAATAACTCATACGGTTAAAGATAACAATTCTAAAAATTTATAAACGTAGGAAACATTTATTATAATTTTTTATTTCAATATTTACAGCCATTCGGACTCGTGTTTAGTCTTAACTATAAAATTAAATACACGATGTATAACATGCAGAACTGTTAGACAGAATGCTGAAAAACAAGAAGTTCAACAAATTAATCAACGAAAAAAACCTGAGGAGTTAAGGCTTTTAATCAGGAATTTAAGACGAAAAAATTCACGAATGGAAGCTAAGGTAATAATTTAATAATTACCTTATTTTTTTAAGGAGAAAAAACCAAAAGATCTTTAAGATTCAAATACTCACAAATACTTTCAAATTTAATACGTCGCAAATCTTGATTTACATAATCTAAATTTAGTTTTTTTTTTAATTTCAATTAACCCAAATCTTAATAGTCAAAAATTAACTATTTCAAAAATGTGAATATTTTACTATTTGTTTTTTATGTGAACTTTCTTATATTCGTTAGTAGATTTTTTTAACTTTAAATAGTTTTTATTTGTTTTTATTTTACCATTTTTTTGTGGACTATCACATTATTCATAGAATTTTTTCTTTTTTTTTGCTTTATTTATTGTTTTATAAAATTTCTGTCACGTTTGTAAATTTCTTTTCTTAAATTTTCTAATATTTCTAAGATATTTTCCTTGTTTTAAAGTGTTATTTTTAAGTCCTTTTGACCTCATTTTTTAAATAATTCCCTGAACATTTTTATTTCACAATTTCCCCATTTTGTAGTCATTAAATAATATAAATAGTGTCGAAAAATTTGAAAATAACAATTAAAATTTCTTTTTTTTTTTCATTTTGTATTTACATGTTCAACATTAATTTATTTTCTGTATTTCTTTCGAACTTTGTCCATTTTTTCTAATTGAAAGCAATCAATTCATTTTTTGAACACGTCTTTTTTAAAAATAAACTTTAATATTAAACAAATTTATTACTTTTTTCAGGTTTCCAAATTGAAACTGATGGTGACCCATTTAAAAACCAAACAATGTGCGGATTGTCTTCACGAAAAATTTGTTCAAAAAACATTGACCCAAACAGACTCTGAAAGTTCAAATTCCAAAAAATAATGAATATTTTCATAGGTTTCTTTTATTTATTCAACGTATAAATTTATTAAGTTTATGAAAAAGTATTTTTTTTCAGAATAACATCAAGACTACGTTTGTTTCTTATTTTTATATAGATATTAAAAAATGTTACAATCGTTTTATCTATATATTTGTATATATGTATTGAAAACAAAAATTGTTTAATTTTGTAATAAAAAAAAGTGAACACCTTAAATGTACATTTTTCTTTCATGGTTCAAGTATAGTTTATTAAAATTTGAAAAAAGAAAAATCGTGTGACTCTTTTTATCGTTAAAAATGACGTCAAGAGTTAATTTGTAATGACCGAAGGTTTCCATGGCAACGTGATGTGTTCAAGGGGACTTCAACACACACGGGAAAATAAGAAAAATGTTTCTTACACGTGCACTTTGTTTATTCTGTCAATTATTATTAATTTGCATCGAAACACTAAACTTTAAGTTTTCAGTTTTGATTTAATTTCAAGAAACAGGAAGCTAAAAAGTGTTTAACAGAATTTAGAAACGTCGTTTTTCACGCGAAAGAAGCAGAAAAACGAATAAAAGAGAAAAAGTGGATCATGAATGATTTTAGTTGACAATGGATTTTTAAATAATATTTCGAAAAGATTAGAATGCAGAAATGGGTAATTGTGTGCGGATGACGATCGAGGAATTAAGACACCGAAGATGTTCTGAAAAGTATCAAATTTTATTTTCTTAACAAATAAAAGACCAAAATTTCCGTTTTCAAAAATGTATTTTGATTTTATTTAATTTGTATTTTAATCCTATTATAATTTTTTTGTTATTACAATTACACAAAGGCGTTTAAAAATTGTTTAAGCTTTCTTTTTATTTTTTTAGAACTATTGTGTTGCTTATGACTGGACTCGATAATTCTGGCAAAACGTCGGTTTTGAATCAACTCAGTGGTGGTATGTATTTTATTTCTATTTTTAAATATTTTTAATTTTCCTAAATTAGATATTGCCTTTAATTTTATTTAATATTAATAAATTAATTTCTTTTTTAATAAAATCTTTATCTCGAAAAATAATTTCCTTAATAGTTTACATGATTTTATACAGAACTTTGTATTTTAAACTTTAATATTGTTTGTTATAATAGAAACAAAAATTACAGAATATTTTTTTTTTTATTTAAAAATTATTAAATAATCATTCTTTCCAGTTTATAAAACTTTAGTTGAAAAAGTGTTTATTTTATTTTATTTGAGCCTTTTTTAACATTTTTTAATTACCGAGAAAGTTTTCAATATTTCTTTTTTTTTCAGATACGAGTCAAATTGTTTTACCAACAATTGGATTTCGTACAGTTTCTTTAAGATACAAATCGTGTAAAATAAAGATTTATGATATTGGAGGTGGTCCTCAGATCCGTTCGATTTGGAAAAAATATTACGGCGATGTAAGAAGTATTTATATTTTATTCTCTAAAACTTGTTCAACAATTCTATTAGATTTTTTGAAAAGAATTCTAATTTTTTGATAATTTTTTAACAGGTTCATGGAATTATTTACGTCGTGGATGCCAACGACTTATCGCGACTTACAGAAAACGGTGAAGTTTTCTGTCAAGTTATAACTCACGAACATATTTCTGGAAAACCAATTTTACTGTAAGAAAAAACCTTGTTTTTCAAAAAAATTATGTCTTTCAAAATATTTTACGTTTTAAATATTTTGGTTTATTTTTCATTCTGTTTATTTAAATTAATTTTACCTAATTTAAGTTACTTTTACTTATTCTATTTAATTAATAATTTTATTTAATTTTTATTAATAATAACAAATTTTTATCTGTTGAAATTCACATTAATATTAGAAAGTTTAAATAAAATAAAATTTGAATGAATTAAAATAGAAACTATTAAAATTCAGACACTTGAATATGATTTTGGTTAAATGTTGAAGTTCAATAAATAATTTGACGAATTAACATCAAGATAAAATTTATAAAAATTACATTTTTAATTCAGATCCGAAAATTTGAAATATTGAAAGTTAAATAAATATTTAAACAAGTAATAATAATTTTAATATATATTTAAATAAATTATAATGAGTTGGAATTATTAAAATCAATTAAAATTTTAGACACCCTGTTCTTTTTATTTCAATTTCTATAATATTATCAAATTGTAAATTTAAAAAAAAAAAAGAAAAAATAATTGAAATTGAAAAAGTACCACAAATTTTGCAAATTAATTGAAAAATAATGAAAACAATTTAAAATTGTCGAAAATAGTTCAAAAGTCATAGAAATATTTATAAGTGGAAGAAAATTGTTCAAACCTGAGAAAGATTATTGAAAAGCTTAAAAATTAATTTTAAAAAATGAGAATAATTAAACATTACGGAAAATAATTGAAAAATGCTAAAATCAATGAAAAATTGAAAAAAATAATTAAAATAAGTAATTGAAAATTTAGGCAATTAATTCAAAAATAATTCAAATTTGGAGAAAATAATTGAAAATAATTATTTATTAATTTGAAACATAAATGGGAAGATTCCCTTTATTAATTAAAAAAAGAAAAAACTAATATAATAGAAATAAAACTAGAAATAATTTCAAATTGAAAAAAATATTTAAAATAGAAGAAAAATAATTAAAAGAATTACAGAATATAATTGTAATAAATGAAAGTTAAAAATTGAAGAAAATGTAATTGAATTTTAAAACAGAATTGCAGCTTTTGGACATTAATTAAAATATTTAAAAATTGAGAAAAATAATTTAAAAATGACAACAATAATTTTAAAAAATATAGAAATATTTTTAAATTGAACAAAATAATTGAAATTTAAGAGAATTATTTGAAAATAGAAAAAATTAATTGAAAATAATAACAATTATTTTACATTATGTGTTTTTTCTTTAAAATTTGCAAATAATGGTAATTTTTATCCAATTTTGACAAATAATAGATCATTTTAATCTTTGAAATATTCTTTACAAGTCTGTTAGTTTGGTTTTCTTAAAATCTTTTTTGTTTAATAATTATTCAACAAAATATTATTGACAAAATCCAGCGAATAGAGATGTAGAGAATGTTTCAAAGATTGATTAAAAATATTGAAACGGATAATTAAATTTGCATCAACAATTGGATACCAAAGAAATTAATTGTAATTTGAAAAATAATTAAAATTTGTAAAACTAAATGAAAATTGATGAGAGAAATTGAAAATAAATGCAATAAATAAATTGATTTAATGTTAAAGAAAATAATTAAAACTGAAATATTAATTGAATAATTTAAAGAAAATAATTGAAAAATGGTAAAAATTGTTGAAAATTGCAGGGATTAATTGAAATCATAATAGAAAAAAACAATTAGAAATTGAAGAAATTTTTTAATAATTTGAAATTTAGCTTGAAGCGTGGATTAATTAATTTTTTTCAAAATGAAAATAACTATGTTTAGATTAGCGAATAAACAGGATTTGAGGGGCGCAATTGACGAACTGGATATGGTAGATAATTTAAATGTAGAAGAGTTGGCAAATTCAATGAAAAGTCCAACAAGAGTAGAAATTTGTTCCTGCATTTACTCGGATCCGAATGTAATTGGAATCAGTGAAGGTTACAGGTAAAAACCCTCTTCTATTTTATTAAATAAAAAATTAGAAGAATAATATTCTTTTTTCTAGATGGTTACTGGAAACAATACTGAAAGACTACAGCACTTTAAATAGTCGAATAAAAAAATGCGAAACTCCAAGGTATCGAAAATTGTCAGCCAAGTCTTCCCTTTTATCAAAAGCAGGTTCATCCAATCCTTTCAAACCCATAAGAGAATTCCTCAAAGACAGGGTAACTACATCAATTAAAAAACTAAGTCAAATAACAAAATTTCTATAAATATATAATTAATATTAAAATAGTTATTAATCATAAAGAAAAAACGAATTACCAATTGTAAAATTACAAATATTTCAGAATTCTGTAGCGCCGGCAATTGAATAATCAAACAAAAGGCTTTTGTAGAGACTGAAATTTACTTCAATTTCTCGAATTGTGGACAAACAAAAATCTCAGGGTGCCTTTTTAAACTTTAAGAGAACTCGGACTTAAACAGATGTGAATATTTTTAACAAGAACTACACAAGTTTTGAATCAACAAAGTATATTTAATGACATTGAGACAGTTAATTGACGAAGATTTGCTTCGCAATAACATTTTCTTAAACATTCTTTTCTTCAGTAATCATTCCATTGAAGTGCAATAGCGACTCGTACAATATTTATAACGAAGAAACAACAGTCACTCTTTTTTTTTTAAACTTTACCTAATAATAATAATTATAATATGCCTAAGTATGTAAACAAATTACATTTATTCGACCTACCTGTACTAGTATCCTGTACAGTTAAAAAATGCGAATAGAAAAGACGTTTTTGACCTTTGGAAAATAAAATTAGTGCCTCTACCCGTGTGTGTAAAATATTAACTAAACTAGAGATTTCAGAGACTAGGCTTCGATTTGTAATTGAGATAATAAATCTTCTACTACTTTTATTCCTTCTTCTTCTTCTACTTTCGATTTGTACAAATTGTCCAGCATTTTGACCACCCATTCACTCAATTTTATTGCTTCTTTCTTTTTTGAAGCCGTACTCCTCACAGAAGACGCAATGTGATTCGTTGCCTGCAAATAAATATATAAATGTAAATAATATCAAAGTGTTTAATAATTTTGATTAATCGGTTATGTTCCTGGTTAATAGACGTGTGGATAAAAGAGAAGCAATTTTTCAAAAGTTGATAAATCCATTTTTCAAAAAAGTAGAGATTAAAATTAATTTAAAATATTCAGAATATTGCAAATAAAAATTTAAACAAACATTTCATTAATAAAGAATTTTCAATTTGAAAACATCTGGACTGAACCAGGATAATTTATAATTTTTATTACTTTTACTAGAAAAAATTACAAAAACCTTTAAATTCTATTTTTATGGTAGACTTTAATTAAAAACAAATCATCTTAAATCTAAAAAACATTCCTGTATAAATAATTCCTTATACTTTTTCTACTTTATAATTAACTTTTGGAGTTATGTGCATTTGTTTAATTATCTCAAAAAAAACTTATCAAATTTTGAAAACTTGCTTTTCAAATAGTTTAATATTTTTTTTTAGTTTCTTTTTAGGCGTATTATTATTCTCCACATTTTATCTAAATTTCATGTCACTTAAAAGCAAGCAAATAAAAAAATATTATTTATAACTAAGTAAAATATTCATTAAATATAATTAGCACTTTATATGATATTTAAAAAAAAGTAAAAATGCCGAATTAATTATACGCCTCTTTGGTTTTTATTTACCAATAACAGTCCATAAAGTGCTCGAATATTGCTTGGATTCAATTTTATTGCTTGGCAGAAATACGACTTGGCCTGTTCTATATTTTCAAATCCTCCCTGAAAATTAGAAAAAATTATTAGAAATTTGTGAATATCGACAATGATTTAAAGAATATTTCACTTTTCTAAAAAATGTATTTAAAAATAAACAAGACAAATTTTATTATTTTCTTTTAATACTTTTTTTATCAATTTTTAATCGTAAATCCTTCAGACGCTTTCAATTTTTATTTTCCAAATTCGGTTAATTTTTAAATTTTCATTTATCTCCAGATATAATTTATTTGAAAATTGTATTTATTTGCAAACTTAAGTTGCTTTCAAATTTGTTTTTTTAATGTATGATAATTTTAAAATTTAACATAATTTAAAATCCAAGTTCTTTCAATTCTAAATCACATCCAATTTCACAGATATTTTCAAAATTTAGCATTTTTATATTGAAAACTATTGCAATTTGGAAACATTTTTAAATTTCGATTTATTGTTTAGCTTGTCTTTATTTTTGTTTAAATTTGATGTAATTCTAAATTTTTCTTATGTTCAAATCCAAGAAATTTTTTAATCTGAAACTTATATAATTACGAAAAATTTTCCCAATTTGTTATATTCCCATTACATTGTTTTTCTAGTTTATTAAATATTAATACTGTTTTAAAATTTTTTTAAATTTCGTTTTTAATTTAAACATTAAATAAATTTTAAAAAATGAGTAACTAACGAAATTGATTTTTTACAAACCTGAGAATATTTTATTTCCGCGTATCTTTGATAAATTAAATGACTATGGGGATTGTGAAGAATAAGTTCTTCCATACAAAATGCAGCTTTTGAATAATCCTGCTCCTGTAAATATAAATCGCACAATTCGTGCCAGGCCTCTTGATCACTCATGAATCTGAAAAATAAAATATTACAGAATATGCAGTTCACTCTGATAATTTAAAATCATCTTCTAATATTATTTTATTTTTTAACACTAATTTAACTATTTATAATAATGAATCAAATTAAAATTTAAGAAAGTACTTTTTAAGATATTCTGAAAGTTCCTTGATAGCTTCTGATATTTGTCCCTTGGCTTTTAGAATAGCAATTCGTCTTTTTCTAGGAGCTGCATTAGTTTCATCTCTTTTAATTATCGAATCTAATACTTCCGCTGCTTCGTCATACCTGTCAGAATAAAAATAAAAATTAATTTCAGCTTAATTACAGGATAAAAAATATACTTTTTTTCAAAATGATATATTTGTGAAAAGTACGTTTAAAAATTCTATTTTAGAAAAATAATTCGAAAAATAAACGGTACGATATAAATCTTTTTTAAAAACGAATGTATATCGCACTTACATTTCTAATGCTTCCAAATGCATTGCATGATACTTGTGCACTCGAAGACTTCCAGGAAATTCGTTCATTAAGACTTTTAAACATTGTTCGGCTAAAGCGAGACGATAACAATCTAAAGCCGCTATGCAAACTTGCTCCAAAACCAGATATTCTAAACAGAATTAAAAATCATTTTAATTAAACATTAATTTTTACATTATATAAACAAAAAATCCAAATTTTTTTATTGGTTTTACAATGTAGAATACTTTTTCTACAAAAATTATTACTAAAACATGCCAATTGGAAAAGGTAAGACAGAAAAATAAAAAATAAAATTTTATAAAAATGTAAAAATTTCCTTATTTCTACAATTTTGAGATAAAATGTACACTTTATATAAACCAATTGGTATACTTTATAATTTACAATATTTTTGCAAAGGAACTATAGTTGAAAAAAAAATTCTGGGGCGGATGATTCAATTCTAAAACTTATTAATTTAAAATTGTTATTTTGTAGAATTTCTTTAGACACTATGTATTTCTTTTTTAACGAGTTTTAATTCTTCGAATTTATTTTTAATCCAATTTAAATAAATCCGAATTTTTACTTAACATAATTTTTAAGTCACCGAATTCACATTTAACACAATTCTCATTCAATAGAACTTTAGGTGAGTAGCATTTTTAAATACCAGAATATTCAATTGACAGAATCTTCATTTTTGTACAAAATTCTGTTAAATGATAATTCTGTTAAATCAAAGTTCGGTTAAATTCGAAATTCTTTAAATAAAAAAGTTGGTTAAAAAGAAGTTCTATAAAATGAAAACTCTAGTAAATATAGACTTGGTGTCCTAAAATAATATTAGAAAATTTAAGAAAAAATGCCTAAATTATTTTTGTATTAAATCAAGAAATAATATACGAAAAATAGTAAAATTTAAAAATCATAAATTAAAACTACAAAAGAATAAAAATAAAATATTTTTAAAAAATTAAAACACTAACAGATATGTTTTCAAATTAAGAAAATAAATAAGAAAATCCATGAAAGAACTTTTAACAAATGTTTTAAAAATGAAAGAACAAATAAATTGAATGAAAATTAAACAAATTTAACGTGAAGTCAAAAAGTTTTAAGGAAAGGGCAAAACTAAAAACATCAAATAAAAAATAATAAAGCAATATTTGGAAAAATGAAGAAAACCTGTTTAAAAAAAATTTAATAAACTTTGGAAATTTTAAAAGAAAACACAAAATACAAAAATTGCGCAAAATAAATTTAAAAAATAAAAAACAAATTACTTTAAAAAAGAGAAATTTGTTTAAAATACAAGATAAATTTTTTAAACAATTCTAACAATAAATTCTTTTTTAAAAAATCATAAAATCAAGAAATTTTATGAAAGAGGAAATAAATTTTCGAAAAAATAAACGAAATCTAAAGAAAATTAAATAAATTTCCAAAAATCAAGTAAAACTATAAAAAAATCGTAAAATTAAAGAAAAAATTTTATTCCTCACTAATGTATGAAAATAAATACATTTTTCTAAATTTGTTAAACACAAAATTGTGTAAAATAAACTGAAATATCTTGCGTATGAAGAAGAAAATTAAAGAAAATCAGAAGCACGAAAAAAAATTTGAAAGAAAGGAAAAATTAACCATAAAGTTAAAAAATTAGAAAAAGTTGTAAATACTTGAAATGAAATAAAATGAAATGCTAATAACGAATTCATTTTTTAATATTGAAATAATTTAAATTAATTAAAACGTAAAAGTTTAAATAAATTAAAGTTTGATTTAATTTGACCCTCTTTTGACCATTTTAAATTAATATCTTAAAATTATTCAAGAATATAAGATTAAAATTGAAATTCTCAGGATTTATCTACGAATTCTCTGAATTTTGTTTCAAATTCCCGAATCGTTTTAAAAATTCCTGGATCTTTTTACAATTTCCCGAATTTTTTTTACACTTTGTAAGAAAATTTAAACATTTCAAGCTTACAGATATAAAATTGTGATTTTTAAAGTTTTTGTAAGATCTCTCCCCGAATAATTTAATCAGATTATAATGATGATAAATAATATTCCTAAAACATTTCTGACTTAAAAGAACTCCTGCCAGGACTGATAAAAATCATGATTTTTTTAGAAAAACCAAAAAAATCCGATTTTTTTTATTTAAATCAAAAATTGATATTTTTTAAATACAATCAGTATATAAAATCTCCAAATGTTTATTTGTAAGTAATTTATTAAAGAAATGAAGTAAAAATAAAAAAACAACACAAGAATGAAACTGACATTATTATATATAAAAAGTAGAAATTTTTTTCAAAAGATTAAATTATTTACGGACATTTTTTTAAACTAAAATAATAAATAAGATGATAATTAAGAAAACGTTCAAATATATTACTGAAGTGAACAAAATTTTAAAATTCGAAAAAATAGAGAATTATTTTACAAATTGAATAAAAAAAGAAAGAAATTGTATGAAATAGAAGAGCGATGTTCAAATGAGAACATGTAGTACAAGATTAAATTCTCATAATTTAAAAGAATAGGTAGAAGTTTTTAAAAAAACAGAAAATTTAAAAAATGTAGATAGATAAAAGCACCAAATTATTGTTTTCAAAAATTCGAAGTTATAAGATAAAAACTAAACAATTAAAAAGAAGGAAAAATGCTTCTTAAAAATGGAAAAATGATGACAAAAATTAAAGAATGAATTAAAACGCAAGTAAGAAGTAAAAAAATAGTGAAACATCAAAAAAATTAAATAAATAGAAAGAAAATAGAGAAATGTTTTTTCCTTAATCTAACAAACTTAAAAAATGTAAAAAGTACAAAAAATAAAAAGACCACAAAAGAAACTTAAAAATCCTTTAAAATAAAAATGTTTAAGTAAATTAAACGAAACACATTTTTATAATATTACACTTAAAACAAGTCCAACAATAAATTTAGAAAAATAAAAAAAATCTGAAAACTTTATGGAAGAATAAGTTTGAAAAAAATCTCCCAAAAAATACACAAGATGTGAAAAAAATTGAATAAACTTACAAAAAAATGAGAGTACTTATTTTTAAAAATATGGAAATATTCATGAGAATCAACGTAATAAAAAGTTGAGTGATTGTTATACATAATAACAAAATTGTATAAAATAATATTAAATGATTTGCATAAAAAAAAGAAAATTGAAGAAAATACTAAAATAAAAAGACAAATAAAAAAAGAGAAAAAATGTCAAAAGTAAAATTACCTAGAAAAAAACTTAATATTTTATAAAAATAAGAAATTATAAGATAAAAATTAAACAGTTTCGAAACATTTAAATCTCTTAGAAATCTTGTAAGAATATTAAAAAAAAGGATTATTGTGAATATGAAAAATAATTAATATTATTTTGCATTAATTGATATGCATTTAAATTTGAATTAATTGAAATTTGAAAGTTGGAACAAATTGGAATATGAGTTAATTGACGTTTGCAATTTATATAATTAAAATTACTTAAAGATATAAAAATTTAATATTATTTTTTTGCTATCTTCATACCAAAAATTTATAATCGTAGGCATTTTGATCATCTGTATAAGCACAATTTTTTAAATTTTATAAAGATTTAAATATTAAAATTGAAATTTTGAAAATTTATCCACAAATTTGTGGGTTTTTCTTTAATGTTTGCGATTTTTTACATGCAGTATTAGACATCCGGAGAATCGTAAAGTTTTTTTGATTTAAATCATGATTTTAATGCAAATATCCCAATGATTTAAATCAGAATTTAAATCAAAGTGATTTAAATCAATAACAGTCCTGATTCCTGCACATAAACTTACTCTCATTTCCAAGATTATTTATTTTCGAATTTAATGTTGATTCCCATAGATCAACAACATCCTTGCTTTTCCTTTCAGAATTTTCTCTCCAAATTCTAAATAAGTCTCGAACCTCTGAAAAATAAAATAAAATTTAAGAGAATATTTAGTTTTTTAATATTTTGGATTCATATTTTTATTATTGACCCGCCTTTTTACTAATTTAATATTTAAATTAATAAAATAATTAAATTTAAGTTTTCATTATTTTATTATTTGTTTATAAACTTTTTTCAAAACTGTGGATAGAAAGTTTTTATTCAAAAACAAGAAAATTGTCTGCTCATTTTAAATCATTTATTAATCTTAAAATCACCTACGAAGATTTTATTTACAAATTTTTTACCCACAGTAAAAATAATTAGAAAATGTTTCAATAAAAAAATATTCGGTTTTCTTATATATCGAAAAAACGTTGCCAATAAGAGTTAAATCATTTTCATTATTAAACTATTTTAATTTAATATAAATCGATATTGTGAATAGACAAAGAAAATAAAATGAGAAATAAAATATCGTAAAAGAGTTTCAAGATAAGGCATGAAAACTTAGTGTAAAACTAATACTTTAAACATTTCAAGGAAAACCTTGGTGTGTGTGAATTGCAACTTATAGAAATAGGTTAGAAAGGTTATAAATAATTAAATGACATTAATTTAAAAACTAGACATGTATTGACTTGAAATAAAGAGTTCAATAATTATTATCATTCAGCTAAAAATATATAATTAATCGTTTCCTTATTCTAACCCCTGTTCGATTTAAATAGAAAGGAACTTCTTTTATAAATTAATTAGTTTATATCGTTTATATGTTGAGAAACTTTAAACATTGACTCACCTGTCCACGTAAGTCCTTCGTAATTCGAATTCATAATTCAAGTCCAAAAAAGCGCTCTTAACAGAAAAAACAAACTCAATACTGAAAAATTAGGGGTTGACGTGTTGCAGATGTCAAAATTAATGCAAAGCAAAATGACAATATTTAACACCTGTTAAAAACTCGCGACCCTCGCGACTATATAATCCAGGTTTTAGTTATCAATCGAAGGGTCAATAACCCTGAAATTTAATAAAGAAAACTGTCAAGAAATAACACTCCCGCTGTTTTGTGACTAAAATTTCTGTTTAATAACTGAAATTGTCTAAAAACAAGATATAAAATTGACACTAAATATTTAATTCTTCGATTCTAAATTTTATAGATTTTTGAGGTTAGGTTAGTTCGCCATTGTTATATATATGACGTATATATATATGTAAACCGATTTGAATGAACAATGCACTTGAATTTAAAAAGCACTGGAAAAAAATGTCTTTTATTGAGAAAGTTTAAATTGATTCGCAGAACGGATGAGTATTACAATTTTCTCATAGTTGAAAAAAGGCTAGCAATTTAGTTGGAAAAGGGAAATAAAATATTAACGAATTATGGGTTTTAATAATGACGCATCACGTGATCGATCGCCTGCTAATGTGAACGATCTGCGCATGCGTAATTGTACCAAGTTAAAACGCGCTGCTAGTAATCGGCTGTATTGTTGATGAAACGAAAGGAGAAAAAAGACTGTCGTGAATTTCTCTTGAACGCAAATACACAAGTATAGTTGAGTGTTTTTTAAAAAGTGTGAAAAAATGGCTGCAATTTCTCAAGAAGAAAGCGACAATGTCCCTTTAACGAACAATGACATGGGCGACGCTTTTGGCTACGGAAGCAGGTGAGGTTAAAAAATGCTTTGATATTTTTATTTACAATTTACAACCATATTGCCCCCCGCATTGTGATAGAAAGTCCTCCGTTAACTATTGATACAAACTGCCTCAAGGACTAAATTACTACGCTGAAAATTTATCCTTGCTCGTTTATACTAGTTTTAAAAATAATTTTAATCCGTTAAAGTTGTCCCAAAACTGGTTTAAGGAACAAGTGGTTTCTGTTTACACCGTTATCGATTTTTCACGAGACAATGGAAGTACTCGAAAAAGTGAATTTCAACGTAGAATTGAATGATAATAGTCAAGGATTGTTGGGAAAATGACAGATTTCAAGATTGTGGGTTTGAGTAAATAAATTTATTTATTAATTGATCGAGTTTTGTTTAATGTTTAAATAATTTAAAAATGAGTGAAGGATTCCTTTGAGTACAATGGGAGAAATAATGATAACAGTAATGATAATAATTATAATAATAATAATATTTTTAGATAGAAAGATATTTCTATATAGATGTATGTGATAAATTCGTGAATGTAATTCAAAAGATATGCGCAAAAAGTATTTTCAAATTAATTAAAAAATAAATCAACTAAAAAATTTGTAAATATTTGGTTTGTG
The DNA here is from genome assembly GCA_037103525.1 of Ganaspis brasiliensis. Classification (NCBI taxonomy): domain Eukaryota; kingdom Metazoa; phylum Arthropoda; class Insecta; order Hymenoptera; family Figitidae; genus Ganaspis; species Ganaspis brasiliensis. The sequence continues at coordinate 2,786,253 of JAZKLR010000311.1, forward strand.
GGAGATTAATTTTATTTAGGTATTTATTTATAAATATACGAGTTAGCCCTTTAACTAAACCAAACTACAATAGAAGAATTAATTTAAAAAAAAAAACATATAACTAAAATATAAAAATTTATATTATTTTTTTTTAAATTTAATATAAAAATAGGTTTTTAAAATTTTCTGAATGTATGCAAAAATATAAAAGGGAAAATCAATTGACAACTGAGGGAAATTACTTTAAGAATGAAGAATTTAAAAGAAATATGAAATCAACTTGTAAACAATACAAAAATTTTATTGACAGTAGAAAATTTAAAACAAATTCTAATTTAAAAACAATAATCAAGAAATCATGCGATTGTCGACGAAAAAATGATAAAATTAATAAGAAAATGAAGATTTTAAATTGTACAATGGTAAAAAAAGAGAAGAGTATAAAATATTTAAAAAAAAGTAGAAGAATTATATAGGTATAAAAAATCAAAAAAGAAATCTAAAAATTAGAAACAGATGTTTAAAAGAAAAAAGAAAGAATTTACTAAAGGATCCATCAGTCTAAAAAAAATAGAAAAAGTAAATGAAAATTTGCGAAAAATTAAATAAATTTAATGAGTGTATTTTAAACATCTAAAAATATTCAAAAGTCTAAACAATAATTAATAAATTCTAATAGAAAGTAAGGGAATTTTAAGAAATAAATTTGAAAGAAATAAGCATAAAAAAATGTATAATTTAAAAATATTCTTTTTAAATTTATTTAATTTAAAAAAATAATATATTATAAAAAAATATAAAAATTGCAAACTAGGTGAAAATTATATTCTATCGATTCGTTTTGAGATGCTTTTTTTATTCATTAAGTTGAATTTTCAGCATGAAAAAAAAAATTCGTCAAAAAACGATATTTTTCGATTAAAATTTTTTTTCTTTTCGACAAAAATTATTTTAAAAAAAAGATCGTTGGGGCGAAAAAACTATTCTTCTAACTAAATCTACTTCCCTTTTTGATTTCAAATTATCCGTTGATGAATTTTTATCTTCACCGCCAATTATTTTTTTCAAAGGCGCCTTCGAGAATAAAAAAAAATCTCCTAAAAAAATGATAAACTTACATTAAAAAGAAACTACTTGTCTGTATAAAATTAATATTTTGTGAAAATTATATAAAATAAATTGCAATTTTCAAATTCTAAGAAAATAAAAATTTTCATGTTTTTAAGGGGAGGCACTACCTTTATTTTGATCCTTCAAATTTGAAGATTCTCAGAAAGTTATGATTTATTTTTCTTGCATCATTTGGGATCCATAAACATGTTTAGGAAAGTTAAAAATATAAAATCTGAACTTTTAACCAGTTTAGAATTTATATACTTCAAAAATTTCAATTTTAATATTTTATTCTTTATAAAATTTAAAAAATTGTGCTAATACTGATGATCAAAATACCTGCGATCTAAAAATTTTTCATATGAACATGTAGCACAAAATAGTATTAAATTGATATAGCTATTTTTAATTCATTATAATTTAAATAAATTCCAAACGTCAATTAACTCATATTCCTATTTGTTCAAACTTTTAAATTTCAATTAATTCAAATTTAAATGCATATTAATTAATGTAAAATAATTAAATAGTATTAATTATTGTTCAAATTCACAATAATCCTTTTTTTAATTCTTACAATTTTTCTAAGAGATTTCACTGTTTCAAAAATTCTTATAATTTTTTATTTTTACAAAATTTTAAGATTTTTTCTCCTTTTACTTTTGGTATATATTTTTTGTATTTGTCTTTTTATTTTTAGGATTTTCTTTAATTTTCTTCTTTTTCTGTAAATTATTTAATATTATTTTACACAATTTCGTTATTATAACATTCACTAAATTTTTTATTTAGTTGACTTTCATAATTATGTATTTTCATATTTTTAAAAATAAATGCGCTCATTTTTTTTGTAAATTTATTCAATATGTTCTCACATCTTGCCTATTTTTTGCGAGATTTTTTTGCAAACTTATTTTTTCATAAAATTTTCAGATTTTCTTTATTTTTCTAAATTTATTGGTTAAGTGTAATGCATATTATAAAAATGTTTTTTTGTTTAATTTGCCCAAACTTTTTTATTTTTAAAAGATTTTTAAATTTCTTTTGTGGCCTTTTTATTTGTCTTAATAAACATTTTTTATTTTATTTTTCTTAATTCTAAATAGTAGCTTCTTATCATTTTTTTTATATTTTTTGTACTTTCTACATTATTTTTTATAGTTTGTTAAATCAACAAAAAAAAAAAACATTCCTCCATTTTCTTCCTATTTATATAATTTTCTTGATGTTTCTGTTTTTTTACTTCTTGCTTTTTAATTAATTTTTCAATTGTTGTCATCATTTTTCCATTTCTTAAAAAAAATTTTTCTTTATTTAAATTTTTTAGTTTTTATCTTGTAGTTACAATTTTTGAAAATATTTGTCGATGCTTTTATCATTTTTTAAATTTCTCAATTTTCTACTTTTTTCTGCAGATTTTTTGAAAACAGTTTCTACTTTTTTATATATATTTTTATGTCACTGTTTTATTCTTGTGTTGATTATTAATTTTTTCTTCATTTCTTTAATAATGTCCATGCCATTTTTTATTGAAAAGAATTTTCTCTTTTTTTTAATAGACTGTTTTCTTATCTTTTTACGTTCTTGTTTTTTTTATATAATTTATTATTTTTTCGTTGCTTTTACCTAATTTTTTTAATTTTGCGATCATATGAATTAGAAGATATTTTTTGGAAATTTTCTCATGTATTCGACATAATTTATTTGATTTTGGTTAAATGTTCTATTTATTCATTATTTTTTATTACATGTTCTCAGTTTGAAAAATAAACTACTTACAAATAAATATTTGGAGATTTTATATACTGATTGTAATTTAAAAAAATCAATTTTTGATTTAAATCAAAAAAATCAGATTTAAATCCAAAACATCCGATTTTTTTTTTATAAGCCCTGTTTTTTTGACAAATTTTTTTTTATAACTTTTCCAATTTTTATTTTATAATCGTAGGTCTTTTGAATGAAATATTCTATATGAAAAAATGGATCAATTTAATTATATAAAGTATACATTTTATCCTAAATTTCAAGAAATAATGGAGATTCTTAATTTTTAATGAAATTTTAATTTTGATTTCTTTAATATAACTTCTCTAATTGTCATTTTTAAGTAATAATTCCTTTATAAAAAAGAATTTTACAATGAAAAGCAAATTTAGCTCCTTCTATGAGAAAGCAAATTTTAGGATTCAAATAATGCAAGAAAAAAAATATAGCCTCCTAAGGACAATAAAATTTAAGGGGGTTTAATATCTTTTTTTAATTAAATGATGAAAATTGATGAATATAGATAATTGAGGTTGATTGAAATTAGGATTAATTACAATTTTCTATCAACTGAATAAGATGAACAGAGGATAATTAATATTGATTTAAATTTAGATCATCTCAAGTTTAAAGAAATTAAAATTTTAATAAATTAATATTTTTATTTTTTAATCCGATCGATCCATAAAATTGCCTGAAGTTTCAAATTAATTGACATTTAAATCGTTGAAAATAAAGATTTTTTAAAATTTATTCATTATTATATTTATTTTATAAATAAATAATTTCTATTTACAGGAATGCAGTTTCTCCTCTTCCAGGACCTCTTCGTACAGCTCCAACTGAGCGCTATGCTACCCATTACAACATGAGTCACACAAAACGTGGAGTTGCCTTAATTTTCAACCACGAATTTTTCACCATCAGTCACTTAAAATCACGTTCTGGAACGAACGTTGACTGCGATAATTTTGTCAATACTTTGCGTAACCTTGGCTTCGAAGTGAACGATTTCCACAACCTGACTCATAAGGATATAATAAAAAATCTAGAGAGAGGTATGAATATGTTACATCTCTGATTCATCCAAATTTAAGGGCATGCGATGAAGAATGACGTCACAGATCCTGGCAAAATTTCTCCGTCAACTTTCTCTTAAAATACTAAATTTTTTCACGAAAATTTGTACAATTGCAACAGGGCTGTAATTTTAAATCATGATTTAAATCGCATTTGCATTAAAATCATAATTTAAATAAAAAAAACTTGACAATTCTCCGAATTTCTAATACGGCATGTGAAAAATCGCAAACCATAAAAAAAACCCCCAGTAATTTGTGGATAAATATTGAAAATTAAAATTTTTTATTCATTATAAAATTTAAAAAATTGTGCTAATACAGATGATCAATTACCTCCTATTCCAATTTATTCAAACTTTTAAATTTCTATTAATTCAAATTTAACTGCACAATATATAATTAAATAATATTAATTATTTTCCATACTCACAGTAATTCTTTTTTTAATTTTCACAAGATTTCTAAGAGATTTCACTTTTTCTAACCTGTTTAATTTTTATCTTATAATTGTTTATTTAATTTTACAAAATTTTAAGATGTTTTCTTCTTTTACTTTTGATATTTTTTTTTGTATTTGTCTTTTTATTTTCGGATTTTCTTTAATTTTCTTCTTATGCCAATTATTTTAATAGTATTTTACCCCATTTTGTTATTATAATGTTCACTAAACTTTATATTTCGTTGATTTTCTTAATTATTGCCATTATGTATTTTTAAAAATAAATACGCTCATTTTTTTGTAAATTAATTCAATTTGTTTTCATATCTTGTCCATTTTCTGCAAATTTAGTTATTCTTTCATAATATATTAGATTTTCTTCCTTTTTCTAAAATTATTGTTGGATTTATTTTAAATGTAATATATTAAAAAAATATTTTTGGTTTAATTTTTCCATACTTTTTTATTTTTGAAGGATTTTTAAATTTAATTTGTTGACTTTTTGTTTATTTTTATATACATTTTTTTTTTTTATTTTTATTAATTCCAATTTTTCAGTGGATTCTTGACAAATTTTTTTATTTTTTGTACTTTTTACATTTTTTTTTATAGTTTTTTAGATTAAAAAAAAACATTTCTCCATTTTCTTCTTATTTATTTAATTTTCTTATTGTTTCACAATTTTTTTAGTCCTTCCTTGCATTTAATTATTTTTTTAATTATTGTCATTTTTTTATGTCTTAGAAACACTTTCCCTTGTTTTAAATTGTTTAGTTTTTATTTTATAATTACGAATTTTCGAAAACATTTATTCGATGCTATTATCTAAATTTATTAAATCTCTCAATTCAGTAATCGGCAGGAGTTTGGTCCTAATTTTTTAATCTTCTCTTTCGATTATAAACACATTTTTTATTCATTTTTAGCTAAAATGCCTTTTTGAACCAGCGAAAAATTTAAATAGTAGTTTTTTAAGAATAATTTATAAAAATTTTGAAAAAGTGACGATAACTGGAGCAGCGACAATAACTATTAACGTTTTTTTAATTATCTTCTTTTTTAGTTAAAAAAAAATGTCCGTAAAAAGTTTAATTTTTTTAAAGGAGTTTCAACTTTTTTATGTATATTTATTTTTTAATTTCCTCATTTTTTGAAAAACTTCAACTTTTTTATTAATGAAGAATTTTCTTATTATTTTTAAACAACATTTTCAATTATTTTTTTACTTTTTCTTATTTAGTTTCACGTTTTTTCCATCTCTTGATAATTTTCTCATTTTTAAATAAATTGTTATAGATATTTTTTTGTCCAATTTTTTTCTAGTTTCTAAATATTATTTCATTATGTTTACTAAATGCTTTGATTTTTCTTTTTCCTTCAGACTTTTTGACTTGTTCTTAAATTTGTTTATTTTTTCATTTCTTTCATAAACTTTTCAATAGTTTTAGATTGTTTATTCATTTTCTTCCTTTCTTTTTTGTTATTGTTTTTCAACATTTTTTATTAATTTTATGTTCTTTCCCTTCTTTTTTCTCAAATTTTAATTTTTTAAAGCCTTTTAATGTTTATTAATTTAATTTTAAATAGTAACAAATTAATTATTTTAAAGGGTAATTTATTGTCTACATAGTTTCTCATTCGTAGACATTTTTAGTTAATAAAAAAATTTCTGGCTTTTTATTTTCGTATATTATTTTCAATTTTTTCGTTTTTTTTTTATCTTTTTTCTCATTTTTTGTCCTTTTAATCTTGTTAAAATTTATCATAATTTTTTTCTACGTTTAAGAAATGTTCTTCCTTTTCAGAAATTGGGTAATTTTTATCTTATAATCTTTTATTTATTAAAAAAAATGGATTGGGTATTTTGTCTTTTCATTCATTTATTTTATAGATTTTATACCTTATTTTTCTCCTTTTTTTAAGAATATCCTTAATTCTCTTTTTTTGTAACTTTTTTTTTTATTTTTCCCTAGGTATTTTTAATACGTGTTTTTTTTAATTTTACTACTTTTCATGGATTAAAACATGATTTTCTAAATTTTAAAAAAATTTTGTCTTAAGGAAGGGAGGATTTTTATTTATTGAATTATTTGACTTTTTGGAGAATCGATTCTTTTTTTGTTGTTTAATCTTTCTTCAATTTGAGGAGTTTTTTTTAATTTTATCGATAATTTATTTATTTCATCCAAAAAATTTGTAGTTTTATTTGATTTAAAAAAAAAATTAAGCCGTCATTCTTTTTGTAAAAGTTTTACTATTTTTATAAATACTATCTTATATTATTTTTACATTTTATTATTTTTTAGTACCTTTTTCTCATTTTTCTATTTATTCATAATATTTTTAAATAAATTTTGTAATGTTTTTATATATTTATAATAATTTACTAGATTTTTGTCAAATACTTTCTCCATTTTTAAAGTAATTTTTTATTCTTCTTTATTAATTTTTTCGTTCTCAATTTTTCTTATTCCTTTGGACTTTGATTTGTTTAAATTTCCTTCATTTCTGAAGGAATCTTTTATAATTTTTAGTAAATTTATCCGGTTATCTTTTCCCTTCTTCTCATGATTTTTAAAACTTCTTCAAAAAAAGAAATAATAATAAATGAAAAATTATATAATAAGTACATTATTTTTTAATCTATTAGTGTCTGTTTTTCAATTCTAGAAACAAATTTTACAGGATCTGAAAAACTTGGTATAATATCATGGAATTTGATCCCAGATTTTTTGTGCGATAGACATGGATTATTGTCTCACTTTAATTGTTTTAATAAGTTTTAATAAAATAATTGTCGAATTTCAGAAAAATCGAATGTAAAAATTTCTAAAAGTTCTTTTTATTGATTTTTCAGTCGCTGAAATGGATCATACCAATCATGATTGTGTGCTGGTCGCTGTTCTTTCTCACGGAGAATTAGGTTTACTTTATGCTCACGACACACCGTATAAAGCCGAATCAATTTGGATGCATTTCACTGCCGACAAGTGTCCCTCTTTGGCTGGAAAGCCAAAAATGTTTTTTATTCAGGCTTGCCAGGGTGACAAACTCGACGGTGGAATTGCCCTGAAAGAACGAACTGAAACTGACGGAATGCCCCACAATACTTTCCGCATTCCAAGTCACGCAGATTTTTTGATTGCATACTCCACTATTCCAGGTATTTAATTAATAATCTCTTTCTTTACAGAATAAAATTTAATTCATTTTTCAGTATCTAAACCGGAAAAAATATTATCTTTGGCCCGGTTGAAACTCATAGAGACCATTTTTGAAAATCAATAAAGGAACACTTTTTTAAATTCGTTTTTATTTTTGTAATAATTAAACAATAAAAAAACAAGAACGGTTTTTATTTTAGATAAAAATTTAATGTGTCGGAAAATAAAAACCGGATTTGAAAACGATTTATTTAATTCTCTATTGATTCAATTTTAATATTTTTTAAATTTATCAAATTTGATGAATTTTTTAATTTAGGATTCTACTCTTGGAGGAATACAACTCGTGGATCGTGGTTTATGCAAGCACTATGTATGGAATTCCGTGAGAATGGAAATCGTTATGATATTTTGACTCTGCTTACTTTTGTCTGTCAGCGAGTCGCTATGGATTTTGAATCCAACACGCCAGACGACATGCGTATGCATCAACAAAAGCAAATTCCATGCATTACATCAATGTTGACTCGGCTGGTGAAATTCACTCAAAAACCAACAAACGGAATAGCCTCATAAACATGAAGGATCCCTAAATGAAATTAATTAATGAATAAGCAATTTTGTGAAATCTCTTAGTGGCGTGAAAATGCGATAATAATTCTAGACTTAAAATTTACAAAGATAAAATTGTGATCTTCACTTTTAATGATAATGCTAATCCAGTCTTTTTGATTTGAGAAATTCTTCTTTTATTTCGAAATATTGCAAATATATCCTAATATGAAAGTATAAATTTAAACGCCTTAAAGGTTCAAAATATTATAAATGTTTACCAATGTCTTTCATCTTCATTCAAGAAGAATAATGTCTAATTATATTTAAAGAAAAAAAAAAAAAAAGTAGACTGAAGATCTAAAATTTATGAAATCTTCTCTAGATATTTCCCGAATTATTTCACGCTTCTATGTCTGTATGCCACTAGATTTACGTAACTCATGCAATTTTATAAATATATATACATTTTATATATATATATATATATATATATACTTTATCAATTTTAGAAATATTTTTATTGACTGTATATTAAATTTAAATTTTCTTGACGTTAGATTTAAAGAGTATAAAAGTACAGTCAATATAGAGAACAAGATAAAGAGTTATGAAGAGAATCTTTAAAAATAAAGATTTTAATGCTTCATAATTATTATTAAATTACAAAAATAATAGCGCAATTATAATGTCAATTTTACGTAATAATCGTAAATTGTGATTCTTCTGAATAGTGCTATAGCTTTTTATAAAATTTGTATTTTGTCGATTTTTTGCATTTATTTTTTTCTTATGATAACTTTTGTACAACGATGGCATTTAAAAGCATTTATATTGTGAATAGAGAGAAATGAAAGCTACTTAAAACTATTTTGCTCAGAATAAAGCCTGGAGGTGCTTTAATGATTTATGTTAATTTTCCATATTAAAAATAGATATTAAAGGTACTACTTAAGAGTTAAGAGTCCCAAATAGTGAAATAAAATTCAAATTTTTTTTTATTTTACCTACTTTAAGAGATATATGAAATTATTTCACTTTGGATATCAATCACTTTAATACGAATTTTTATATTGTGCAGATGCAATAGAAAGATCTCATTGTTTGGAATTTTTGATAACGTGTTTACAATTTTGCTAGAAAAGTTTACAATGGCATATTTTTTGTGATGCCAAAGGCTCGACAACTAGAAATAGAATTGAATGTGATTCGAATAACATTTTTATATAAATATTTTAGAACTACATCAAAGCGAAATCGTGATCCCTTTTATAGAAAAATGTATTTTAGGTCAATGTAGTACTTTTTACAGAATCCAAATAAATACTCGTTGTATAAAAAAAAAACGTTTCTTCTTTTTACATTATTCACATTTTATATTTTGTCTTACTCGTGCTTAAAGGAGAATAACATTATTTAAAATTTAGGTTTCTGTATGATCCCGTTAAAGATTTTGAAATATAAAGTTAATGAACTTCAATAATGAAACAAAAAGAATAGAATTTTTCGGTTTATTGATTATTTATTAATAATAGATTGAACATTTTTTAAATGTAACAGAAGTACCCTTCATAAATTTTTCCTGTACAATCAAATGGCGTTCTTAATTAAAATTTTTTTTGTCTGTTACAAAAAATTTACAGGGAATTCTCTGGTTTTTTACCCCAAGTGTGTCTCCTCCTGAGACTGAAAATTTAATACCCCTTATTTCTTACAAAAGTCTATTTAAAAATGTATCTAGTGATTCGAGAAATTGCCGTCAATTTAGTACTATCCAACACATGTGCCCAATCCTGAACCTTAAACCCATATACCCTATACACATTTTCTCTTCATCATCCATCCAATACTTACACTCTTTCATATCCTCACCCATCCTAAATCTTAACACTGTATTCCACTTCTTCTCTTTCTTCCATACATTCAAATATCTCGGCACACCTTCATTCTTCACAACGCAATACCATCTATTATATCTAGATTCCTTAATTCTCACCAATCTCTTCTCCTGATCCTTTTTCCTTAGATGCTTTTATAATTCCTCCCAACTTTTCACCCTTTTTCCTCTTTCCTCCTTTCTTACCAACTATCTTTACTTCTCCCAACCAATTCTACTCTCCGTCCCTTTCTCATATCTTTCCATTACAGCCTTCAAACACATCTGTGCTATTCTACTACCTCCTCCTTTCCTTAGCTTCTCCTCAAAACCCCATACCCTTTTCCTTTACCCCACTATCATTTTATCCCTACTATATTTTTTTCGAATCATATACCCTGGGCAGCTTCCACTCACCCCTATCACCTACCTCAGAAACCTTTCATGCCATCTTTCAACCATCCCTCTCTCTTCATCCCCATATTTCTACACCATAACTTACGACCGACCACACCAACGCATCAAACATGCATACTCTTCTTTTCCGATCATTCTTAAACCTCTTCTCTATCCCCACACTTGGCCCATTACTTTACTAGCCTTTTCCACACTCTATCTCACATTCAACTCATTCGACCCATTCGACTCAAACCAATGACCTGAGTAACAAAACCCATTTACCTCTTCCACAACCTTCCCATTCAATCTCAGCACCTCGCCCCGCACATCCTTCCTTTTCCTGAATCTCACCACTTTAGTCTTATCCACATTCACCCACAAGTCTCTCACACACACATACTTCTCAAACTCTCTCAATAACAGCCTCATTCCAGTAGTATCCTCTGCAAGCAGCACCACATCATCAGCGTAAGTCAAGATATATATCCTCGATCTCCCTAGAACTACCCTCTTTTCCCTCTCCTCCATAGCCTTTCCTCCAAATTCGCTCTCAGCAAATTGAAAAGCAAGAGGCTCAGGGGACAACCCTGCAGGATTTCTTTCCATACTTCCCTCCCACTCTGACCTTCACTATTGAGTTGTCGTAAATATCCTTAATCCTCTCTGTTAAACTCTCCTCTTTTCCTCTATCCCTAATGTCCTTCCCCCTTTTCTTCTCCACTCCCCTCCTCACTAAGTGATTCAGAACCTATATATTGTCCATCATCCCCATTCCCTTCCTAAATCCCGTTTGATTATGTGGGATGCAACCTAATTTTTCCTCCTTCTTTTCTAACCTGCTCCTGATTACCTCAGCGTATACCTTATTCACCACAGGCATTATCTTCGTCGCCTCCAAACCAGCGGCTAAGGACAGGCTCACCAATGCCGTGGGTGGTCTGAAACTCTGGGAAAGTGCGACCCTCAGCGTTAGTGGGATGCAGGTACTCCAAAGAATGCTGAAGGCCACTTAATGGATTCCGGGTGATCCGGAAGAAGTAAAGGAGGTCTTTAAGGCACTGGAGGAGTACAACCCTTTACTAAAAACGTCGCCCTGCTAAATAGTTAGAACTGATGACACTCAGATGGCTGAAGCAACTGAAGGGAATAAGTTTCTTTCAGTTGTGTAGGTCCCTGAGAGTCAAGCGAGGGCTCTAGCAGCTTTTGATTACAGGACATTTTACCACCTGGGCAGAGTGTCTTTTAAAGTCACTGACCAAGTAGAGAAAGAGCCCGCGGTGAGATTGCATGAGGTACCACTAGAGAGATTCGGGAGAAATATTTTATCTGGTATAGGGACCCCAAGGCCAAGGGACCAAGAGCGTGTATCCTGGTGAAAGATGTTTTAGTTACTTCTTTGTTGGACTTGTGACTTAATGGCGGTGATCACTGACTTTAAAAGCATTGGAAGGACCGTCATTGGATCGGATTACTTCCCGTATGACGGAGAACCAATTCACTAGTAGAGGTTGCAAAACTGTTTGAGTACTGTAGGTAAGAGAGCTTCCACTGGTGTTGGGGTGTGATGATACTTGACACCACACGCTTTGGGGAAGATCTGACACTAATCAAAGAGGTGTGGACTTGTTGGAGTATTTAATTAATACTAATTTGGACATTCTAAATACACGTTCAACACCGACTTTCAGGACTAAGAACAGAGAGGAGGTATTTGATATAACACTCGGCTCTGATTCTATATCCAATAAGGTAAAAAAATGGAGATTATCTGTTGAACCTTCAGTTTCTGATCATTTATATTACAGATAACCTTTGAGCTAATGACCATGGTTGGCTCAACCTAAATGATTCTGCAATCCCAGGAGAATGGATTGATCTGGCTACTGGACTAAGCTAAAGAAAGCACTATCTAGATTGCCGAGGTAAATCAGGAATACTGTGACTCTTGACAAAACGGCGGAGTTTTTTACGAAAGTCGTTTAAACGATCTTTGAATGTAGTAGTATCGCAACTAAAACTCATAGCTACTAGCATCTGCTGGTGGAACAACATATTGGGCAACCTGCGTAATGAAACTAGGAGGTTGTTTAGGCGTGCTAGATGAAGTCGCACGGAGGAGAGTTGTGCCATCTATTTCAAGATGAGGAACAACTATAGGAATGCAATCAGGAAGGCCAAATAAGATAGCTGGACTACCTTTTGCTCCAACATAAATAAAGGAAAGAACGCGTCCAGACTGGATAAATTGCTTTCTGAGACACACCTTTACAAGGTCTAGTAGTAGCCATCCCGTATCCAGCCCTTTGGCTGGACTTCTCACGGCTAATTATGGTTCTCGGAATTGTGACCTCAGTTTGGATTAGGTGGACTATTCAATCATTTAGTCCCTACAAGTCGGCATGCCCTACATTATGCCCTCCAACGGCATCTCTCCTGTTCTTTCACAGAAATCAGGCAAAGATGTAGTCGGCGCGTTGGTAAGGCTTAGTAGGGCGAGACTGACCCTGGGATATGTTCCAGAGATTTGGAGGGGTACGAAAGTAGTCTTCATACTATACCTAAAGCTGGCAGGATTGGTTATACCCCACCGAAAAATTTTCGACCGATCAGCCTAACATCTTTCGTTTTAGAAACAATGAAAGACTCGTGGATAGATAGATTCGCTGTGAGATCCTGTCAAGCCATACGCTTCACAGAGATCATCATGCCTATAGAAAAGGACGCTCTACAAAAACAGCCTTGACTGGGGCTGTAAATTTGATTGATGGTCAGCTAGAGGTAAAGGGTTTTGCTATAGAGGTTTTTATGGATATCGAGGGGCCTTCAAGTTTAAAACCAGCAACACTAATGCGTGGATCTATAAGGCGATTCTGCTTCATAGGTTAATTTACACAACTGTGGTCTGGTGGAGCAGAGTCGAACTGTTGTCAACTATTTATCAACTTGAAAGTGTGAGGGGAATGGTCTTGAGGAGCATAACTGGGACGTTGGCTACTACACCTATAATATTCTGAGTGGAATTCTAGGGCTGGAACCACTACACCTTACCATCAAAGCAGAGGCGGTTAAATTTGCCCTAAGAATAAATGATGGATTGGGACGTAAGTATGCCAGGAGAAGGGGTTATCTAACATTTCCTGCTAGTTCGGTGGAAAAACCTATATTCAAAATGGGAAGAGATAAAATTACTCCAGAGTACCTCTTTGATAAGAAATATAAGATCAATTTATCGACAAAAGAGGTTTGGCAAAATGGATTCGTGCTCCTTCCCACCGATGGTGACATCTGGTTCACGGATGGTTCAAAAGGGGAAGCGGCTGTGAGTGCAGGTATATATCACGAAACGTCTATGGAAGGCTCTGCATTTAAGATTGGACCGTCTGTAACTGCTTTACAAGCCGAAACTACGGCACTGTTCTTTGTGTCTGGGAGGCTGGGGAGCTATGTCGGTGCAAGAATATATTTTTTCTCCCTGACAGGAAGGCATCATTATCGGCCTTGAATTTCTATACAACTACATCTCAACTAGTAGGGGGGTGCCATTATGCACTGAATCGTCTATCTGAGCCTAACCGGGTCACCCTCTTGAGGGTCCCAGGACACTCCGGGATTAAGGATAATGAGATGGCAGATCGACTATCAAAAGCGGTCCTGACCTACCTGCTATAATGTCACTAATGCAGTACTGGCCTTGGAATCCAAACAATGACTACTAGCAGAGAACCTAAAGGAGTGGAATGGCTATGCTGGCAGCAGGTAGGCTATGTCACTCCTTGGTAACACTATTAACCTGAAACGAGCTGTAGACTTCTGTAAGCTCAACAGGATGGATGCGAAGACCCTAACGCAAATATTAACTAACCATGGGGATCTTCGCTATCACCAGCACAATTTCGGCATCGTTAACGACCCTTATTGTAAAAACCCTTATCGGGCACCGGAAATCGAGGAAAACGGAGGTTTAAAATTGAACGATTTTTGCAGAATTTCTTAGTTTTTTAAAGTTAAAGTTAAGTCTGAGAGTTATTTTTAAAAATTTTCTTTCTTTTATTTTACTACGAATTCTATTCGTCCTGAGCGCAGCGACAGTATGGGTTCGCTCGGTACCACGCTGATTTGTTATCTAAGGAATAAGAATCATTGAGAATCGTGATCTAAATCAAGTTATTACGTTATCTAAAATGATCAATTTCTGAATTCAAATTCAAAATCAGTCTCATGGGAAATTCTGGAGATATTCTTTGCCCTTTGCTATCTAGCGAACGATACCAACCCACAGGACAATCTTTCCTTGTTGAGGCAATGGCGAGGCTATGACACCGGTTTGCTTTCTCTCCTTACGCTCCTTTACGCTACTGGAGGAGGCTCTGGGCCTTAAATTAGGCAAAACGTTTTTGGAGGGCATAAAGGGATTACCCAAGCGCTGTTGGTTGTACTCAACCATTCTCTTTTTCTAAATAATAAAATAATAATAATCTATTATAAGCTAACTTCTCAGCAACTTTAAAAAGGAAAGAGGTCAAAGAGATATAAAGCTGTATTTGGAAAAATGACGTTAAAATCTATTTCATCTAGACCTGGAGATGATTTAGTTTTACATGAATTGATAACTATTGAAAGCTTTGAGGGTGTAAAGAGGGCTTCTAAAAAGGGATTATAGTCAAAATCACTTGGGAAGTTGCCATGGAACACAGTAGGAGGATAGAGTTCATCCACTAAAGAGTGTAATCTGTCTATTTTTGCTTATCTGCTGAACATGAAGCTGTCGGAGGTTGAGTAAAAAGATTTTTAAAACATTTTATTATACACCAAACGTTTGTGAGGGTAGTGTATTTGTCCAAGAAATGGGAAAAATTTCTAAATATCCCTTACAAACTTATAAACACCCAGGCATGTTTCCAGACAAGATTTTCAGGGGGGTCATATATGAGAGACACTTAAGGGCATGTGCTACGAAGTTAAATTTTTCCACTGAACTTCCGTGCAAAAATTTAGCTCCGTAGCACATACCCTTAAGAAGGGAGGTAAATAGAGGGCTCTTCCAGCAAGACGGTCAATTTTTGAATTGCATTCATTTGGTGGTTATTGTTGCGGAATACGGAAATCCGAAGTGTATTACTTTTTAATTTTCTCTTTTTTTTTAATCAGAGCCAGAGTTTTATTTAAATAAACTTATTACGTAAACGTGAATGTGCTTTATTTAATGTAGATCCCAAAAGTTTCCAACAGATTATTTCTTTTTTCCTAACTGGACGGATAAATGCGTTGTTTTTATTTTGATGGTAACCATTAAATGATGTAGTTCGTGAAATGATGACACCAATTAGTTGATTTATTATATAAATAATTTTTTGAACCATTTTATTTCCTAAAAAATTTTTGAAATATTTTTCTTCCGGTATGCTGAGAACAAAGATTTTTATATAATATAAAACTTAAAATTATTGTATCTATTTTAATTAATGACTTTAGATGTAAACTCTTGTCAGTGCAATTGTAAGACTGGACAAAACGAAGTGCACCCGACAGTGTCTTCTGATAGAATGGACACAGTTTATACTGTGTAGATACTTATTATTTATTCTCTTTGTGGTTGATGTTTCTTAAGACTGACTGGTGGTTATAAGTTTCACTTTAGTGGAAGGTAATTTTTTATTCATTTTACAAATGCTTCTAAGAAGTAAAATTGTCTTTTGTATGGAACGGATGAAATGAATTTTTTAGTTTTTAATCAATACCAATGATAGACGCTCTACAATGTAGCTTATAATTAAAATAATAACTGTCTTGAGTTGAAGACGTACTTTTAATTATTCCTTTCTCTCTTTTCCAATACCTAGAAAAATAAGAGTTTGTGCTTTTTTAGGTGTAAAATTCTCTGCACTGTATATTATTGAACAGTCTTTCTTTTGCTGTCTTTCAATAAGCAGCCTATCACTTCTAGTTGAAGGAATAGATAAATAATAAACTTTGATGAAAATAGTTGTGAAAAAAGTCCTAATAATATCCTCACATCTCTTCACAATTCCTTTCTATTCGTTTATATTCTCAAGTTGTTTAATTATTTAAACTGTTAATTCAAAATAATTTAATTATCAGTTTTAAATACACAAGAATTCTAAAAAATCTATAACAATAATTTTAATGACAATAAATTGAAAACGACAGATTATGTCATCAGCAATTGAATTGTCATTGGCTGTAATGAAATATTTAGGAATTTGGAGACCTAGTTCTTTGGCCTCGAAATGGACATACGTACTTTATAATATTTATAACATTGTCATTATCACTTTTTTGGTTTATTGTTCGACAGTATTATTTATTAATATTTGTTTGAATTTTGAAGATTTTGATCTGGTTGCAGAAAATACTTCTTACCTCTCTGGACAATTTGTCGTATGTTTCAAAATAATATATATTTCTATTTATCGTAAAGATATAATCGTCCTAATGGACATGTTCCTAGAAAAAAATTGCATCCCTCGCACTGATCAGGAAATAACAATAGAATTAAAGTTTGCTGAATATGACAGGTTTGTGAAAAATGAAAGTGTGCAATAAATAACTGACAAACCTTTTTTTACCTAATTTGATAATTTTCTTTCTTCGCAAATAAACAATATATAGAGAAAAAAGTTACCTAATGTAATATAATGATAATGTTCATTTAATGATTCCTTTTATAGATTCAATTTAAAAGTTTTTATGAGTTCTTGCTTTTTTAATGTCGCTGCGATTATAATAGGACCTTTAACAAAAGGAAAGAATGTGCATTTACCTTTAAAAAGTTGGATTCCTTACGATATTAATACTAGGCTCCTATTTTGGATGACTTACATTTATCTCTCTTTAAGTTCCTGCTTAATGTGTGCATTGTTTCCTGCACTTGAATCTATTGCTACCATTATGATGCACCATGTTTGTGTGCAGTTAGAGATATGCAAATGCCGATTAATGAAGCTTCCTCATTTAGTAAAACAGCATGACACTAAAATTAACATTTGTCGACAAGAAACAAATCTTATTAAAAACTGCGTTCAACATCACATTTACATATATAGGTTAGATGATGTAATAATAACAATTTAATTAAATGAGCAAAAGTGTCTTTATTGTGTTATTCTAAAATTCTTCAGTTATCTGATTTACAAATAGAACATTAAACTTTTTTTCAGAATTGAAAAAAAATTGAATGATGTATTTAGTTTCATGGTGTTTATGCAATTTTTCGCAACTACAATATGTTTTTGCACTCTTATTTATCAATTATCAGAAGTAAATATAAAGAGCTTTAAATTTTGGTCCATTTTGGGAGTTGTAAATGTATATCTTATTCAAATATTTTTATACTGCTGGTTCGGAGACAAAATGACAGAGAAGGTTATGCAACTTTTTAACTATATTTAACTTCTTAAACTCCAACTTGACTTCATCTTAAACACCGTTACAAACTATTAATAATATTAGTAATTATTTAGAATCGCTGTTTTTTCAAATTTTGAAACTACAATAATACAAGTAACAACATTAAAAATTGGAAGGAGCATCTTAAGTTTTTCAGTTTACTGTGAAAATAAATGATTAATGTAACTGATTTTTACAATAACTTTCTGAGTATACTTTTATGTTTGTTTTCAGAGTTTATCTATCAAGGATGCAATATATGAAATGAATTGGACTTGTTTGACTAAAAAAACGAGAAAAAGTTTGATCCTTATAATGTTGCGTTCTAGCAGGCCTATTACATTAGAAGGCGCATCTGTTGTCACAATGTCTGTTGACACTTTTGTCAAGGTAAAGTAATTAAAAAACCAACACATCACCGGAAGTTCGATGAAAATTCCCTGAATATTGTCCGACATTTCCCAAATATTCCGACCTAATGAAATTTTGTGGAAAATTTTTCCCTGAAAATGTATTTCAAATTTTTAATGAATTTAAGTGTCTAATATTTCTACAATCAGTATGGGTTTTAGAGATTTTGCGCCCCGGGGCAAGATTTCTAAGGCGCCCCTTTACCTTGTTGGGGAAAAACATATATCTCATCAAAAACATCTTCGATGTAAATAGTTACGCCAAGTAAAAATTTTTCTAACTGTCAATACAATTTGTGAAATGACAGTTTGCCAAGTAAAGATATTTCATGTTTATCTGAAATTAGTTTCTTAAATAAGTCAACTTACACTTAAAAATTTTAAGTTTAAAAAAAGACCCCTAAGAAACCCCCCGCCCCCTTGAAAACCAGTTTATATGAGAGAGAAAGGGATAGTTATATATTGTCATCTCTCTCACTCCCACATAAAACCCCCACCAAGAAACTTTTCTGGGTACGCCGCTGTTCCAATTATAATATTTCCTGAATATTAGGTACGAATATTCCGGAAGTCTGGCGCTCCCCCAAAAACCTTGCCTGGACAGGCGCCTGCGGGAAGTGTAGTAGACCAATATTTAGGGAAATTTCAGGAAATTTTCGGTGATGTGTGGGATAATTTTTTTAATAAAAATATGTTACATGGGCAATCAGATTTTTCATTTAATAATTTTCCTATATTTTTTAAGATCCTAAAAGCATCATTTTCTACTTTTAATTTATTACAATCAACAACGAAATATTAAATTATTCAAGAAGATACACAACAAAAAATGACAATGAACAATATTAAGCGGATTTACTGTTAAATTAGGATGTTGATTAAGGAATTATCGAATTCTGAAAACTGAATGTTAACAGAATTCGGTGTAAATTCGGTGTAGACTGGGTGCAATCGAAATATTGAAATTAATAAAGTAAAAAGCTGTAAGATTAGAGGTGGGTTTTAAGGTCGGTTATCACTTGTTATCAGCTTGAATAACTAGGGGTTATACTTCCATAGATGTTCCATGGTTTTAGACCTTGGTTATAATTTTTGTGCGGAAAATGATAATTTTTTTCAGATTTATGTTCCAGTATTTTGATCAGGGGTGGCTATCACTTGTTATCATCTTGATATCTTGATATCTTGCTTATGCAGAAAAAATGTTAATAATATACATGTTCCAAGTTATAACGAACATTATCTTGGTAAAATGTCGTTTTTTTTTGCAAAAGATGCAAAGCTAAACATTTTGAAAAAGAAAAAGTTTATAAGAAATTAACTTATAATGATTGTTGCCATTGGCGGATCCAGGGGGGGGGGGGCACGGGTGCTTGGCCCCCCCCAAAAGCCTCATATTTAACGATGAGAGTGAGAGAGATAGCACTATAGTGCTATCCCTTTCTCTCTCATGCAATACCCCCTCCAAAAACCTTGTCTGGATCCGCCACTGATTGTTGCAGTCATGGTGGTGTTTCGTTGCCTTCAGAAAAATACCCTAATGAATTAAGAAAATTGTTAGATGGATCTCATAAGAAATCTGTCCATTTTAGGAATAATATAAGACTTTACAATAATTCATTTGCTTTTGCATCTTAAAATGACAATGTAGTTAATTTCAATAATAGAAGGCGGGGAACATTTTGATCGATATAAAATTCAATAAGGTCGAATTTATTATCAAATCAACAATTCCTTGTTTCCTGAAATTGATAATGATCCATCTTTTGGGCAATTATTCCTGTTAGATCCAGAAGAAACAATTTGCTATATAGATTAAACAAACATGACAACTTAGATGTGGATATATTATTTAGTATTGGCAAATTATTGAGAGGTTGTAACGCATATACAAAGTCTTTTTTGATGGTGTCTGAGATCATTGAAATGGAAACTGCGTTAGCAAAAAAAAAAAAATAATAAAGAAATTCTAGAATTACAACTATAATTTTTACTTTTAAAAAAGGATTGGATAAAGAAAAGTACAATTTTTAAAGGTGTAATGAAGTTGCTGCTATTTTTAATATAAATGCTGAAGGTTGAATACCAGAGTCTTATGTAATGATTCACAATAAATCGATTAAACAATTGCAATTGGTTAGTCATTTAAATCCAAATGTTGAACCTTGGATATATCCTATACTTTATCCTCTAAGAAGCAAGGGTTATAGTATAGATATGATTCGTAGTGACAAACGAACCAGAAATCAAACTGCGTCCAGATCTGCTTATATAAAAAATAAAATAGGAGTAAGAGATCATACCTTCAATCAATTTTTATATGGTGGAAGATTGTTTCAGCAATGGTTAGTTGATAATTATGTCAAAGTTGAAAAAGTTAGGTTACAGTTTACCCAGGAAATAAAGATGAATTCGAGAGAGCAATTTTGAATTGTCAAGAAGGTTTGGTGAACTCGTGGACGTGATTTGCACGAGTTGATTTGTAAAAACGGAAAAATTGAGAAGTGACAAGCGTCAGTTGATTTAATGTTCCTACCTTACCTACATGTGTATTTATTAATCAATCCATCGCTTGTTCTCTTGCAGACCACTTTTCTGCTTGAATATCAGAATACAATTTTAAAGAAATGTTCAGAAGAGTAAAAAGTGGAAATTTGGTTGTGATAAAGTATTAAAATGACTGAAAGAAAAATCGAATATGAATTAAGATTTATTGACATTTGATAAGTATAACAGACTTCAGTTCATTTAATAATGGTGCAAGTAAAGCAGGATTTGCGTATCGAATGATAAAATCAGGTGACGCTTGTCACATCTCAATTTTTTCGATTTTGCAAAAATTACACTTTATGTCTTTCAAACTTTCATTTTTTACACTTCAGTTCATTTATTTAATGTCTGATTCCGCTGTTTTAAGCTGATACAATTCCAGACAGCTGTTTTGAATTCACCAAAACCTACCAACTCGTGCACATCACGTTCACGAGTTCACCAAAAACCTTCTTGACAATTCAGAATGTCTCTCTCGAATTCATCATTATTTCCTGGGTTTGTAAAATTAATCAAACAAAATTAAGAAGTGAAACTTACAAAGGATTAATTGATCATTTACATAATCAAGAAATTGAAAATAATGTACATGTTGGCAAGATGTTGATATTGCCTTCTACATTTATAGGATCCACCTCGTAACATGTTAGAACAATATCAAGATGCAATGAACATTGTAGCTTTTCATAATAGACCATAGATTTATTTATTATAAAGACATTTAGTTCAAAAGAGAAAGAAATTGAAGAAAATTTATTACCTAATACTCAGTCAGCTTCTGATAGACCTGACATCGTAGAAAGAGGCTTTCATTTAAAAGTAAACAAAATTATCAAAACTATAGTAGATGATAAACTATTTGGAGAAGTAAAGTCTTATGTTTATGTTATTGAATTTTAAAAGCGCGGTTTACCACCCAGTAAAAAAAAATATACCAGTAGGTCCCGGGAAACCATATATCACTTGACGACCTGGTATATGGTTTCCGAGCAAAAACCATATACCTCTTTCAAGTGGTATATGGTTTCGAGTAATGTGATATATAGTCAACTGATTTAACGTATTTAAGAAAGAAATATGGTTTTAGCAGGTAACTAAACGAATTCAAATCAATAAATAAACTGTACAAAACCTAGATCTATGACGTGAACAGCCTATTTCATAAAAAAGAATAATAATTGTTAGGTTATGCAGACTACATATGGCTACCACCCTGCCAACTCTGTTTGAATTTAACGCGCGAACAATGATTTTTTCTTAAAAATATAAAGACTTGTTTAAACAATAAATAATATACATTTTTAATATATATTTTAAAGAAAAAAAACAAATATAATTAAAATTATATTAATTAATTAGAATTTATTCAATCATTATATAACGAGATTTTAAAATTATTTCAAAATTGAGGGGCCGGATTCCATCAGGTGTTCCGAGTGACTAACGTAGGCCTCGCATTCAGCGAGAATTCACTGAACGAGGGGCCAACGAAAGTCACGCGTAACACCTTATGGAATCCGGACCCTCAATTATTATTAGTAAAATTATTATTATTACTTTTAAAATTATTAAAACAAATATATACAGGTACGAGAAATAATTTTAAATTAAAATAAGAAGAATAAAAAATTGTAGAATACACTAAATTTGAATTAGTATTATTATTTTAATTTAAAACATTGAGGAAAGGCAGCAAATATAATATATTATATTTTTAAAATTTATTATAATTAGTTACGATTTATTCATAAATGAAACTAAATTAGTTTTAATATATCTATTGGGAGCGTTCACATATGATGTCACGCATTTTTTCCAATTTTTTGACCCCTCCCCCCTCCTGTCACGTCTTGTCACGTAAGAGTAAACACCTACCCCTAAATGGACGTCACGTTTCTTGACCCCCCCCCCTCCTATTTTTGTATTAATTTTTTTAACTTTAATAATAAAAATTCTAAACTAACAATTGTCAATCGGTTTATTACGAAAATAAAAAATATTTAAAAATTTTTTGGGTAACTTTTACCATATTTTTGATAAACCTCGGATTAAAGTCTCAAGTGAAAAATTGTACTCTAGTTTTTAGAAACTTATTTTTATGTTTCTGATAATTTTCCTCAAATTTACCAGAAATATCTCGGTGATAATTTTATTTGAAGCATTGAAAGTTTTTGCATCATATTTTTGACATTTTTGTCTGTCAAAAATGAAAAAATAAAATTTTTTTACTGTGCCTGTTTCGTCACTAGAGGGCGCCAAAGTCAAGATAAAAATAAACTATAAATAGGCAGACAAGCTACAGCCTCACAGAAACATCCCATCTAAAAAATTCAAATGTGGTTTTAAAGCTGATACATCTGGTTAGGCATCCCTCCTAACCCCGATAAAAAATATGAAAAAATAAAAAAATGGCGCCAATTTAAAAAAAAAAATCACAAAAAATGAGTATTTTTTTGTCATTATTGAGTTGTTAAAAAACAAAAAAAATGAAGTAGATAATCGGATTTAGGGGGGATGCCTGAAGGATTTCATAACGAAGAAATTGATCTAAAGTTTTTTAAAATCGATTAAAAAGAACTTGAGTTATGCTGTCCGCCAGTTTAAAAAACATGGTTTTGAGAAAAACGCGTTTAAAGTTTTGTGTGTAATGAGCCGATGTGCATATGTATAACTTTTACATGCGTATAACTTTTTTATTTCTTCGAATTTTAATCTGCAATTTGGAAATTATATTCTTGAGGTAATGTAGACCACAAAAATAAAATAAAAAAAAGTCGATTTTTTGATCGATGCAAAGTATAATACTACCTTAATCTGAGGTCTATCATAAATAAAGTAAAAGTCACCCGAAACATTTTTTCCGTATTTTTTAAATTTGCACTCATTCATTTTCATTCCTGATATTTCGTTAATATAAATTATTACATTGTGATTACAGAATTTTCTTATTTTTCCAACAATAAATACATTGAGGACCAGTTCACATCATATACTTTGAATTTTAAGTATTAAACAATTCATATAAAAAAATAGGAGAATACTGCGATAAATTATTTGATGTTACAAAATTTAAATGGTAGTTTAAATTAATTTTCGATTTAAAAAAATTTTTCGTGACGTCACGTTTAGGACAACCCCCCCATCCCCATGTCACGTTTTGTCAGGTTTGATCAAGACCCCCCCTCCCCCTTATAGCGTGACGTCATATGTGAACGCTCCCATTTTATTAAAAAGTTTTCTATCTGAAATTTAATTGACAATTATTTCAGAATAAAAAATTATTATTATTACTATTATTATTCATTGTGAATATTACTATTTGTAAAACTAATAAAATAAAAGAAGAATAATTTTTTTTTTGCGTAGGATGTGATAACCTGCACTCAGGTACCCTGTAGCCCGTACTACAGGGTCATGCGAGGGTGGCGATGTTATGCCGACCCGCTAAAAACACACCCTTTCTTGGGACCTTTCTTTAACCTTCATAACGTATTGTATGAAGGTCTCGATGTGTCGCCATTTCTGTTTCGATTCGGTCATTACAAGGATCATGTTCCCCGGTGTAACTTCGCAGTTTACACCGGCGAACATGGCCTGCCTTTGAGCATCCCATCTGCTGCATATGAAGAGTGTGTGCTTTGCGTCATTCTGTAGTGACCGACAGTACACACACTTTGCACTTTCTCGTTTTTTGAAGCGCTCCAGGTACGAGCAAAAGTACCCATGACCTGAGAGCGTCTGCGTTAAATAATAGGAGACCACTCCGTGTCTCCTATTGATCCAATTTACTAAAGTGGAAATTAGTCGGTGGGTCCACCGGCCCTTCTCCTCCCTGCTCCATCTCGCTTGCCACCTTGCAACGAGTCTGCTTCTCGCATCTCGGCGAATGTGGTCTTTGCTTGGTCTGTTGTCATCCGTATAACGGGGGGACATTCTGTCCTTAAAGAGGAGAAAAGTTTCCTCCCTTTCTTGCCCCAAAAGGTCTGCCGGCGGGATGCTGGCAAGGACCTGAGCAGCACTCGTAGATACTGTCCGGTATGCCGAAATGATACGCATGGTAACAATTCTTTGCGCGAACAGTACCTTGTTCAAGATG
Source organism: Ganaspis brasiliensis (assembly GCA_037103525.1). Taxonomy (NCBI): domain Eukaryota; kingdom Metazoa; phylum Arthropoda; class Insecta; order Hymenoptera; family Figitidae; genus Ganaspis; species Ganaspis brasiliensis. Next base: position 2,811,090 of record JAZKLR010000311.1, read on the forward strand.
GTCTCGCATCTTTTCTGTCGCAGGGTAGGAGCCCACACTGGGGCTACATACAGCAGTACAGAGTGGGCGACACTTGCCACTAATCTTCTTTTTTGTTCAGACGGTCTCCCAACGTTCGGCATTAAGCGTGCTAAGCTTAACGCCTGCTGGGCGGCCTTATCCGAAGCCACGTTTATGTGGTGCTTGAAACTCAAGTATCTGTCGAGTTCCACTCCCAGGTACTTTATATGATCTCTCCACTTAACCTCGAATCCGTCTACTTCGATCCAGGGGAGTTCATATTTACGTCTGTCTGTGACCATCAGAGCTTCGTTTTTGTCCAGGGCCATTTGAAGATGTTTGTGCGGATGACCTCAAAGGCCGCCTCCAGCACACAGAGACCGTGCGTTCTGTACGTCTGCTCTTATGTTTTTCTGCCTCTAGCAGGCAGTGCGCATAACGCTTAAGATTTCTGGGACCAAAGAAAGTTGCAAGGCGACGTTTGCATGGACGAAACGGACTCGCCAGTAGCAACGAAGGTTCCGACCCCTTACATCCATTACGCAATTGCCGATCAATCCCGAAGGGGCTGGCTCCTGACACCCTACCGCAGATCCACCTCGGCAGAGCTAAGCTCACATCAGACTCATACCTGACACGGTTGGAACCGCCGCGACAGGATTTATCACTCCCAGTGTACTGCCTGTAAGGTGCCGATCGGACTAGTGTCGTTGGTCAGACCGGACAGACAACCGGCCCATCGGGTGCCAACCCTAAATCGAGACTACTTCACACCAACTTAGAAAAACCAAGAAGCCAGGAGTGTCCCGCTTCTCCCAGAACCCTTGTCGTCCACAGCTGACGAGGATGGTTAGCCCCCATTTGGAATCCGAATTAACATCATCCGCACAGGATAGCTAGTGCAAAGGTTCAAAATACGGCGGCTACCCGAATTAACGGGGTCCCGTTCATTCCCCTGTGCCCAAACTCTCCAGACATCGGAAGTCGATGAGTTTTGAGAAGAGCCGAACAGCTCGTCAAGTGATGGCGTCCGAAGGACAAGCGCTTGGCCGGTCCTAAGCCCCCTCACCACGACAAGGTGACACCACGAGGGGGAAAAGAAGAATAATTTGGAAATAATTTTAAAGTAAAATGAGGAAGTCATAAATTTTAAATTTAACGTAAATAAAATCTTATTATTGTTTTAATTTAAAACATATAAGAAAAGCCGTAAATATATTTATTATTATATTATTAACTTTTGTGTATAATCATGTAGACTTTATTTACACATAAAATAAAATTAATAACAATATTTTTCTTAAAAATACAATTTCCCAATTTCAATTTACAATTTAATATAAACTTATTTCAAAATTGTTAATATTGTTATTAATTTTTTTTTCATTGCATTTATGTATTTACTTTTTCTTTCCATTTCTTTCCAGAAAGACTTTGATTGATTTAAGAAATGGTAAATTAGAACTAATTTCGATTTTCGCACAAATAAACTGCTATGCTTTAAACTGGTCTTGATTTGTTTTTATTTTTAGATTCTTTGGATGCCTTGTTGCTTCTAGGAGAACCTTTGCTACAATTGGCCTTCTTATTGAGAGGATTTCTTGACCTGATCCTGAATTTTTGCAGGATTTTTTCTGGCTTTATGACGGAAAAGGTGGGACTTGATGCAAATTCAGTCTTTTCGGAATCATCCAATTTCTCTGTGAGATCGGCAGCTGTATCTTTGTTCTCCTCTGATCAGGCTTTGATCACTTCTCATGTCTACAAACCACTGCCGATTAAATGGAAAAAATGACTGAGGTGAGAGAACATATTAGTTTGAACCCTCAAATCCATAATGCGGAATATTTAGAATGGAACAAACCTTGTGTACCTGATACCCCGACTTATGCGTCGGATGCTGCTCCTCTTTTTCTGGTCCTGTTGGAAAGCCTTAATGACTCGGTGAACATAGATAAATTTAATGCGATAGCTATTCCTGATTCTCTCTATTCTAAAAAGTGTTTGATTAAGGAGATCCCTGCTACCTATTCGGTCATAGATATCAAAAATAGGAAATCTGATGCTGATCTCAGCCATATTGCTTCAATTAAAAGAAGGGTTAATTATCAGAATATTTTGTTGGACACGCTTGAATTCACAATTCTCGGTCACCTTCTACCGAAAAAAATTTTTATAAAGTTTTTTGAATTCCCTGTTTTCCCGATAATTCCGTTGCCTGTCAGGTGTTTTAAGTGCCAACGTTTTCGCCATGGCGTTAGCCAATGTAGGTCTAAAGCTCAGAGATGCGAGTATTGCTCTTTCAATGATTCTACTGAGTCCTGTCCTAATCAAAATAGGAGACCGTGCTGTTGTAACTATGGAGGGGAACATATTGCTTCAATAATCTGCTGTGTTTATTTAAGAGAAAAGAGTATCAGGGAAATTCGGTCTCAGTTGAATTGTGGGTATAGGGAGGCTGAAAAAAAATATAGACAGGAGTTGCAGAATCTGGGGGATCATGAGAATCTAGGGGTAATGGACGAAGATCATGATTTGGTCAATAACAGGGAGAGGAGATTAGTCGATAACTTTTTGGATGGTCATGAAGTTGTTTCTAATGATACTATTCGACAGAATATTGTGTTAGAAAATCCAAGTATACCTAAGCCTATTGCTCAATCTTGGGATAATGTTGGGGGAGAATCTGACCAGACAATTAATGATCCTATGAATGCTGACTGCCGATAGAGATCTCCTGGAGTGCAGAGGTCGGCCTCCAATCCTTTTTTGAACAAGCTGTGCAGGCTAATGCTGATACTCAGCAGGGAAATCTGCAAATGCAGCAGGCCTCAGGTGCGATTAGACAATTCCTTAGTGAGAAGAGACCACCCCGGGATAGAGTGAGATCTCACTCTCAGCGATTTCCTGGCGCGGGCTTTTCGGGATCTTTAAATGGCTCCCGTAACGCTGAGCGGAGTAGAACTCCTTCTGCAGCTAGCTCCCCTGAGGAGAAGAGAAGTAGGAACTGATTGTAACTGAGTCACGAAGTTGAGGTTGCGGTTTATTTAGTAAAAATAATTCGAAGATCTCTCAAGTATTCTGCTTCTCCAAGGTGCTATTAGGCTAATTAACTGGAATGCCCGTAGTATCCTTCCGAAGTTTGAAAATTTAGCTGGATTGATCAAGGATCACCAACCTCATGTGGTTTGCATTTCCGAATCCTGGTTGCAGCCAAATTTAGGATTTAGTGTACACTCAAAGTCCCATCAGTAGAACTTCGATCGGTGGAGTTCGCCGAAGTTTGTTGACGAAGTGGGATGAAAGGAAAAGCGGATACTCTGAAGCGACGAGTCAAATGCTTCAAATTCTCATTCGATCCGTGGGGTTCCATCCCCGATCAACCCCACCGATGGGACTAATCTTTGAATCCTGAGTTCTCTGATCCTGGAGATGTTTTGTATACAGAATATGTAGAGGTTAATATTCGTCTGGAAAGTGGTGGTTGGGTGCAGGTCATAGCGGTGTACTCCCCACCAGATGTTGATCCAACCTTGACTACTTGTCAGGAAATGATTCGTCCTGATGGGGTAGTAGATGATTTGAGGATTGTTTTCGGTGATTTTAATGCGCACTCTTTGGCTTGGGGATCGATGAATGTCAATAGTAAGGGTAATAAGATTGCTGAGGTGGCGGATGGATTTAATTTGATACCTTTAAATGATTTTCTGTCCACTTGAGTTCCGAATGTAGCATCAGTAGCATATAATCTTTATCTTCGTCCAGTTATTAACTCTCACAAAACACATAATTAGCACTAAAAATGTTGATTGGCTGAAGGTTAAGGAAAATCTGGATGCTGGGTTTGAGGCCTTTGGTGAGGAATCACAAGAAATGGCAGTCGAGAACAAGTATAATCAATTTATTGTTAAGGTTAAACAGACCCTCTTGGCTAATGGAGACCCTAAGCAATTAAAAGGACTTTATAAACGGGTTAAGAACGAGGTTAGGAGGGAATTTCGGAAGATAAAAAGGGAGTCATTTAGGAATTTCTGTGAGTCTCTGGATTTAGAGAGGACATTAGGCCGCATGCATTTATTAAAATCAATCAACCTCTGGAATCTTCTCCGTACTCGGGACTCTTTTCTCTGGAAGAGTTTATGTCTTCGCTCAGTTTTGTGAGGGTGAAATCTTCTCCGGGCATAGACGCAATCGGTTACAATATTCTGAAACGCTTACCCTCTGGCTCCCTGAAGTTGCTCTTCTCCCTTTTTAATAAGATGTTGGTTACCGGGGATTATCCTACTTCATGGAGGAGGACTTTGGTGGAATTCATCCCCAAGGGATGTGCTAATTTTCGTCCCATCTCTCTTACTTCCTGTGTAGCTAAACTATTTGAAAGACTCATCCAGAGACGTCTTGAACATCTGGTTGAGTCGAAGGGCTTTTTGTCAAACTTTCAGTTCGGCTTTAGGAAAGGACGATCATCATTGGATGCGGTTGCTTGCCTTACCTCTGACATTTATGGTGCCTTTCTTGGAGGCAGATCGGTAGTGGCTGTCGCTCTAGATATAAAGGGGGCCTTTAACTCGATTAGACCGGAAATGATTCTGAAAGAGCTGCTTGAGCCGGGAATTCCTGCTTTGTAGGGTTTTTGATAACTGAGAGACACTTAATCTTTGATCCAGATGACCCGGAGGTGAGAATCTCGGGTGTTGGTGTCCCTCAGAGGTGCTATCCCCTCTATTCTTTAGTCTTGCTTTGAGACGCATTGAGAGTACTTTACCCCCTAATGTTAAGATCTCGATGTATGCGGATATCTTTCTGTACCTAGATGGGGAGGATGCGGCTTGTTCTGCGAAAACTCTTGAGCAGGCATGTGTTCGTCTTGAGAGATGGTTCTTAGATTTTGGCTTGGAGGTCTCCTACCCGAAGACTCAGTTTATTTTTTTCTCTAGAAGAAACAGTATTTTGGAATTGCATATTAAGATGGAGATTGATGAACATGAATAGATAGCAGAGAGATGTATTAAATATCTGGGAGTCTGGCTGGGTTGCAAGTTACTGTGGCACGAACACATCAATCAGATTGCTATTAAAGCCAGCAAAACGGTAAATATAATTAGGTTTCTTGGCAGGGGATTCCTAGGGTGCTAGTCCTGATTTGCTTCTGGTTGTTTTTAGGGATATGATTGAAGCTTGTCTGGATTGGGGAGCTATTTTGGCAGGCTAGTGCAGGTCATATTAGAAGGCTAGATGGAGTCCTTTGTGAGGCTCTTACAGCTATTTTGGGCTGCATGCGCACAACCCCAGATCGATTCTGCTTTTCGAGTCAAATACTGTTCAGCCAGAGATCAGAAGAAGATTGCAGGCGCAGAACTTCATCATCGGGAATGCGCAATGGTCAGCTAATCCATTGATTCATAAGATCTGCTCAGCGGCGGGAGCTGTTGGAGGAAAAAGAGAGGAGAGAATGTTCCAGAAGTTTGGAGTAGCTGTGGCCTGGATGTCTGCTCAGGATCTTGCTCCGGATTTATTTTCAACAAATCTGCTTTCCTACTTAGATTTACCATGGTGAACAGTCACTAGACGAATTTGTACTGACGTGAACCTGGGTTTTGAGTTGCGTACCTCGCATAATCGTGAACTTGATTTGACTAATATCTTAAAAGATCAGGATCCACTAGCTGGTGTAGTTTATACAGACGGTTCTTTGATTCCACATTATCTTCCATATCTTATTATTGGCCAAGAATCGAGTACAGCTTTGCCGTGAGGATTACTAGATTCTATTCTATTAGATCTCTTGAGTTGCTTGCAATTTTTTTGTCTCTTAAATTTTGTATTTCAGTAGAGTTTAATAAGCTAATAATAATGACAGATTCTCAATCTGCTGTTGAGAGTTTGGGTAGGTTGCCCCTTGATTCTCCTAAAGACTCTGCTTTAATTTGGGAAATTAGGGGAATTATCGACCGAATATGCAAAGAAAGGGTGCCGGGAGATGTGCGGATTTGGTGGGTGCCTGCCCATTATGGGATTATCGGGAATGAAATAGCGGATGATCTGGCTAAGCTGACTGTAGGATTGTCTTCCTAAAAACAACTAAACTCTCGCAAACTCAAGCTCTCGCTTCTCGACAACATCATGCCCTCCAAACAAACTTTAACCAATCACGCGTTCAACTCCCACGCTTGACAACCAGCAGCGGACCTAAGGTCCCTGTTCGCCGAGAATTATTAAATAAATAATATAAATTTATAACAATAAGATCTCACTTTGTTCTTGAATAAATATCAAATCTTAATTAGAAGTACACTGTGTTCTCAACTCGGCCTATCACTGCCTCTACAGGTTATGGGACCCAGGCTGGAAACAAAGTTAAGAACGCAGGAAGAGTTAAACGCGTGTATTTTGTTTAGGCGTCGCGTCCTTCGTAAGCGACGTCACGATTTTTCGGAACGTGGAATCTCGTGACTGAAAATGTCATCGTCCAGTGTTCGGATTGATGTTCTGCGTAAAAACAATTACGACACTTGGAAAATATAGATGGAAGCCATTTTAATAAAGAACGGTATGTAGGGATACGTGTGTGCTATATTCATTTTCTGAGTGCAGTGATCGTGGAAGAAAATGCGGCAAGTTTGGAAGCTGAAGAAGCTTGGGAAGTCGAAGACAGGAAATTTAGATCGGATATCATTTTGGCCATCAAACCACCAGAACTCACACAGATTAAAGGATGCAATACGTCGTCAGAGGTATTTCAGAAGCTAAAATAAATCTATCAATCGACCGAGCCAGCACGAAAAGCAACATTGTTGAAGATGCTTACGTTGCAAAAAATGGCCAACGATGGCGATGTGCGCGATTATTTGCAAAAAGACTTCGATATCATTGACAAGTTAAGTAAAATGGATACCCAGCTGCGAATTTTCGGTCGGCCCATGGTTGGGCCAACCGTGCAGTAAGTTGGCCCACCTTTGGCTCATAGATCGGGCCAACCTGTTAGATGATCACCATGGCCGACGTTGGCTACCGACCGTCGGCTAAAATGCGCTAAAATGGTTGGCCCAACTCTGGCTACCAAAGTTGGGCCAACCTTCTATCTCAAGTGCAACCTCACTGTTGGCCCAAGGTTGGGCCAACTTGACACTACTTGTACCAAATTATTCTATTAATGAAGACACATATAATTACATAATTCACATGTTATAAATTTAGTTACACAAATATAATCAGATGAGAATGTAGAAATTTAATATTAATGAAAACCTGAAACAGAAAAATTTCATTAGTCATGAAGATTCGAACCCGGGTTTTCCAGAGGCCAGTCCAGTAGGCTAACCACCAGCCCATAAGAGGTATGAGTGAACAATACCAACTGAACCTTATAGCCAGACAGTAGAGTAACACAGACCGTTGGCCCAACTATTAGCCCCAGATTAGGCTGACCTTCTAGTGTTGGTTTTGATTTAGTTTTGATTTATATTATTATTTTATTATATCATTTAAGAGACAGAGTCTAGCTAACGGTCAGCCCAACTCTGGCCACTGTTGGGCCGACCGTCGGCATGCTTGGTTGGCCCAACTTAGGTATTTCTGGACGGGCCAACTTTAGGTGCCGACCAAACTTGCCATTCAAGTGCCGACGGTCGGCCCAACTCTGGCCACAGTTAGGCCGACCGTTGACACTAGGTTGGCAAGTTTGGTCGGCACCCAAAGTTGGCCCAACTTAGGTATTTTTAGTCGGGCCAACCTTGGGTGCCGACACTCTGGCAGCCAGAGTTGGGCCAACCAGGGGCCGACCATTCAACTCTGGCAGCCGACCGCAATTCGCACCTGCGTATAGATGTTACGGTCATTGTCGATTATTGGGCATTGCCGACAATGCCCGGGCAAAGTCGACAATGCCCACGGTCACTGGGCATTGCCCGTGTATTTTTAACAAAATTGAGTAAAATGTGACAGTGCCCGCCCAGTTAAAAATTTCGTATGTGTTCCGACGTGTGTTCCTGTATGGGTTCCCGTATGGGATCCCTTAAAGGTTCCTACATGGGTTCCCATATGGGATCCTGTGTACCAGGGAACTTTGGCATGAACCCTCGAGGGAACACTGTACATAGGATCCCATGCACATAGGATTTCAAATCAATTTTTGAAAACTTAACATGCTGCGCAGTAGATTTTTTTGTTCTTATAAATATGGTGTGCAACAGTTACGGACAAAGGAATTATTTTCTTAACAATAATCTTTTTGTAGATTCATTTAAATTGTTTAATAGATTAAGGATCCTGTAAGGGAACACATACCCATGGGATCCTATGTACAGTGTTATCCCTCAAGGGTTCGTGCCAAAGTTCCCTGGCACACAGGATCCCATATAAGAACCCATGTAGGAACCTTTAAAGGATCCCATACAGGAAACCATACGGGAACACACGTGGGAACACACACGAAATTTTTAACTGGGCGGGCATTGTCGACAATACCCGGGCAATACCGACATTGCCCACTTACTTTTGGGCCATGTTATTTATGAATAAAAGAAGACGATAAATTACGAAAAATGCTCTATTTTTTTATTTATTTTTGCAAGAAAGGCTGCTGTGAAATTTATATATTCATTTTTTTATTCTTAAAACACTTGCACTTATTTTGCGCACATCCTGTCTTGCAATCGCATATTTCATGTCCCTGAGCACCAAAAACACTGTTTTTTGGAGCAGCTTCTCTCAGTGATATTTCTGTTCGCAAAACATCTTCTCCCTTTATCAGGTTAGCGTCGCATTTTGTAAATTCGCTTCTCACGTATTTCTTATTAAATGTGCCGTGCTCGTTTCCTGAAAAATAATATGTGATTAAAGAGTCATAAGAAGAAAAAGAAGAGACATAATACGAAATTTGTAAGTCACACAAGGTATCTACCCAATGTATATAATAACACAGCCACACAAAAAAAAATATGACTTTTTTCCATATGTTAAAAACACATCAATTATTGATGTGTTATTGTGTAATGGAAAAAAATGATTTTAAGTAAAAGATCATAGCTTCGTTAAAAATCATCGTAGAACAATTTCTAAAAAGGCATTTTAAAGGTAATAATTCAAGCTTTCTATTATTGGTCCTAGGCATATATTAAAGTTAAGTCGAGTTCAAATTCTAATGTTCAAAAAGTGTCATTTTATTAATTTTGATGTTAAGACACCTGTTTTTGCAGTGTACTCCATTCTATTTCTGCCTCCATGTCCAATCGAAGAATGTGTATTCCAATGAACTTCAAATAAGTCTTCATTTTTAATATAATACAGAATTTTATCATTCCCACTATTTATAGGCTTAATTAATTTCTGTTGTGCATTTACAGAAATTATGTTAAATCTTCGTAAAAATCTACATTCATTTGAAGTTTTCTTACTTTACACTTTCAAACTTTTCACTTTTTTAACAAACCTTTCATATTTCTCAGAAGAAATAAATGCACTATTGTCGTTGCGTTTTTTAGATATTGAGTTATTTAAAACTTCATTAAATCGAATATTCTCATTTGAAATATCCATTATGACTAATATAAAATTCGCGTCGATATTTAAGGAAAGTTAGTTTCAAACTAATCGAAATTATTTGCCTATATACTACAGAGCAATTAACTGTCGAAATTTGATTGCAATATAATAGAGGTAAAGTTTGTTTTCGTTATTAAGTGACTAATTTTGTATACATTATGACGTATAAAGCTATTATTTAGTATTTTCAAGATTGCCCAAGTTGAATGATAAGGATATTTTAGACATTTAGACATTGACCGGGCAATGTCGACAATGCCCAGAGGGCGTGGGCATTGTCGACAATGACTTTAACATAGACATAAATAAGGATCTTTTAATCGTGACGCTACTTTATAGCCTTCCCGTCAATTTCGAGAATTTTCGTTGCGCCATGAGGGTAAAATCTCATGTGAGCAGAAAGCGTAAAACCGAAAGCAGAAAATATGAGAGTAAGAGAGTCAGTGATATATGCCTGTCTCTCTCACTCGGGCGGTTGAAGCCCGGCGGAATAAATCCGTCGAATTTCTAATAGGGATATTCAAGCGAATATATAGCCTCTAATGTTCAAGTGCTTGTTGTACCTCCTCGTGGTACCGCTCGGTCAATGCACTGTATTTTACACTGCAGCTAAATCAGCAAGCGCCATAGCTACTTGTTGACATCTGTGACGAGATTAGCCTCAGTCCGCTGAGGCGTCTCTGTGATGAGACGTCTCTTGTAGGGCCGTGGGGGAGTGCACATTGCAAGATTGTTTGGTAAAATCCTAGAAACAAGGAAGTGGATTCGGCTTCCCACCCAGGTACCCACACCTGGGTATAATGGTACCATGGGCGACCGGGGTGGCCCAAGAAGGCGTATGCCTTTTCCAAGTCATTTGAGGTCGGACTCTTGGTGGCAGTGGTTGAAAGCTCTATGCTTGAGCAAAATGTTGAAGAACACTTGAGCCTGACGAGGTATAAAGCGTTAAGGAGTCAGTGTCTGATGTGTCGATGTGTGAGTTGCATGTCTCGACTCGGTTTAGCAGTTATGCACAAACTGCGAGGGTTTGGAAGGGGCCCGTCCCCCAACCGAGGGGTCACACTAAGGGCAATCCACCTTAGTGTAAAATTCGGTAGGTAGTGTAGAGTCCTGGGAGGCTGACCCGGCGGAGATCTTAGTACCTATCCTAGTAGGCTGAAAGCTTCGAGTGACATAGTTAAGCTCGGGGTAACTAGGTTGAACGGGTAGCGAAAAGTGACCACAAAGGAAACAGGAGTCCAGCTGCAATGCCATTCTGTCTTGTCCAGCACGGTAGGCTGACCCGGCGGCGATCAAAGTAACTAACCTAGTAGGCTGAAAGCTTCGAGTGACATAGTTGAGCTCGGGGTAACTAGGTTGAACAGCTAGCGAAATGTGACCACAAAGGAAACAGGAGTCAGTCTGCAATTCAGGGTGTCTTGCACTGCACAAGGCCGCGTTTGGTTGACGTAATCAATCCCCGTGAAGGAACAGTAGGCGGACCTGTGTGGTATAGACCCGTACGGGTGGGAATCGCACATAAAATCGCGGACGCGCCTGTCTCTCTCACTCTCATGATTTTCTGCTTTCGGTTTTGCGCTTTCTACTCACATGGGATTTTACCCTGAGCTACCGGCTTCCGAAACGTTACGCGTGAAAATAGTCGAGGAATACGAGACGAGAAAGAACGGAACGCAATACAATGATTCTGATGCGATGTTCGCGAAAAAGAAGTACGGAAAACCTTGCAATTCAACTCGGAAAAATGACAATAAGAAAAGTGACGATGGACAAAAGAGTGAACCTTTTAGATTTAAATGTCATCGGTGCCGGAAAGTCGGAGATAAAGAGGCCGATTGTAACGAATTCTAAGACAACGCGAATACAGTGCACGATCATTGCCTACTACCCTAATAGCACCAACCGTTCCGGGAACGGCCTAGTGGGCCCTTGGGAACGTTCCGGTGGTACGGTCTCGCATATCGAACGGGAATGTTCCACGTTTCACTAGTAGCGGAGCGTTCCGGTGAACGTTCCTAGAACGTTCCGAGGAACTTTAAATACACATTCAAAAAATCGCAGTCCGGTTTGCGGAAAAAATGTGCGGAAAAAGCTGAAATTTTTTTTATTACTATTATTTCATGTTGATGATATGTTCGCTTCTATAGAACAGTGGTCACTAAAATCAATTGCGCAGCTCTAATTGCGATAGAAAACTACTGCGCATGATATTAACATTGTTAATTTTTTGAATGTTTATTTAAAGTTTCTCGGAACGTTCCACGGAACGGTTGGTGCTATTAAGGTAGTGAGTGTGGAAAACATGAATAGTTCGGAAATATACAGGAGAGATGATTCGCAAAACTCTGAACCAAGGTCTTTGGATAGTGGGTGCACGACACACATGGGAAATGACGATGCGAATTTTATAAGTAAAATCCAACCGTGTGCTGGAAATGTAAAATTAGCCAGCGAAAAATCATATACTCCAATTCAAGGAAAAGTATCTGTGAGTATAAGTGCAGACGTAAACGGTCATGTGAAAAATATAAGTGTTAGTGACGTATTACGTGCTCCCCAACTACAAATTTGTTGTCTGTAGCGAAAAATCACAGATCGGAACTTTTGTAGTAATTTTCGATGAAGGAAAGGCCGATGTTATTAACGAAAATGGTGTTACAATTCTCGGCGCCGATCACAACAAAGGTCTTTACTACATACGCAAGGATAAAAGTGAATTGAACTCAAATGTCGTATTCAACGAAAGTGTAAAACCCAATAGGACTGAAGAATGGCACATGATAATGGGACATTTAAACTTTCGTGATCTCGTTGAAAGTGACCGAAAAGGAAAAGTGTCTGGCATTGATCTCGGAAATAAACAAAGTGCTTTAGATTGCAAAATATGTCTCAGCGAGAAAATGACAAAATCTCCACTCCCCAAGTATTCGGAAAAAGGTTTAAAGTTGCTGGAAATAGTTCACAGTGACGTGTGCGGTTCGATGCGCGTGGAATCTGTCGGAAAGGTTAGATACGTTATTGCGACATTTATCGATTATTACTCTTGTTGGTGCGTAGTATGTACGTCTCCTGAAATCGAAAAACAAAGTTTTTTCCGCCTTTAAAGATTTCAAGGCTGCTGCTGAGAACAAACACGGGTGCACGATCCAAATTCTTCAGTCTGATAATGGAACAGAATAAACAACGAGTTTGACGAGTTCCTGAGAAAAAGCGGCATCAAACAAAGATTAACGGTCACCTTCACAGCCCAACAGAACGGAGAGACGGAACCGGACTCTGATGGATATGACTAGATGCCTTCTCAACCAATCTTCTTTCCTTCCATTGTTTTGGGCTGAGGCTATCAATACCGCGAACTACATTCGAAATCGGTGTCCTTCTAGGAGTCTTGACGGAATGATCGGAAGTTTTCACCCTGAACAGGTTACCAACAAAGGGAAAATTAGAATCACGAATAAAGAGTGGAATATTTGTTGATTACTCCGATGAATCTAATGGCTATCGAATATGGATACCCAGTGAACATCGAGTCGATATCACTAGAGATGTTAAATTCATTGGATTGCAGAAAAAAAGCTCTAGAATCGGAAGATCGGAATAAAGTCTTCAACGATATTGACAACAACCCACAATTGGAACTGATTCTAACTCCGGGAAATGAGAGAAATCGCGAACAACGAGGAGGAAACGAGAATAGGATTATTCTGAAGACATTTTCTAGACATTCAATTTAAATGTCGAAATTGATTTTAAAACATTGAAACAAATTTCACCTCCTAAAGTAGTTATTACTAAGTCAAAAATTGAAGATGCCAAAACATTAATGCCACCTCTTCAATGAAGGAAGACAGTTTTTTAAAAGTTATATTTCAAAAATGAAAATAAAAAACTCAAAAAAGAAAGGAAAAAAATGTTCAAGAAAAGAAGACTTTTCATCGGATTCTGAATGAAAGATTTTTTTCTTGATAAGGTCAGGACCGTGGAGAGCCAGCTCGGACCCCGGGTAAAATTACAAAGACGGACCCTTTTAGCTTGTAAAACATTTAAATTTTCCCTTCCATAGATATTTTTTTTTAGTAGGCAATTTTTGATAGCGGGCCCCAGGGCAAAAGCCCCTGCTGCCTCCCCCCCTCTCGTCGGGCTTGGATAAGATGTATTTATCGCTTAAGTTTGTTTATTATTAAAATACGACAATTTACATAATTTTATTATTACTGACGATTATTATTATATTATTCAGCATTATTGTAACTAAAGACTTCCATTTAAAGGCTTATTTATTGTTAAATATTATGTCAATACTGTACTTCAAGAAATTTATTTATTGTAATCGTTCATTATTATTCAAATTAGAAAATATTGAATTAATAAATGAAATTGATTTATCTCTCAAAACGTTATAATTCCACTTTTACTGACTTTTATTCAATCACAAATTTACATTATACATTATAACACTCGAAAATTATCAAAAAATAATGCAACAATGAGCAAAGAAATAATAATAATAATGAAATTCAATAAAGAAAATAAAAAAAAAGTAAATAAATAATAAGATCTATTAACATGAAGACGCATAGGGCTCTACGTCTATTATGACAGTTCACAAATCAAGCCCCTTGCGCCGCGAAAATATTATTGCTTATATTTTGTTTATGATAATTTCTATTCGAATGAAACTTTCCAGAAAACTTTATTGGGTATCCATTAACATTTTAACATATGACACTTTGTGTTTACTGAAAATTCCCTCGTTAAACGAAACAGTTAAAAATTATCAAACAATAATGTAACAATGAGCAATAAAAAAATTAATAACTTTTATTCAGTTAAATAATTAAGCATTATTAAAAGCCTATCATCCAAAGAATACTTCAAACTATAACTTCTACAAATTTCATGTAAAAATATTAAGAAATTTTCATTTTAAAGCAAGTTGAAGTGAAAATTTTAATCAAATATGATTTCCAGAAATATTTAGTTCTTTGAGTATTTTTCAAAAACAGTAAGAGATAGAAGAAATATTATCTGAAGAAAAAAGATGCGCCAGAGAATTTCCTATAAGATAGTAATTACAAAATTTTGTTTCTTAAAAATCAATTTCAAGGTGGTAGGGGAAAAGCGGACACCGCTGTTGAAAATGTATGTGCCCTTATTGAATCCGGAGGCTCATATATATATATGTATATATCCATATTCAGGGTTGCTACTTTTTTCTGGAAACCTGGAAAAGTCAGGGAATTTCATATGGTATTGAGATTTTGGGAAAAAATAAAAATACGACTGAAAAATAATTATTTCATCAAAATAACATTACTAGAACAGACCCACTTCCTCGAAAAAATATTTTGAATAAGCCTCTACTTAAGAAGGGTATTACCAACATATTACTATTAAAAATGCTTACTTTCAAAATTGTAAATACGTACAACATTTGTTTCAGTATACTGTAAATTTTAAAGAAAAATATTAATAAATAAACTGTCAGGAATTAAAAAAAAAATTATAACTTTTAGCTTAATTTCAAAATACTTCTACATATTACATTTTTAGTCAATGTAGCTCATCAATTTTTGCTCCAAAAGTTACTACAACATTTTTTTTTAAAAAAAAATTGATTTTGAGACCAAAAGAAACAGAATGGAAATTGATTTCTATTATAGAAAGGAAAAATTCAGTGAAAGCGGTACAAAGCCAATATTTATTTTTTTTTTTTTGCCAATTATCACTATTGGTATATATAGTAATAAGTGGATGAATTGTAACAATAAAAATAAATACAGAGTAACAATAAACTATTAAATAAGACCGTAGTAAATAAACTGCTTTGAGTTGTACAACAATAACAATTACGTGGTCTACCATAATGGCCTTTAATTTTTTCTCATTATTATAAAAATATACCTCACATTTAAAAACTTAAAGACTTTTGTCTTTGCAACTCAACATAACTCAGTTAACGGAATTAAATAATTTTCGAATAAAGAAACTTTTCTAACCTAAAATAAATCAAGTTTCTTAAATAGATTACGAGTTTAAAACAGAATTCAATTCTAAAATACAACGTATTTTATAAATACAGTTGACAAATTCACTGAATATTTATTCACAATTAATGCATTGTATATTGATTGATAATTCATTGGAATTAAGATAAATTATTTAATCTTTTTTTTTTTCTTTCAATATAAAAAATGCACATTTCCTTGGTTTTTTAAAAACTAAGGATTAAAAGAACATTCACTTATCATAGCAGTAGATTTTTGATAGATGATAGCGATTAATTCTCAACAAGCAGTTTCGCCGCTGACTCGATTGACTTCTAAAATCTATTGAGCTAGTTTACAAATTCTATTGTCTGGCTCAATTACTTTATTGTCTAATTATAAATTTTCGTTTCAAATATAAATATATTGCAAGATATTCCCGATCTATTACCGGGAGTTAATACTGTTTTCATCTCTCGTATTAAAATGATATTTTGTCCTTTTCGCAAAGCCTCTCCTTGTTTCGTAGAAAATTCTTGGTGCTGTCGATGGTCATAATTTCATTGTTTCTTTTTTTTGTTTGTTTGTTTGTTTTTTTTGTTTTTTAAACCGAGAGAACTTTTACCTCAAAACTCGTAATCTTCGGTAAAGAACGCCAGCGTTCTAAAAAGCGCGTCCTATTTTTCAAAATGAAAAATCTGTCGTATCGAACAATACTCATCACTTTTTTTTTATTTAAAATTGTAAAGTCAATTCGCGCTTAAAACTTAAAAAACTAGAGAATTCACCAATCGAGCAATCAATTTTATAGAAAGCTCTCATCGGCTACTGCAGTCTTTCTTTTCTTCACTTTTTTTTTTTAATTAACACTCAAGCACAAACTCGTCTTAAGTACGAAGCCTTGAGTCGCTTATCTGGCAAAGTTCAGCCCTAATTTGATTTGGGTGTTTCTTCGACAATATCGGCATTTTCTGACTGACAAATGCAAGTCTCCTGTTCAGAAGTTTGATCCGAGTTTCCCTCGAGAGAATTGAAGGTCTTGTCTATTTCCTGATCTAGTCGAGGATCCAGCAAAATATCCATACCCGTCGTTCCCTTTTGACTGTACTTTTGAAAAAGAGATTTCACCAATTTCCACACCTCTCGGTTGTCTTTTATAACATTAACTAGCTGCTGAATAACCGGAAATAGCGTTGCCAGATTTCTGAAAAAATTATAATAAATTACGTATTTTTATTGATAAAAGTCTTTTAATTCTTTCCTAATACAAAATTTTAGTAATTAATAGTATATTATGCAATAATAACTGAGATGCATCAGAGCTGTTATTGATTTAAATTATAGGGACATTTGCATTAAAATCATGATTTAAAAAAAAAACTTTACAATTTTCCGGAAGTCTAATACTGCATGTAAAAACTCGCAAACATTAAAAAAAACCAAAAATTTGTGAATAAATATAAACAATTTCAATTTTTATATTTTATTAACTTTAGAAAATTTAAAAAATTGTGCTAATACTGATAACCAAAATACCTGCGATCTAAAAATTTTTTATATGACGATATGAATAGTATTCAATTTACATATCTTTAATTCATTATAATTTAAATAAATTTCAAACGTCAATATTCTAATTTTTTTCAAACTTTTAAATTCCAATTAATTCAAATTTAAATGCATATTAATTAATGTAGAATAATTAAATAATATTAATTATTTTTCAAATTAACAATGATCCTTTTTTTAATTCTTACAATTTTTTAAAGAGATTTCACTTCTTCGAAACTGTTTAATTTTTATCTTATAATTTCTTATTTTTACAAAATTTTAAGATTTTTTCTCCTTTTGATTTTAATATTTTTTGTATTTGTCTTTTTATTTTAGGATTTTCTTAAATTTTCTTCCTTTTATGCAAATTATTTAATATTATTTTACACAATTTTCTTATTAAAACATTCACTAAATTTGATATTTTGTTGACTTTCATAATTATGAATTTCCATACTTTCAAAAATAAATACCATCATTTTTTTTGTAAAATTCAATTTCTTTTCACATCTAACCTATTTTTTGGGAGATTTTTTGCAAACTTACTTATTCTTTCATAAAATTTTTGAAGTTTTTTGATTTTTTTAAATATACTGTCGGACTTGTTTTAAGTGTAAAATTTTAAAAATATTTTTGGTTTAATTTGCCTGAACTTTTTTATTCTGAAAGGATTTTTTAATTTCTTTTGTGGCCTTTTTATTTTTATCTTTATAAATGTATACATTCTTTTATTTTATTTTCATTAATTCTAATTTTTTACTAGATTCTAACTAAACTTTATTACTTTTTTGTACTTTTTAATTTTTTTTTACAGTTTGTTAGATTAAGGAAAAGAACATTACTCCATTTTATTTGGTTTGATGAATTTATCATTATTATATCACTATCATTATCATTATCATATTACTCCATTTTCCTTCTATTTATTTAATTTTCTTGATGTTTCACAATTTTTTTAGTCCTTCCTTGCGTTTTAAATAATTTTTTTAATTTTTGACATCATTTTTATATTTCTTAAAAACATTCTTCCTTCATTTAAATTATTTAGTTTTTATCTTGTAATTACGAATTTTTGAAACTATTTATTCGATACTTTTATCATTTTTTTAAATTTCCCAATTATCTACTTTTTTTGTAAAAACAATTTGAAACAAATATTTGAAATCTAAAAATAGAAAAATTTTATTTACAGGCTACAAAATATACCAAAGGAGTAAAAAAATGTTAATAAAAAATAAGTAATATTTAAAAAAAACTTAAAAAATAAAAAAGGGATCTACAAAGTGGATTTGCAAAATAAAGAAATAATGAAATTTCCAAGAAACGAAATTAAAAAGAGTGTACTTTACGAAATATACTACTATCAGAATATAATTATATTAGACGTATTATAATGTAATATATAATGTGAAAAGTAGAATAGAAGAAAATGTTAAATCAAAAATAAAACAAGTACAAAAAAAGAAAGTTAAAAATAAATAAAATTTCGTGAAACAAAAAAAAAGTCAAGTAAAGATAGAGAAACTAACTTAAACGAAATGCAGAGTAAAAAAAGAAAATAGCGCAAACAGTGACAAACAATGATCGTTTAGGAGATGTCAAAACAAAAGAAAATTATTAAAAATACCATTATTAAAATTATAAAAAAAAATATTTGAAAATAAAGAAAACAGTTTACGAATATCATTTTTAAAAATTTATATTAAAAGTTGAAAAATTCTAAAGAATCTAAAAAAAATAAACAGTATCAAAACAAACTATGTATAAAAATGATCAAGAAAGTACAAAAAACAGAAAAATTGAAAAATAGGCGAAAAACCGTTAAAAAATAAAATAATAAGTGAAAATTAATGCAAAATGATAATAGTTACTGTATAATAAAAAGTAAAGGAAAAAAATTAATTTAAAAAATGAGCAGAAACAGGAAAAAATTTTAAAATTAAAAAACCAGAATAAATTAATAATATATGAAACATAAATTTGCTTGTTCATACAGAAGAAATAAATTTATTTTTAAAGCATAAAATTATAAATTATAATTTAAACTGTAAATATATTTATTTTTAAAAGATATTAAAAATATGAAATTTAAAAATACTAATTTTTTAATTTTGTTCTTGTTTTTGTTTTACACAAAGCAAAATAACTAAGGGTTTTTGAGGTCACTAATAGTAAAATTAATGTTAACTTTTTAAAAAACAAAATGACTGATTTAATGTAAAAGACAAAAATTCAAAATTTAAACCAATTTCTCTAAAAAATAGTTTAAAATGTCAGTGTTGAGACAACTGGTTGCAAATGTAAAATACATTTTTCAGAATTCAAGTCAATTTGATCCCTTTTTTCTAAATAGCCGCCATATTGTATCCACCATTTTGAATTTTCAAAATTTAAGGTCAGATCAATAATAATCAGCGACTCTGAAATTTTTCGAATAAATTAAATTTTATTTAAACTAAATATTCCAATAGCTTATGGTTTTTTAAATAACGAAAAAGAGAAAACTATTCACTTCCTGCTTAATTCTTTAACCAATTATGTAATAACGTTTAAAATCAATTTTTCATTTAAAGTAGATTTTTGCTCATTTTACCAACAAATATTAAGGTAAAAAAAATTGTAATTTACCTGGAATATTTTGTAAAAAGTACGAGAAAATCGTGAATAAATTAAGAAAAATTGAAGTTTAATATTGTATTTTTTATAAATTTTGAAAAAATGTTCTAATAGAGATGGTCAGAACAATATGTTAAAATTGATTGATATGAAAGAAAGTAAAACTAATGTTCAATTTTTATATCCTCATGTCATTATAATTTAAATTAATTCCAAACGTCAATTAACTCAAATTTTCAAATTTCAATTTAGGTATCCAAATTTTAATGCGAATTAATTAATTATTTTATATAATCACAATAATCCGAGCAATAATCTTTTATTTTAAAAGATTTCTAAGATTTCAGTTTATCGAAAGTGTTCAATTTTCATCTTATAACTTGCTTTTTTCATTTTTTTTTTATTTTATTTACTACTTCTTATTTTTTAGTATATTCTCGGAAAGTTTTTTACCTTTTTCTAATTTTTCTATTTTTTCAGAGTTTGTTAAATAAAAAAAATTCCATTTTCTTCACAAATTTTTTATCTTTCCTCGAGTTTTAATTGCATTTAAAATTTTGCCATGACTTTTTCATATCATATTTTTTATTTATCTTCCTATTTACTTTTTTAACTTAAAAGAGAATGTCCATAAATATTGTAATTTTTTGAAAAGATTTACGATATTTTTATATATTGTTTGTCATTTATTTTTTATTCTTGTGTAGTTTTTAAAACTTTTCCTACTCTTTTAATAACATTAATAACTTTTTTATTCTAAAGAATTTATTATGTTTTTAGACCGTTTTATTATCTTTTTCCATTTTTATATTTCGTTTTTATAATTTAATATTTTATTCTCGCTTTTTCTTATTTTTCTTGATTTAGCGTTCATATTGGCTCATATAATAAAATTATCTTTTGCAATTTTCTCATTTATTCAAAATTTTATTGATTTTGATTAAATCTATCATCTATTTTACATTATTTGTTATATTTTACTATAAATGAAATAAAAACCTCGTCTGTTAATTTAAAATGTAAAAGCTTCAGTATTTTTTCTCATCTGATATTCTATTCAAGATTTGCTTTAAAAATAATAATAAAAAAAAAGAAAAAATTCCAATCATTTCCCGATTTTTCGATCCAGCGCCCACCCTGAATTGAAGAATGCTTACGTAAATAAGGGAAGGACGAGATTCGTGATAAATTGCACTTGAAGATCTGGAATCGAGGCACGTTCTCTGTCCATCATTTCAATAGGTGCTGTTCCCATGCTTTTTTCCAAATCTCCTTGAGAAAAGAACTCGTCGTATATTTGCTCCTAGAATCAATGAATTCAATATTA
The DNA here is from genome assembly GCA_037103525.1 of Ganaspis brasiliensis. Classification (NCBI taxonomy): domain Eukaryota; kingdom Metazoa; phylum Arthropoda; class Insecta; order Hymenoptera; family Figitidae; genus Ganaspis; species Ganaspis brasiliensis. Next base: position 2,832,114 of record JAZKLR010000311.1, read on the forward strand.
TTTTCTTCTTAGCTTTGATTTTATCTTATTTGCAGACTTGGAATCTTTTCGAAATTGAAATAACGTTCATTTATGAAATTCAATTAAAAATGTGTAACATTATTGATAATAATGACTTTTTTTAATTTTCACTTTTGTCGTCATTTTTAATTTTAAAAAAGTCACCACACTTTTTTTAAAGTGCAAACATTTCATACATTGATGGGATTTCACGTCTTGAACCAGAAAAGTACTTAAAAATACGGAATTTATGGCATAAAAATTAAGAAATACCATTTACTATAAATTGTTTTCCACTATTGTATTAGAAATTAAAATTTTATTCAGCATTTCAAAAATTAAAAAAATTTAAGAGCTAAATTTATGTAGAATCTTAAAAAAGCTGATTTCAGAAATTTTTTTTCTTGAAAGCATTAAATAAATATAAATATTTTAATTCAAATAAATATAATGATTTAAATTACAATAAATAATATAAATATTTAAAAAGGTACATATAAAGATTTATTTTAAGAAATCAAATGCTTTAAAAAGGTCACAATATTTTTCAGTTTTTACAATTTATTTACAAATGTAATAAAAGTCAATTTAATTATATAAAAAATAATGTACGTATTTTCATATTTTAATATACACCATTATAGGATATAATATAGTTTTATAGCACTTTTTCAAAATGAAAAAAATCAATTGACTGACAGATCCTGTCTCTGTTTAAATTTTGAAATTTGTAAAAATTAATTTGTACAGCGATTAAATAAATATTTTCAAAAATTAATGTTTATTTAGTCGTTAGGTCTGGGAAAATATAATTGATAACTTAATTTGAAAATCTAATTGTCGAAATATTTAATTAATACCTAATTAAAGTTTAATTTTACTTACTCAATGTTATAAACGAAAATTTAAATAAAGTCTTCAAATAATTCTAGATTATTAAAAATTTACATTTTTATAAGCTAGAATTTACGGATTTTTCGTACTCTTCTAAACAATTTACGGAGTTTTACGGGATTTACGGACCTAGTTCGAGATTTCGAAACGCTAGAATTTCAACGCCCTAGAAACTTTTTTTATATTTAGATTGAGTGAACTTTTTTTCTCAACAATACCTATTTCAGAAAATTGAAATGTCCCACTTTTATCGAATTTCCCCTATGTAAAATTTATAATTTTCTTTAGAGAAGCTAATCGAGAATTTATAGGAATTTAAGTTTTCTATTTATTTATCGAATAAAGTCAAATTTTCTTCTCAATCATTGTAGGAAAATAAAATCTCTAGTGTCATTCTTATTAGTAATGTTTTGAATTTTAATGTTAATAGTAAGTATTATATATAATAACTATAGCAACATTAAAGACAAACTTAGCATTGTTTTTGGTGATTTAAAACTTTAAATTTTTGCAAATTCAAATAATGAAAATTACGAAATTGAAGAATATATCTGAAAAATGACGAAAATAATTGACTGTTGAAAACAAAATTCGAAAAATGGCTACATTATTACACAATTATTATTGAAAAAAATAGTTTAAAAAAATAAACAATAAATATATTAAATTTAAACAAAATAGTTGAAATTGAAGAAAATAATAAAAAATTGAGGAAATAATAATTTAAAAAATCAAAGAATAATTATAAAGTTTTAAGATAATAATTAAAAATTGAAAAAATAGTAGGAAATAATTGAAAATTGCGGAAAATAATTAATAATTGAAGGAAATAGTTGAAAATTTGAAGAAAATGTGTAAAAAATTACGAAAACTAATAGCAATTGAAAACAAAGTTCAAAAAATAACTAGATTACTAGACAACTGAAAAAAATAATTGTAAAAATTAAACAAGAAATATTAAGTTTTGAGAAAATAGGTAATTGCAAATTTGAAAATTAAGAAAATTATAGGACTAATTGTTGGAAATAATTGCAGATTTAATAACTGGATTGAAAATCGAAAAAAAATAATTAAAATAAAAAACAATAATTGAAAATTGAAAAAAAACAATAGAAAATTGAATTGAAATTTATGGAATGTACTGAAAAATTGAAAAAAATTAATTAAAAAAAGCCGGTAATTAATGAATATAGAAGAAAACAATTTAAAACTGAAGAATGGAAATAAAAATTCAAGAATAGAATTAAAAATTAAAGAAAATAATGGAACAATTGTATTTAAAATTAAAGAAACTTAAAAATAATCGAAAAAAATAATAGAAAAAGGCGATAATTTTTTAATATTAAAGAAAATAATTGAAAATTTAAAAGTGAAATTTAAATTTGAAAGAAATAACTAAAAATTGAAGAGTAGTTCTAGAATTGAATAATTGAATTGAAATTTTAAAACAATTTTTATGAGTGAAACAATTTATTGAAAAAAAAGTGAAATTTTTTAATATTATGGAATTAACTAAAAATTGAATAAAATAATTGAAAATTAAAGAAAATATTTGAAAATTGAAGAAAATAATTAAAAGTTGAAGAAATAATTTGAAAATTAAAGAATTAAATGGAAATTTCAAGAAAATAATTGATAATCATAAGAAAAATTACAATATGACGAAAATAATTAAATATTAAAAAATTTATTACTATTAAAAGAAAATTAACAAATGAAAAAAAATCGACGAATGGTGAGAATAATCGTCATTCGAACAAAAAAAATTTTGTAATTAATGAATATTCATAAAATTGAAGGAGAATAATAAATTGCCAATTGAAAACTGATGGAAAGTATGAAAAAAAATTGTAGAAAATAAATGAAAAAGAATTCAATTGAAAATTCCAAAATTGTATTAAAAGTAAATAATTGATAATTGAGAAAATGCGGAAATTAATTATTAATATTATTAATATTATAGAATTAATTGAAAATCGATCAAAATCATAGAGATATAAGAATAGAGCGCGCGAGTTGGTTAGATTCCCATGAGAGTCGGCGACAGTGGTTTTAGAGCGAGACAGCTGCAAAGGAGGCCCCCTGAGTGTGTCCTTCTACTACACACAGGGGGCCTCCTTTGCAGCGGTCTCGCTCTAAAACCACTGTCGCGCATTCGGGCCACTCGCGCACTCTATTCTTATATCTCTATGATCAAAATAATTGAAATTTAAAGAAAATATTTGAGAATTAAAGAAAATAATTAAAAATTGAAGAAATAAATTGGAAATTAAAGTCTTAAATGTAAATTTCAAGAAAATAATTGATAATTAAAAAAAAATTACAATATGATGAAAATAATTAAATATTGACGAAAATAATTAACTTTTAAAAAAAAATTTAAAAATGATGAGAATAATCGGCATTTAAAAAAAATTTTTATATTGATGAATAATCATAAAATTAAAGGAGAAAAATAAATTGTCAATTAAAAACTAATGCAAATAATGGAAACAATTGTAAAAAATAAATGAAAATTATAGAAATCATTTGGAAGTTGAAGAATTGTATTGAAATTTCAAGAAAATATTTGATAATTGTGAAAAAGAGAGAATTATTGGATTTTGAATAAAATAATTAAAAAACTAATAATGCAATTGAAAATTGTAGAAAATAATTGAAAATTAAAGAAATAAATGGAAGATTAAAGAATTAAATTGATGATTAAAGATTGAAATTTAAATTTATAAAAAACAGTTGATAATTGAAAGAAAAATAACAAAATTTTTTTCAACTGATCATTGTTTTTATCATATTTCAATTATTGTCTTCAAGTTTCAAATTTTAAAATCATTTTCCATTTATTTTCCACAAGTTTTAATTATTCTTATTTTTTATAATTATTTTCTAAAATTTTTAAATATTTTTCTCAAATTTCCCATTATTTTTTTCAATTTTTAATCATTTTCAATTATTTATATTCTTTGTTTATTATTTTCAATTACTTACGTTCTTTTTCATAATTTCAAAAAGTTTTTAATTAGGTATTTATCTGAAATTTTCGTTTTTCTATTTATTTTTCAACTGTATCTACGATTTTCTTGCATTTTATGCACCTATTTTCTGTATGTTTTGCAATTATTTATCTTAAATTAAAAATTGTTTTTCTCAATTTTAAATTATGTTCATCTTTTTTCATTTATTTTCTCTAATTTTTAATTATTTTCTTTTTTTTTTGCAATTAACTTTTAAAAGTTTCAAGTACTTTTTTGAAATTTTCTTTAAATTTCCTTTATTTAAAATATATTATGCAATTTTTTCAATTATTTTTTTAAATTTTAAATTATTTATATTATTTCTTCATAATTTTCCTTAATTTTTAATCATTTTCATCATTATTTCTAAATTAATTTTCTAAAATTTTAATTATTTATCTCAATTTGAATCATTTTGTTTATTTTCAACTATATTCTCCAATTTTTCATAACCCGAATTTTTTTAAATTTATTTCTAAGATTTTGAAGTATTTTTCTCAAATTTAAATTACTTTTTTTATTTTTAAATTGTCCATAATTGTTATATTAAATAATAAATTTTACACTTCATTGGCTTATAGTTAATTTATAATGATATTATTTTGTTACTTATTCATTTTTTTATTTTTTAAATAAAATGTTTGTGTTTTAAAATAGAAACATAGAATCTATGTTTCTCATTCAAACATAGAAAATTCTCATAAATTCTCCGGAAGGAGAATATTCTCGGTTCTATTCTCGAGAATGTAACTGGATTTTAAATTACCGAGAATTTTGCAACTCTACCTGACACTTACATTTGTTTAGAGATTTAAAATTTCAAATATTTGTCAAAGTTTAAAATTGAAATGTTTCTTTTTTAAATCAAAGGTAGAGAAAGAAATTTTGTCAACTTACAGCCGTTTTTTTGGAGACTTTCCAAGTCTTGGTTTGGTCACTGAGATCACAGCAGGTCATGAACATCGCATGAAGTTGTTTTCGATGATCTAGATTATCTTTCTCGTATCCTTTACTTACAATAACTTGTTGTTTATCAACATTTCGAAAATGAGAAGCGAGATCGGTAGCAAGAATATTGTTTCTCAGAAGATCCAAAGCTTCACTGTATTCTTCACTTGTGAGACTCTCGAAAATGTTGCATCCTTCGGTGTTTAAAATGCACATCGATTGAGCCAAATGATGCCTCTGAAAAAGAAAGAAACTCTTTTAAATTTTCGAATCTAAAGGCATTTAAAAGGTTAGAATTATAAATTGACAAAAAAATGTAACAATTAACAGAACGTGATTAGTAAAATGAAATAAAAACAAACCTCCATTACAGATCCTTCTGAACTATAAAGACTAGCGAGAACAGTTCCACACTTGGTTTGGAATGAATTGTTCGTTCCTCTGTGATCGATATCATGGCACAAACAAGAAACAAGAAAAACTAGAGCCTGCAAAGGCGACATATAAAGATCGCCGATCAATTTGAGATTTTTTATCATCAGATAAGCGAAGTGAGCGACGGAAAATGCGTGCACCCAGTTATGATATGGAGCGTCTCTGTATCCTTTTTTTACGTACAGAATAAACCTGAAAATCAGACATTTTTAAACGGGGTGCATATTAAAGTTTTAAAATTCATTATTGAGAATTTTCATTTTATAGACTTTTTTTAGATACAGGACTGATAAAAATCATGATATTTTTAAACTAAATTAAATTTCTTTTTACTTAATATATAAAACTTTCGAATGTTTATTTTTCAAGTAGTTTGATTTTTAAACTGAAAACATTTAATAAGAAATAACGAAAAATGGATAAAACTTTTAATTAAATTAGAGAAAAGCAACGAAAAAAAATTCTACAAAAAATAGAGATAGTTTTTTAAGGAGGTTCTCTCCATTCACATAACCTCAAATTAGAAAGACCTTTTTCACCCCGAATAAAAATATTTTTGAAACAAATTTCACCAAATTTTGCAAGATCCAGTTGTACATTTTTCAGAAAAAATTATGTTGCACTAAAATTTGATGTCAAATAATAATTGTTTTACATTTTACATTTTTTCTTCCAATCCAGTTAAAATCTGTCATTTTCATCCAATTTTGACAAATAATAGTTCATTTTTCTCGTTGAAACATTCTCTGCAATTTTATTTGCTAGATTTTGTAAAATATTATTTTACTTAAACAATAAGTAAAAAAAAAAAATTTATTTCTAATAGCGTTTAATATTCGTTAACAAAACCAAACAAATAAAATTGTAGAGAATATTTCAACGAGAAAAATGAGCTATTATTTGTTAAAATTGGATGAAAATAAAAGATTTTGACTAGATTTAAAGAAAAAGCATAAAATGTTAAATAATTATTAGGTATTTAACAAATTACTTAAGTATAAAATTCAGTTCAACCTAATTTTTTCTCAAAAATGTACAACTGAATCTTTCAAAATTTATTGGAATTAATTTGAATAATATATTTTTATTTGGGGTGAAAAACGACTTTCTAGTTTGAGGTTATGTAAATGGACAGAACCTCCTTAAAATAAAAAAATTTACAGAAAGAATTTTTTTTCAAAACTAGACAAGAATGAAAAGAAATACGGAAATTCTGTTTTAAATTAAGAAAATAAATAAGAACGTAAATAAAAAATGTTAAAATTTTACTAAAGAGAAAAACATTTTAAAAATTAGAAAAATTCGAGAATTATTATAAAAATTGAAGAAAGGAAAATTGATTAATTTTTTTAAACAATTAAAATAATCAAATTTTAAAAGAAAAATGTTCTAAGAAATAGAAAAAAGGTGTTAAAATAAGAAAATTTAGATGCAGATTAAATTTACAAAAAATGAAAAAATTAAGAAATTATAAAAAGTATAAATAAAAGTATGGAATAAATGTTGTCTAAAATTTGAAATGAGAGGATAAAAATTAAACAATTTCAAAGAAGAGAAAATGTTTCTAAGACATAGAAAAATTACGAGAAAATGTAAATTTAATGAGAAAGCAAAGAATGATAAAAACAATTGCGAAAGAACAAGAAAATGAAATAAATAGGAAGAAAATGGAAATTTTTTTTGTCTAACAAACTATGAAAAAATGGGAAAACTAGAAAAAAATATAAAATTTTGCAAGAAACTATTAAAAAATAAGAAGTAGTAAAAATAAAATAAAAAAATGGAAAAATAATTAATTAAAATTTGAAAGTTTGAATATATTTAAATTCAATTCGGTTAAATTCGAATTCTTTTAAATAAAAGCTCGGTTAAAATAAATTCTATAAAATGAAAATTCTGTCAAATATGAACTCGAAGACCTACAAACTCTGTTAAGTAAAAATTTAGCTATCATTAAACTAAATATTTACTAAACAGAATTTACGAAAGAATTTATCCCAATTTTAATCGATACTTGATTCACTAAATTTTAATCAATTTGAACTTCAGTCGATTAAAAGTTTAATTTATTTAAATTTTACTTGATTCAAATTTCAATTGAATACAAATTTTAATTGACCCACATTTTAAACAATCCAACTTTTAATCAATTCTAATTATTTTATTGATTAAGTATTTATCATTTAAAATTGTAATTGAATCCAAAATTAATTTATCTAAATTTTAAACGATTTAAATGTTAATTTACTCGAATTATGATTTCAACTCTATAATCAATCAAAATTTGATTCCATTTAAATTTATTTAAATTTTAATCGATTTGATTGTTAATTCTTTGACTGTTTAAACGATTCAAGCCTTAATCATTAATACAAATTACGATTAATAAAAATTCCAATATATGTATGAAAATTAATTATTTTTCCTGATTATTCATTCATAAATATTTCGTTTTAGCATTTTTCAATTGTTCTGATTATTAAATAATGAACCATAATTCTATTTTAATTATTTTGATTTTACAGTAATACATGAAAACATGAATAATTTTTAAAAGATAGATGAGAAAAAAACGTGACACTTAACAACACTGAGTAAATTTAGAATTAATGAAAAGAAATAAAAATAAAATTTAAATGGAATAAATTCATAAAGGGGTTTAAAATTTATATTAATCTACAAAAGTTTTAAGGAAGAAAAAGTCAGATTTATTGACATTTGAATAGATTAAAATTTGAATTGGTTACAATTTGGGTAAGTTGAAATTTGGTTTGATAAAAACTTATATAGGTAACTTCAAATTTTAATAAATTCCAAATTAAATGAGATAATAAAAAATTTGATAAATTTAATTCGATTGAAACTTGGACCCTTTTAAATTTTAAGTACATAATTGAAATTTTGATTGATAACAATTGATATAAATTCAAATTTAGATTATTCGATATTGGAATAAATTGAAATTTTAATTAGTTGAAATTCAGATTAATTGTCTTTTAAATCGACGAAAATTTGTATTACTTGTAATTCGAATAAAATTTTCTGAATCAGTCAGATTTAGATTGTTTAAAATTTGAATTAATTGAAGTTTTAATAAATAGGTACAAATTTGAATTAATTAAAATAAATATGGAAATATTATAGATGGAAATTTGTATTATTAGAAATTTGAATCAATTCAGTACAATTGTTATAAATTGAGATTTTGATATTAATATTTGACTGGATTTAAATTTGGGATTAAAAGAAATTCGAATAAATTAAAAATTTGGATCAAAATAAATAAAATTAACTTTTGGACTAAATACCTATTTAATAACAATAAAATAAAATAAATATAAATTTAAATAAATTAAAACTTGGAAAAGTTAAATTGATTGTTGATTAATTGGAATTGGAATGAAATTAAATCGATAAAAATTTTAATTAATAACTGTGTCGACTAATTTTAATTGAAATTTATTCAAATTTGGACCAACAAAATTTTGAAAATTTTAAACTTCAATTAACTGAATCACTTATAAAAAAGGTGAATAGAAAAAATTATGTGACTCCTACATTTTGGGAAGATAAAAATGTTTTCACCTGTCAAATTCAACAATTTTTTCAAAAGATAAATAAAATGTAAAAAATAAAGATTTTTAATTATGTATTATATTTTGAACATAATTAAATTTCCATCTTGCATTTGAATTGGAAATAAGAATTTAACGATTATTTTACATTTTTGGACTGAGTCGGGTAAATTGACTGTTTGATTTTCATAGGTCAATTTACCCCGATTTGCTCCTAATAATTTTTGAGAAATCATTTTGAACTATACATTTCGAATAGTTTTTAAAAGCCATTTTTAACATCTTTGGACACAAATAGACATCTTGAAGAGATTTTCAGATAAATGAAAAATGAATTCGAACCTTGCAAGAGTTGTTCTCTTTATTTTCCAGTGGGAAATAAACCCTAGGTCCCTGAACATTTTGAGCACGTAACACGGCATGTGTCGATATGGTATATTTCGAGGACTAAAATGAAATTGGTCAAAGTCCTTGATATTATGATCATCCCTGCAGTTCAGCAAAGCCTGAACAGCCTCATCTTCTACCTAAAAATATTTCAAAATCATATTAAATTTTATTAATTGAATTTATCGCAAAAAATATTTAATAACCTAGTAACTTTAAAAATATTAAATTAAAATATTTTAAATATTTTATAAGGTAATTTATATAAATTATTAAAATTACTCAAAAAGGCGCTGTTAAAATTCTACATACTTAAACTCTACAATGATAAATTCTACACGTTAAATTCTACAAATTTAAACTTTACAATAAAAAACAATAAAAAAATCTACATTATAAAACTCTACAATAGGATTTTTTATAAAACATTAAGATTAAATCTTATTAAATTCTGCACATTTAAGAAAGTTCTCAATTGACATAACCTTAAACTAGAAAGTGTTTTTACACGAAAATAAAAAATATTAAATAGTTATATTAAATATTTTCCTTTAAATCTAGTAACAATTTGTAATTTTTATCAAGATTTGACAAATAATAGCTTATTTTTCTCTTTGAAACATTCTCTACAATTTTATTAGTTGGGTTTTGTTAAACAATACTTTGTTTAAAAAATATACACAAATCAACTTTTAGCTGTTTAATAACTTCTAAATAAAATACTATTTAACAAAATCCAACATATTAAATTGTTGAAAATGTTTCTAAGAGCAAAATAAACTATTGTCAAAATTGAATGAAAATGACATATTTAACTAGATTTATAGAAAAAACACAAAATGTTAAATAATTATTATTAGACAACAAATTTTGGCTCAATCCAATTTCCACTGAAAAGTGTACAATTAGATAATTCAAAAATTTTGTAAAATTAGTTTTAATATTTTTTTTTTTTGCGTGAAAAACTACTTTCTAGTTTGAGGTTATGTCAATAGGTTGAACATCCTTAAACTTTACAATGATAAATTCTACACGTTATAAATTTTACACATTCAAACTCCATTTTTTATAAAGCATCAATATTAAATCCATTAGTTAAATTCTACAGTTTAAAATTTTACACGAAACTCTACAATGATAAATTCTCGAGTAAATTCTACAAGTTAAATTTTACCCTTTTTAAAATCTACACAGAATATATATTCCAGCTTCATTTGTTTACATAAAATTATCTTAAAATAACAAAAATAAAAATTTGGAAATGTCCAAAATTTTTATTTTCGAAAAAATGAAAATTTTTTAACATCCATCTTCTTTCACAATTTTTACTATTTTCTATCACCAATTTTTTTACTGCCCTTTTTTTACAATTCCTAACAAAATTATGCATGGATATTAAAAAATTCTTATTTTGAAAAAAATAATTTTTTTTTTTAAACAAAACTTTATTTTTTAACTTTTAACAATTTACTTTGATTCTAGATCCAGAATTATGCAAAAAAAAAAAAAAAATTGACACCCTTCAGAAACAAGTTGAAATTTTGTTTTTACTCACCTAAACTATCTGTCTTCTTCTACAATTTTCAAATTTTTTACCGGATTTTTTTTACAGTTTTGAACAAAATTACGTATGGATTTAATAAACTTTTGATTTAAAAAAGAATCGAAAATTCTGAAATCCGCACAATTTTCTTTTTTAATATAATCTTATCACCTTGGGATAATTTTAAATCAAAAATGTTGCTAGAAAATAATCTGACGCCTTTAAACAACGCGATTTATGAAATGTTGAAATTTTACAGGTGCCTCCCCTTAAAAAAAAATAAAAATTTAAGGCATTTCCAAATTTTTATTTTTGCCATTTTAAGGTAATTTTATATGCCCAAATTAAGCTAGAAAAAAATAGGCGACATAAATTTGCACGGGTTAAAATTTCACTGGTACCTCCCCTTAAATTTGTAGAATTTTAAATTATTTAAAATTCAACTATGTCAGATTTAATATTAAAGTTTAAAAAAATCTTATTGTAGAATTTAAATGTGTAGAATTTTAAATTGTAGAATTTAACTTTGCAGAATTTAACGTGTAGAATTTATCATTGCAGAGATTAAATAAAGTAGAATTTTAATCGCGCCACTAAAAAATTATAAATAAAAATTTATTACATATTCAAAATGATATTAAAATGAAAAATTATCAAAATGAGTTTAAACTTTGAGAAAAAAAGTATTATTATTACAAAATTCATTGGCGGTTCCTCGGGGGAGGGGGGGGGGTTGGAAAGCGAAATTCTTTACAAACTATTTATTTTTTTTATAAAGTTTGGAAGGGAGGGGGGGGGATAATTAGAATCGCCCGACCTTAAAAAAATTGTCTAGAACCGCCTCTGATAAAATTGAATACAATTAATTATAAAATGATAATAAATATAAAAAAATTACCTGCTGCTCTCACCAAGGAGTTAGTTAAGTGCAGAAACAAAGTGTTATTAATCTGTTTAATGAACCCAGTATACCAATTCCAAATGCATTTGTGTTAATTACCTGCATGTGATACATCATAAGTTCATTGCTGAGCTTATTCCTAGCTTGAGCGTCTTGGATTTTTTTATAAACGATGCTGTGCATTATTGAGATGCCACAGTAAATGCTAAAAGCTGTCGCAACCTCTTCGTCAAACACGTCAAAATATAAACCATCCATCTTATTGCACAGTTGAGCTACCCCTAAAATATTTCCATATTTAATCTCTATTACTTACAATCTCATATATATACTTTTTACATTTTGTTTACTTTTTTTCTTATTACTTATTTACTATTTTATTATCCAAGGCTTAAAATAGCAAAAATTGGAAAAAAAACTTAAAATAAAGAAAAAAAAATTAGGTCCATTTTTGGTCGTAGTTTAGGGTGTCTAGCGAAATATTATAGTTTTAAATGTCGGTATTTTCTCTTAAAAATTATGAAAAAATAAGGAAATGTTCAAAAATAAGAAATAAGGTGAGAAAAATTTACTAAAAACTGTGTAATTGTAGAAATAGAGTAAAAAACCAGAGTGTAAAAGTGTAAAAAGATAAGTAAAAAGTCTATACAAACAAATATAGAAATTGTTTAAAAATAAGAAAAAGATATTAAGAAAAGATTCTAAAAATTTTAATTTAAATACAAAATTAAAAAACTATGCGATAACTGACAAAAAATGTTGAATAAAAAAACATTAGAATTAAGTAAAAATAAAAATAAAAAAGTATCGTAAAATGAAAAGACAAAATAACGTTTAAAATAAAATAATCTTTAAACCCAAAATATGGTAAAATAAACAAAAAGCTAAAACTTTATTATGAATGCTAAAAAAAACCCTGGCATAATATACTGAAAGCAGAAAATGTAAAAAGTTATGTAGAAAGACTACAAAAGAAATAAATAAATTATTTTAAAAAAAGATATGGAAATTATTAAAAATGAGATTTCAATAAATAGGAAAAGTAGTTTTAAAAAGACGAAAAATTATGAAATATTATTACGAAAAAATCCTAAAAACTTCTTTTTTAAGAAAAGAAAAATAAAAATCTCACCGACAATTTTAGAAAGAATGGTTGGATTAAAAAAAAAAGAAATAAAAAATTTAAAAAGCGTACAAATAAAAAAAATTTAAATAGAAGACAAAAATGAATTAAGGACGAAAAAAACTTTTCAAAAAAATATAAAATTTAGAGAATATGTAAAACATTCACGAAAGAAATAAAGAATTTATTTTAAACTGAAAAGTTTATATTTAAATAAAAATAGGTGAAAATTTACTAAAAAATTAAAAAATAAAAGAAGATGAATAAAAAAGACTATTAGGAAATAAAGAAAAGTTTTAAAGTTTAAAACACTATTATTCGAAAAATTTAAAAATCATAAGAATATATTACATAAAAGAAAGATAAAAAAAGAATTAAAAAATCTCTAAAAACTAGAAATTTTAACAAAAAATCCTAATAACTCGAACTTAATAAAAAATCAAGAAAACATTCGATAAACTTCAAAAGAAAATAACTAAGGAAGACAAAAATTCTTCAACAAATTGAGGAAAAAATATTTTATAATTAGGTATGAAAATAAAGAAGAAAATCAAGGAAACAACGTGAAAATTTCAATATTCGTTTAAAAATTAAAATTTATTAAATAAACTAAAATATTTTGCTTAAAATTGAAAAAAGTAAAGAAAATTTAATAATAAATAAAAAGAACTTAAAACGAGAGAAATTTAGAAATTATGGAAAATTAAAAAAAAATTAAAAAGAAATGTTGAGAAGAAAAAAGTAAACAGCCTTGAGAAAGGGACAAACTTTCTATGAGATACTAAAATCACGATAAATTATTAAAGAATTAAAGAATAATAAAAAGAATATTGATAAATTTTATTTTTGTAATTTTTTTTTATTTTAAAATAATTTAATTATTTTATTTCGTTTTAGAGTTCTTTTTTTGAAAGCGGAGGGGATTTTGATAAAAATATAACAATTTTATTTATTCGGTTTCTGACATTAATTAAAAAATTTCCTTTATAATAATTGATGTTTCTAACCTAAATTTTTTAAAATTACTTTTTAAATAACCTCTGAGCATTTCTTTTTAGAACGCCAAATTTTCACACCAAATAGAAATACATTTAATATTTATTAATACTTTTTAAAAATTGCACAATGAGCTGTTTCAAAATTTGATAAAATAATTTTAATTATATAGTCATATTTGCTGTTAAAAACCAGTTTTTAATTTGACGTTATATTAAGAGGTTGAACCCTCTTAAGTGTTGTTTTTGTTTTATTTCTCATAAATTTATTGGCGGGGGGGAGGTTAAATTTCTTATTTTTGTTGAAAGTTAAAATAAATTTTTATTTTTTTGTAAATTTATGAATATTTTTTTAGAACAAACTCCGAAACATTATAAATTATTACAAACTGAAATTAATTGAAATTGTTAAAATGTTTGTACAAATTCCAGGTTTTCTCAAGATAAATAAAATTTACTGATTTTCCAGATCCCTAGACACCCTGTAGTTTCATTTTTTATTTTTAAATATTTGAATTTACTCTTTCTATCTATTTATGATAACAATATAAAATATATTATATTTATTATGATTATTATTATTATTATTAATATCACTTTTAACGTCCCTAATTTTGGAATCGACCGAAGTCAAAATTTGAAGACGTTCAAATTTCAAAGCTTCTAAATCTGCATGCGTTTAATTCAAATTTAAACGTTTCTTTTAGACGTTTCAAAATTCAAACGCGCGTAATTTGCAATGCTTTCAAATTCGGATGCTTCCAATTTCGAGCGTTTCAAAATTTAATACATTTACCTTAATTGTAAAATTTTAATATTTGAATTTTTAACAATCTTAAATCTGTCTAAAAACTTTAAACTCTTCCAGTTGAAAAAAATGCAAATTTGATCGTTTTTAACTTTACATGTACTGAAGTTTTAATTTTTACGAATTTCACTGCTTGCGTCTATATTTAAATTATCCATTTTTAATGTTTATCGTTTAATTGTTCATTATTCATAATACACGAATTTTATTGTTTACTTTAATTCTTTTATTTAAGCTTACATATTAATATATACATAGTATTCGATTTATCCTAATATTTTCTAATGCGACGTAAAAAAAAATTATATAGATCTAGTTTCCTCATTAAGTTTATTAAATAACATACCGATTATTCTTTCTTCATCTCGAATAGGGAAGCAGAGAATATTTCTCGTCTTAAAACCTGTTACATCGTCAATTCCTCGATAAAACAGAGGGTGACTGTATGCATTACGGATATTGAGTAATTTCCCTGACGTCGCGACATGACCTGCAATTCCCTGATTCAGGGAAATTCGCATTTCCTTCACTGTCTAAAATCAATTCAATCATTAATTTCATTAATAAAACATTATTTTCGTTTCTTACATGAGAAACAATTAAAAAAAAAAAGATTTATAGTCAATTTTCCAAAACGAAATATTTAATGTTATCCATATTTATTTTTTTTAAATATTTTAATATCGAACCGTCAACAAAGTTAACAAATAAACTACCAATAACAATAAAGTAGTAACTATCCGGTCATAATTTTAACACAGTTAATTTCATGAATAATTTTTAAAAAATTTTTAATTCTTTTAAAAAAAGACCAAATAAAAAGAGAAAAAATTTAAAAAAACGTGAAATTAAAAAAAAATACCAAAGCTTCAAAATTTGCAATCGTTTAAATTTAAAGAATTCAAAATTTTAAATGCATTAAAGTTGAAATGTTTTCAAATTTTCATAAATTATTTTTTCCAATTCAAGTGCTTCTAATTTTCGAAAAATTTAATTTCGAGCACTTTTAATCGGTATTTTAAAAATTGTAAATGCTTTTAAATTTTAAATCATCAAAAAATAGCATTTTTAAAATTTTAAATTTCCAACTTCAATTATTTGAAAATTATATTGAATTCAAATTTGAATTGATACATATTTCAACCCCATGCTAAATTTCAAAACATTCAATTTGGAATTTCAGCATTTTAAACGCTTCTCCTTAAATCTGAATTAGTTAAAAATAACTAATTTAAAAGCAAAAAGTCAGCCACTAATTCAAAAATTTATATTTTTACTAATCATTTAGTAAAAAACAACTAATTATTAGTTAAATTCATTTTTAGGTTACGTCCAAATAAATAATATTTGAGTAAAATTCTGTTTACTAATTCAATTAGTCAAATTTTAACTACTTTTTAGTTATTTTTTACTAATAATTAGTCATGTTTTATGGTAAGTGACCTAGACGTATAAAAAGTTAAATTTTTTTTATGATTAAGTGTTTTAAAAAAATTTCCGACGTTCCCAACAAGCGTGAACTTTTTATTTTTAAATAAATTCTACGTCTCTTACCTTACTAAAAATTAGTTATTTTTCACTAAAAAAGAAAAGAAAAGCCAACCACGAATTTACTAAAAAATTAGATATTTTTAACCAATTTAGACTTAGAGAGTTCATTAATTAAAATCGTCTAAATATGTACGAGTGCTTACAAATTTTTAAATTTTCGAACTTTAACCTTTAACTTTTCAAGCTTTTTATAAATTGCATTCTAAATGCAATCATTTAAATACGAAAGATTACAAAAGTTTAAAATTTCCAAATTTCAAAGCTTGAGAATTTAAAGTCGCTTTGAGAAATTCAAACTTTAAATAATCCAAATTTGAGCGCACTTTTGAATGTTGAACATTAAAACTTTAAAAGTTTGTTTATTTATTTATTTATTTGAGAACTTGAACGGGCAAAAAGCCCTTTACAAAAAAAATATATATAATTAACAATTCACAATGAATCTTTTACAATAACTCACTATAAATTATTAACATTAAG
The DNA here is from genome assembly GCA_037103525.1 of Ganaspis brasiliensis. Classification (NCBI taxonomy): domain Eukaryota; kingdom Metazoa; phylum Arthropoda; class Insecta; order Hymenoptera; family Figitidae; genus Ganaspis; species Ganaspis brasiliensis. The sequence goes on from JAZKLR010000311.1 coordinate 2,848,768, forward strand.
CCGCAGTTTGGAAATTTAGTTAATTTCAGTCAAAAATTCAAAGTTTATAAATTTGAACGTTTTAAACTCTTCAAAATTTTGAAACTTTAATGTAAAATTTTCAAATTTGAAAGCTTCCATATTTAATTGTATGAAAATTAAATGAGATTTAAATTTGAAAACGCTTGAATTTTAACATTCATAAATTTGGAAGACATCCAATTTCGAACGCTTTCAATTTTTATTTTTCCTGCTTTAAACGCTTTTAAATTTAAAAGCCTTAGAACACTAGTGTTTCCAAATTTCTTATAATTTCTTTTATTTTAACGCGTGCAAATTTGAAGTTGCTTCATCTTGAGGAATGCGAAATTTGAGTGATTCCTGTTTCATTTATGAACTTTTATACAATTTATCAAAAAGTAGAAACTAACTTATAATAAGACATTTAAATTGTCTTACATTTAACTAATTCAGATTTAGAGACTAAAACGTCAGCAACCAAGTTTTTCCAACATTAAAATATTAAGGGTCTATACCAAAGTAACGGGTGAAAATTTAGGTAATTTTCTGGAATTTTTTGAATCAAAAGTATTATAAAGAATATTTTTAAACTTTGATTTGAAGCTATATTTAACTATAAGTGAAGAATATAAAATATTTTTATTAAAAATATTAAAATGCAAGGGACTTTTCCCAAGAAATTTAAAAACCCACTTATTGAACACTAAATAAGTAATGTAGTACGACATTTTTAAAGGTATAAACTTTCCAAAAAATCAATTTTTTCGTGTGATTACCTCACTTAACAACTCCAACTTCACATTCCTAATTTATAGCACACATTTTTTAAAATAAATATTAAAAATACAATTTTTAAGGAAATAAAACTTTAACATAATTGTTTTAACAGAGAAAAGAACTTGTGATAAAATGTAAATAATGCAAAAAAAAAACGTACTTCTCCAGTAACGACTCCATCAAAAACCTTAGCCACCAAGTCTTGTTGTTCAGTATCCAAGAGAAATAACGAACAACGTTCGGCATTAGTTAACTTTCTAGCCTCTGCCATTATTTCTCGTAATAGGTCTGATAAATCTCCTATTCATCGACAATACAATTATTACAGATTAATCGAGTATCAAATACGTAAGCAGTTATATAAACTTGATATATACCTAATCTCATGAAAAGCTTTCGAGAAACTGCAAGTAAATTTTGACACTGGATCTTCAAACGCGCTTCTTCCTGACATCGTAACGTACTCAAAAGCAATCCCAGGCAGTATCTACAATTTAGTTCAATTACAGTTTTTATAATTGGAAAATAAAAAAAGTCCAGTTTTTTAATATGAAAAGAAAAACACTTAAGTATAATTAGAATAGCTACCGATTTATATTTTTAACCAAACTGACGATATACTTTTTCTATTATGCAATTCCAAGTGAAATTTACGTTATTTTCACGCAGGTTAACGGCGGGAAATGAAACTTTAGAATCTTATTATATTTAATATGACTAATGTTTTACATAAATATTTAGGTCAAAATATTAAATAGTTTATGAGAATTGAAATTTCGAAAAAAATTTGAAATAGCAATATCTTTCGTTCTATCAGTCGTATTAAGGTTTTCTTTTTTTTTAATGCTCAGGAAAATATAAGGAATATTTCTATTTTAGGTAAATTTTTTATAATTTTTATATTAAAAAAGTTATTAAATAAAAATTATATAACTTGTTGAAGATATTGTAGATATTGTATATAAAAATTATATAACTTTTAAGCAGCAAGATAAAACTCAATGAACCAAATGCTAAAATGAATTTACCTGTGTTCTTTTCCAGTTTCCAAAAGAAATGAGCTTTACAGTTACTTTCTTGATATTTAATTTTAATAAATTACGTCACTGCGTGAATTATATCAGTCGTATCAAGGTTTTCTTTCTTTAAATGCTCAGGAAAATATAAGGAATATTTCTATTTTAGAGTAATTTTTTATAATTTTTATATTAAAAAAATTATTAAATAAAAATGATATAACTTTTAAGCAGCAAGATAAAACTCAATGAACCAAATGCTAAAATGAATTTACCTGTGTTCTTTTCCAGTTTCCAAAAGAAATGAGCTTCACAGTTACTTTCTTGATATTTAATTTTAATAAATTACGTCACTGCGTGAATTATATCATTCGGATCAAGGTTTTCTTTCTTTAAATGCTGAGGAAAATATAAGGAATATTTCTATTTTAGAGTAATTTTTTATCATTTTTATATGAAAAAAATTATTAAATAAAAATGATATAACTATTAAGCAGCAAGATAAAACTCAATGACCCAAATGCTAAAAAGAACTTACCTGTGTTCTTTTCAAGATTCTAAAAGAAATGAGCTTGACAATTACTTTCTTGATATTTAATTTTAATAAATTACGTCACTGCGTGAATTATATCAGTCGTATCAAGGTTTTCTTTCTTTAAATGCTCAGGAAAATATAAGGAATATTTCTATTTTAGAGCAATTTTTTATCATTTTTATATTAAAAAAATTATTAAATAAAATGATATAACTATTAAGCAGCAAGATAAAACTCAATGACCCAAATGCTAAAAAGATCTTACCTGTGTTCTTTTCAAGATCCCAAAAGAAATGAGCTTGACAATTACTTTCTTGATATTTAATTTTAATAACTTACGTCACTGCGTGAATTATATCAGTCGTATCAAGGTTTTCTTTTTTTTAAATGCTCAGGAAAATATAAGGAATATTTCTATTTTAGGGCAATTTTTTATAATTATTATATCAAAAAAGTTATTAAATAAAAATTATGTAACTTTTAAGCAGCAAGATAAAACTCAATGAACAAAATGCTAAAATAAACTTACCTGTATTCTTTTCAAGATTCCAAAAGAAATGAATTTCACAGTTACTTTCTTGATATTTAGTTTTAATAAATTATAAATGTAAACATTAGAGATTTCTGTTTGTAAACAAATCAATATATTTGCGCCCGCATTTTCATCTGATAGAAATGAAGTCATAATTATACGAAGATGCAGGGACATAATTTATTAAAACTTAATATCAAAAAAGTAACTGTGAAGCTCATTTCTTTTGGAATCTTGAAAAGAACACATGTAAGTTCGTTTTAGCATTTGGGTCAATGAGTTTTATCTTGCTGCTTAAAACTTATATCATTTTTATTTAATAACTTTTTTGATATGAAAATTATAAAAAATTGCTCGTAAATAGAAATATTCCTTATATTTTCCTAAGTATTAAAAAAAAAGAAAACCTTCATACGACTGATATAATTCACTCGGTGACATAATTTATTAAAATTAAATATCAAGAAAGTAACTGTGAGGCTCATTTCTTTTGGAATCTTGAAAAGAACACATGTAAGTTCGTTTTAGCATTTGGGTCATTGAGTTTTATCTTGCTGCTTAAAACTTATATCATTTTTATTTAATAACTTTTTTGATATAAAAATTATAAAAAATTGCTCTTAAATAGAAATATTCCTTATATTTTCCTAAGTATTAAAAAGGAAGAAAACCTTGATACGACAGATATAATTCACTCGGTGATATAATTTATTAAAATTAAATATCAAGAAAGTAACTGTGAAGTTCATTTCTTTTGGAATCTTGAAAAGAACACATGTCCAAGATGTTGAAAACGCCATTTTGTTTTTTCAAAAAAACAAAAGTTGTGCCAAATTGTGCTCTATTGTGCTGTAAAACTTTTTTCGAAAAAATCAAAATTTGACCCAAAAAATTAAAAAAACATTTTTTTGACCTAGAAACGCCATTTTGTTAAAACCACAAAATAAAATCTGTGCTGGGTACCTCAAAACCTCCACAAAATTGTGCCGCAAAAAGAATTTGAAAATATATAAAATTTTTTTCAAAAATCGAATTTAAAAAAAAAAAAAATTGGAAATGCCATTTTTAAATTTCAAAAAACAAAATAACTTAACAACTTGTGCTAAGAACATACAAAATTGTGCCGCAAAACATTTTTTAAAAAAAGTCAAAAATCGAAGAATTTTTGAAAAAAACTTAAAAATTTTTTTGGGTCGGAAATTTTTAAAACTCAAAATTTCGAAAAAACAAAAAGTGTGCTGAATTGTGCTAGCCGAGCACAATAAAAAAGACTTATAACACTTTTCGATAAAATCAATATTATCTCCAAAAAAGTCAATCTTAGGGAAATAGAAATTTATTGGGTCAGAAATTTTTAAAACTCAGAATTTCGAAAAAACAAAAGTTGTGCTAAATTGTGCTAGCCGAGCACAACAGAAAAGTCTTATAACACTTTTCGATAAAATCAATATTATCTCCAAAAAAGTCAATCTTAGGGAAATAGAATTTTTTTTGGGTCGAAACTTTTCAAAAGTCAAAATTTCAAAAAAACAAAAGTTGTGCTGAATTGTGCTAGCCGAGCACAACAGAAAAGTCTTATAACACTTTTCGATCAAATCAATATTTTCTCCAAAAAAGTCAATCTTAGGGAAATAGAAAATTTTTTGGGTCGAAAATTTTCAAAAGTCAAAATTTCAAAAAAACAAAAGTTGTGCTGAATTGTGCTAGCCGAGCACAACAGAAAAGTCTTATGACACTTTTCGATAAAATCAATATTATCTCCAAGAAAGTCAATCTTAGGGAAATAGAATTTTTTTTGGGTCGAAAATTTTCAAAAGTCAAAATTTCAAAAAAACAAAAGTTGTGCTGAATTGTGCTAGCCGATCACAACAGAAAAGTCTAATGACTTTTTTCGATAAAATCAATATTATCTCCAAAAAAGTCAATCTTAGGGAAATAGAATTTTTTTTGGGTCGAAAATTTCCAAAAGTCAAAATTTCAACAAAAAAAAAGTTATGCTAAATTGTGCTAGCCGAGCACAACAGAAAAGTCTTATAACACTTTTCGATCAAATCAACATTTTCTCCAAAAAAGTCAATATTAGGGAAATAGAAATTTTTTTGGGTCGAAAATTTTCAAAAGTCAAAATTTCAAAAAAACAAAAGTTGTGCTGAATTGTGCTAGCCGATCACAACAGAAAAGTCTGATGACTTTTTTCGATAAAATCAACATTTTCTCCAAAAAAGTCAATCTTAGGGAAATAGAAAATTTTTTGGGTCGAAAATTTTCAAAAGTCAAAATTTCAAAAAAACAAAAGTTGTGCTGAATTGTGCTAGCCGAGCACAACAGAAAAGTCTTATGACACTTTTCGATAAAATCAATATTATCTCCAAGAAAGTCAATCTTAGGGAAATAGAATTTTTTTTGGGTCGAAAATTTTCAAAAGTCAAAATTTCAAAAGAACAAAAGTTGTGCTGAATTGTGCTAGCCGAGCACAACAGAAAAGTCTTATGACACTTTTCGATAAAATCAATATTATCTCCAAAAAAGTCAATCTTAGGGAAATAGAAATTTTTTGGGTCAGAAATTTTTAAAACTCAAAATTTCGAAAAAACAAAAGTTGTGCTAAATTGTGCTAGCCGAGCACAACAGAAAAGTCTTATAACACTTTTCGATCAAATCAATATTTTCTCCAAAAAAGTCAATCTTAGGGAAATAGAATTTTTTTTGGGTCGAAAATTTTCAAAAGTCAAAATTTCAAAAAAACAACAGTTGTGCTGAATTGTGCAAGCCGAGCACAACAGAAAAGTCTTATAACATAGGACCGTTACAATAGTCTTTGGTTGACCAAGTCACCAATTGATGAAACCGAGTTTTTTATTTGTTACATAAAAGATACTGTTTTTGACTATTTTTTTGTCATTTTTGCATTTTATTTTCCATTGTGTTTGTTATTTTAATAACATTTTACATACTATATAATGAACTATATAGGGGAGACCGAGGAGGAAAGTAACAAAAATCAGTTTTTTGATGCTAGCATTAAAACTATTTGTCGGATAAGTTCTGTAAACATATTAATCGAAAGCTTGGACTTTCACCTATTAAATAAAATTGGAATTAAACATTAATAATAATTTGATAGTTCACTGCAGGACTTTTTAATCAGCTCTTTATTTGTTACTTTCCTCCTCACCCCTGAGGTGGAAAGTAACAGCACGAAGGAGGAAAGTAACACTTTAAAATTAAGGCTAGTATTTCAAATATAAAACTGCTATTAATTTAAATTATTTTTATTATGAACATATAACAAGACAAAGTGATATTAACTACATTTTGTACATAATTGGCAGATATTTTTGCACTTTTTTGAAATCAAGTTTTTTTTAATTTATTTAGTATTCGTTGAATAAGAGTGACATTAAAAAAGCATCGTTTCTTAAAAATTCCAATCAAAAGTCCAAAATTTAGTCTTTAAAATATAAAATAAACATATAAAATCACATAGTTATAAAAAAGGAGGAGGTTTATAAAAATAAAGCATTAGATGAGGAGGAAAGTAACAACGTGTTACTTTCCAACTCACCCCTCTTTTTCTTGGATTTCAAAAAACAAGTTTAAATTACACCAAAGTATTTTTCATTTTTTAATTATGCACTAGCACGACTTAAAGATAAATAAAAAAGCTTCAAAAAAACGAAAAGCATATTTAAAATATCTATAAAATCAAAAAATTATGATATTTTGAAAATTTAGACAAAAACTTACGTTTGACGTAATTTTTGCACAAAATGTCAGTATCAGATATATAGCTTCCGCCCACACAGCACCGGAAATTCCCTGAATTTTCCCTGAATATTCGTCAACATTTCTCGAATATTCGAACTTAATATTCAGGGAAGTTTCGTGGAAGCAGTAAAATGTCCGCCTAGAATAATATTGGGCGCGAAATTTCCCTGAAAATGTATTTCCAATTTTCAGGGAATTTCTGCCTCTAATATTCCTTGAAAATTCAGGGAAAGTTAAAAAAAATTCCAAAATTTTTTTTAATCTGGTAATTGATCAAAAAAATATGTTATATTCGACATCCGTGGGATTCTAGAAAATTAAAAACTACTGCGCAGCCGTAAGTGTCATAGAATCCAAGTTCGACCAGTGCGCATCAAGTTAAGTGAATATACGAATACTATGAATATTGGAGGAATGTTAGATGCGGAAATTCCCTGAAAATTAGAAATACATTTTCAGGGAAATTTCGCGCCCAATATTATTCTAGGCGGACATTTGACTGTTTCCACGAAACTTCCCTGAATATTTAGTTCGAATATTCGAGAAATGTAGACGAATATTCAGGGAAAATTCAGGGAATTTCCGGTGCTGTGTGGGCGGTAGACCCCTAACATAATTTGGGGGAGGTAGAGGGGGGCAAAACTGACTCAAAATTATTGAAGGACTATGTCTGTCCGCTCATTGGTTTAGAAGTTATAAGCGTTGTTACTTTCCACCTCTGTTACTTTCCTCCACGGTCTCCCCTACCACTTGTTTATTTTTATTATAAAAGTTATTTTTAAGCAGGAGAAGTAAACGATCTCCGGAAGGAAAATAAATTAGTGAAGTGTTTTATTGGCTTCAGGATCCATGAAAAAACTTCAATTTTATTTTAGGCCAAAACAACGTTTCGTCGGCCAAGATTTGCCGACCTCATCAGGCTGAATTTATTTAAAAAAAGAAAAATTAGGTCCAAACACTTTAACACAATTTTTTTGTATAAATATATATATAAAAAAAAATGATTACCAAGAATTTAGTTAACACATAAGACGTAGTTAACAAGTCAAAAGAATAAAATTACTAATTTTGGTCATTTTTTAAAAATAAAATTTTAAAAAATAATTACAAGACACACAGAACACAACCAGACTGGACATCGCAATCGAAACTAAATAGAATTTACAAGTTTAAATATTACAATAATAGAAAAGTCAATGAACTTTGAAATTGAAAACAAAAACAAACAAACCAGAAGTCATTAACCTACATTGAAAGTTTCCGAAATTATCTCAATCATGAATTTATAATATTAATTATTGGAAAGAATGACTTCTGGTTTGTTTGTTTTTGTTTTCAATTTCAAAGTTCATTGACTTTTTTATTATTGTAATATTTAAACTTGTAAATTCTATTTAGTTTCGATTGCGATGTCCAGTCTGGTTGTGTTCTGTGTGTCTTGTAATTATTTTTTAAAATTTTATTTTTAAAAAATGACCAAAATTAGTAATTTTATTCTTTTGACTTGTTAACTACGTCTTATGTGTTAACTAAATTCTTGGTAATCATTTTTTTTTTATATATATATTTATACAAAAAAATTGTGTTAAAGTGTTTGGACCTAATTTTTCTTTTTTTAAATAAATTCAGCCTGATGAGGTCGGCAAATCTTGGCCGACGAAACGTTGTTTTGGCCTAAAATATTATTTTATTTATATTTTATTTATTATATTTTATTTTAAATTTTAAAGACTAAATTTTGGACTTTTGATTGGAATTTTTAAGAAACGATGCTTTTTTAATGTCACTCTTATTCAACGAATACTAAATAAATAAAAAAAAACTTGATTTCAAAAAAGTGCAAAAATATCTGCCAATTATGTACAAAATGTAGTTAATATCACTTTGTCTTGTTATATGTTCATAATAAAAATAATTTAAATTAATAGCAGTTTTATATTTGAAATACTAGCCTTAATTTTAAAGTGTTACTTTCCTCCTTCGTGCTGTTACTTTCCACCTCAGGGGTGAGGAGGAAAGTAACAAATAAAGAGCTGATTAAAAAGTCCTGCAGTGAACTATCAAATTATTATTAATGTTTAATTCCAATTTTATTTAATAGGTGAAAGTCCAAGCTTTCGATTAATATGTTTACAGAACTTATCCGACAAATAGTTTTAATGCTAGCATCAAAAAACTGATTTTTGTTACTTTCCTCCTCGGTCTCCCCTATATAGTTCATTATATAGTATGTAAAATGTTATTAAAATAACAAACACAATGGAAAATAAAATGCAAAAATGACAAAAAAATAGTCAAAAACAGTATCTTTTATGTAACAAATAAAAAACTCGGTTTCATCAATTGGTGACTTGGTCAACCAAAGACTATTGTAACGGTCCTATGTTATAAGACTTTTCTGTTGTGCTCGGCTTGCACAATTCAGCACAACTGTTGTTTTTTTGAAATTTTGACTTTTGAAAATTTTCGACCCAAAAAAAATTCTATTTCCCTAAGATTGACTTTTTTGGAGAAAATATTGATTTGATCGAAAAGTGTTATAAGACTTTTCTGTTGTGCTCGGCTAGCACAATTTAGCACAACTTTTGTTTTTTCGAAATTTTGAGTTTTAAAAATTTCTGACCCAAAAAATTTCTATTTCCCTAAGATTGACTTTTTTGGAGATAATATTGATTTTATCGAAAAGTGTCATAAGACTTTTCTGTTGTGCTCGGCTAGCACAATTCAGCACAACTGTTGTTTTTTTGAAATTTTGACTTTTGAAAATTTTCGACCCAAAAAAAATTCTATTTCCCTAAGATTGACTTTTTTGGAGAAGATATTGATTTGATCGAAAAGTGTTATAAGACTTTTCTGTTGTGCTCGGCTAGCACAATTCAGCACAACTTTTGTTTTTTTGAAATTTTGACTTTTGAAAATTTTCGACCCAAAAAAAATTCTATTTCCCTAAGATTGACTTTTTTGGAGATAATATTGATTTTATCGAAAAGTGTTATAAGACTTTTCTGTTGTGCTCGGCTAGCACAATTTAGCACAACTTTTGTTTTTTCGAAATTTTGAGTTTTAAAAATTTCTGACCCAAAAAATTTCTATTTCCCTAAGATTGACTTTTTTGGAGATAATATTGATTTTATCGAAAAGTGTTATAAGTCTTTTTTATTGTGCTCGGCTAGCACAATTCAGCACACTTTTTGTTTTTTCGAAATTTTGAGTTTTGAAAATTTCCGACCCAAAAAAATTTTTAAGTTTTTTTCAAAAATTCTTCGATTTTTGACTTTTTTTAAAAAATGTTTTGCGGCACAATTTTGTATGTTCTTAGCACAAGTTGTTAAGTTATTTTGTTTTTTGAAATTTAAAAATGGCATTTCCAATTTTTTTTTTTTAAATTCGATTTTTGAAAAAAATTTTATATATTTTCAAATTCTTTTTGCTGCACAATTTTGTGGAGGTTTTGAGGTACTTAGCACAGATTTTATTTTGTGGTTTTAACAAAATGGCGTTTCTAGGTCAAAAAAATGTTTTTTTAATTTTTTGGGTCAAATTTTGATTTTTTCGAAAAAAGTTTTACAGCACAATAGAGCACAAATCTAGCACAATTTGGCACAACTTTTGTTTTTTTGAAAAAACAAAATGGCGTTTTCAACATCTTGGACATAAAGAACACAGGTAAATTCTTTTTAGCATTTGGGTCATTGAGTTTTATCTTGCTGCTTAAAAGTTATGGGCTATTCTATTTCAAACCGTTCCACTAGCAGCAGACTATCGCGTGAAAAGGATTTTTTAAATCGGTTTGATTTGATTAAAATTAAATTAAAAATAAAATTTAATAGGCGAATTTGAAAGAGAATTTCTGAAGCTTTAAAATAATACTTAAGTTTTTTTAAAGAAATTTCAATTTCATGTAAAATTTTAGGTTTATAAATTTCAAATATTAATATCTCAAAACACCCCCTCTTGGAATTCGATGTAACTTATACTAAAATAATGCTTAAAATTTCTATTTTTTACTAAATAAATACCATAATGGACTTTTCATGGAGTTTGTAGAATTAAATTTTAATAAAAAATCATTTTGTTTCATTTGACATATCAATATTAATAGAGAAAGAAAAGCAAACGAATTCTACCAGGAGAAAGGTTATACTACGAGATTTCAAATTAATGTCAGATTAAATAAATTGGTTTTTTAATGAATTTTTTTTTCTAAATCCCGTGAAACATCCATTATGGTCTTTACATAGTAAAAAATAGAAATTTTTAACATTATTTTAGTGTAAGTTACAGAGAATTCCAAGAGGGGATATTTTGAGATATTAATGTTTGAAATTTTTAAACCTAAAATTTTACATGAAATTAAATTTTTTAAAAAAAAGTTTAGTATCATTTTAAATCTTGATAAATTCTCTTTCAAATTCGCCTATTAAATTTTATTTTTAATTTAGTTTTAATCGAATTAAACCGGTTTAAAAAATCCTTTTCAAGCGATAGTCTTTTACTAATGGAACGGTTTGAAATAGAATTACCCTTATATAATTTTAATTTAATAACTTTTTTGATATAAAAATTATAAAAAATTGCTCTAAAATAGAAATATTCCTTACATTTCCCTGAGCATTTTAAAAAAAAGAAAACCTTTATACGACTGATATAATTCACGCAGTGACATAATTTATTAAAATTAAATATCAAGAAAGTAACTGTGAAGTTCATTTCTTTTGGAATCTTGAAAAGAACACAGGTAAGTTCATTTTAGCATTTGGGTGATTGAGTTTTATCTTGCTGCTTAAAAGTTATATCATTTTTATTTAATAATTTTTTAAATATAAAAATGATAAAAAATTGCTCTAAAATAGAAATATTCCTTATATTTCCCTGAGCATTTTAAAAAAAAGAAAACCTTGATACGACAGATATAATTCACTCGGTGATATAATTTATTAAAATTAAATATCAAGAAAGTAACTGTGAAGTTCATTTCTTTTGGAATCTTGAAAAGAACACAGGTAAATTCTTTTTAGCATTTGGGTGATTGAGTTTTATCTTGCTGCTTAAAAGTTATATCATTTTTATTTAATAATTTTTTAAATATAAAAATGATAAAAAATTGCTCTAAAATAGAAATATTCCTTATATTTCCCTGAGCATTTAAAAAAAAGAAAACCTTGTTGCGACTGATAAAACGGAAGATATTGCTATTTCAAATTTTTTTTCGAAATTCCAATTCTTGTAAACTATTTAATATTTTGACCTAAATATACTATGACGTAAATTTCACTTGGAATCGCACTAATTTTATACAAGACTTGAAAATGATGGACCAAAATTTTGTTATTATCTATAGATGGTATCAGTGATGAGTTCACAATTTTTGAAAACCCCTTTTGATACTGAATATGAATAAAGTAATGAATTTTCGATAACTTAAAAATCAGAATGAAGTGGATGTATTCTCACCTGAAACACTCTTGCACCATTTTTGTGCAATTGTGCTCGGCATCTTCTTTATTATCATAGTCGACGAGACAGACGACTAAAGCAATGTGATCTTTGATGGGATGTTGAATCGGAATGCTAAGAAATAAATTGGGCGCTACATGTACGACTGAACGAAGGTGTTGCAATAACTCTTGGTCTAGTTCTGTGATATTTTGTGCCATGGATTTTCGTTGCTTGACAGCTCTGTGCAAAGCATGATTTATCACCTAAAATAGTGTCAATATTTTAACTGTGCAGAGCAAGCGCCCTGTTTTCAAACTAAAACAAAAACATCATAAAAGGACAGAAAATTTTTATTTTCTATCAGTACTTTACTATTCACATACTTTCAACAAAATTTCATCAAACAGACATATGAGCAGACATATGGTAGGTGATCCATGGAAATTTCTTTCTGTTATGGGATTTAGATCAAACTTAGCGTACTTATGGTCCTTGATGTAACGAAAAAAATTATAAAGCTTCTTTTAAAAAATGCTAATAAATGTAGGAGATATTCAACTTTGAAATTTTTGAACTTTTTTTTTCGGAAACCACATAACTTTTGACCGATAAAAGATATAAGGGTCAACTTTTTTTTTAATTGTTGATAAAAAGACACACTTTTTACTAAATTAAGTTAAGAACAAATTTATTTACTTTTGGAAAGTTATGCTCATTCCATGTTGAAACTCACAGAGTATCTTGAGTAAGTACACTACATCACTATACAAAAAATATAAACAAAATATAAATTGGAGATGAAAAGTTATTTGATTTCCAAAACAAAAAGTTCAAAAATTTCAAAGTTGAATATCCCCCACATTTATTAATATTTTTTAAAAGTAGCTTTACAATTTTTTTAGTTACATCAAGGACTATACGTACGCTGAATTTGATCTAAATCCCATAACAGATGGAAATTTCCATGATCGCACTTACCATACATGGTACGGTAAGTTGTATGTATATTACTATATTGTATGGCTCATATGGTCTACAAATTCAATTATTAATAAATACTTTTAAATCGAAAATTTACCAATAAATATTTCATATATTAAAATTTAAAAGATTAAATTTTAATGAAAACTTTAAATTACACAAGCCTGCAAAGAACAAAAATTTTCCGTTGTTCAATTTCGACATGTTTCCCGTAGTTTTTGGTGCTCTAAATCCGAATCTGGCAACGAAAACCTCCAATCGCGTCAGGATTTTGAGAAAAGTGAACATCAAATATAATTTTTTTTGACAGTTGTCATGTATAAAAATTGGCTCACACTGTCCGTAAATTCAACTATTTTAAAAAATGATTTGGATTCGCTTGATACTTGTTACTCGGGGGTTTTTAGGGACTTTGATTACAAATATGAAATTAAAGTTAAAAAATTCAAAATGGCGGATCCAATATGGCGTTTCAAGCAAATCCAATCAAGTTTTAACAAATTCGTTTAACAAATTCGTTCGGATTGAATCCGCATTTTGAAATTTTTAAATCTAATTTCATATTCGTAATCAGAGCCCTTAAAAACCCTAGAATAACAAGTGTTAAGCGAATCAAATCATTTTTTAAAATAGTTGTATTTACGCCCTGTGTGTGTCAATTTTTATACTTGACGACTGTCAAAAAAATCATGTTTGACAGTTAATTTAGTTTATTGTTGCCGATATCGCTATATCTTCGTAAAATGCAGGGTTCAAGGCTTTAAAAACTTTTTAAAAAGTGCAAAAAACGTTATTTTTGGGAGTTTTACCCCCACTTTTCTTAAAATCCTGACGTGATTCAGATTTAGCCTACTCTTTTAATCTGAATTAGTGGTTTTTCACTAATGAATTAGAGAAAAATCGGTCATTATTAAATAGTGAATATTTCACTAATGTTTAGTAGAAAACTACTAATTATTAGTAAAAACCTACTAATTTGAAAATGAAATATCTACTAATAATACTAATAATCTACTAATCTACTTAATTAGTAGTTTTCTACTAATTATTAGTGAAATATTCACTATCTAATAGTGACCGATGTTTCTCTAATTCATTAGTGGAAAACCACTAATTCATCAGACTTAGAGAGCACCAAAAATTACGGAAAATGACTTGTCGATCTCAAACAACGGAAAATTTTTTTTCTTTGCATGCATGTGTTATCTGCATGTTCATTGACATAAACCCAAATATTATTTCATGTACAGATGGAATTTGTTCTATTTTATTTGATAGTAAATAAGATTATCGAAAAGATCATTGTTATTATACTTTAATATTCAAATCGCTATAAAACTGGTGAAGATGTATTGACATTAGTGAAATAATCTAAAAGAAGGTAAATAATTTTCTGAGTTAAAAAGATAATTGAGAATGGTGTACTATTAACATAGATAGCATATATATATATATAAAATAACACAGCCCCACAAAAAATAAAGTTATTGTGCGAGACAATATTTACTACACTGAAAGAAATTTGAAACTAAAATATGTAATATAAGATTTATTGACGGAGACTATTCAAGACCTATTAGGAAAAACTAATTAGTTTATTAATAAACTGTTACAGTGAAGAAATGAAAATTTAATAGTGACTATATTAATGTTAAAAATTTAGTTTTAATGTTTAATATTTTATAATATTTTTTATTGTTTTAATGTGCTCTTAAAAAAATCTGGAAAATTCATAGTTTTATATCAACTATCCTAGTATAAGGACTAATCATTATATTGCCGGATATGTTCATTTGTTTAAGCAATACAATTATTCAAATAAATCAAAATAGTGAACAAATTTCAATTTTTTAAGATTGGCAGGGCCACAAGTGACCCAGCGTTACACTTTAAGGGTTAAAATTAAACCAATTAGTTTTTTCCTGCAGGACTTGAATCAATAATCTTATATTAAATTTTATTTTTAAATTTCTTGCAGTGTAGTGTATTTCGACGTATTTTTCTTCGCTGAATCCGAATCCAAAGTTAGAATAAACAGATTGACTGAAATTTTTAAGATACTCTCAAAAAAATGCTCGAAAAACGAATTAGTGATTTTCTACTAATGCAATTAGCGAGAAATCGGTTACTATTAAATGGTAAAAAAATTCACTTATATTTAGTTTATAGAAAACTACTAATTTGAAAGTGAAATATCTACTAATTGAAAAAGTAGATATCTAATATTGCAATTAACAGATATTTCACTTTAAAATTAGTAGTTTTCTACGATTAATTATTTTCCCTGTTTATTAATTCCCGTTTTCTACTAAAAAATAGTGAAATTTTTCACTATTTAATAGTAACCTATTTCTAGCTAATTCATTAGTAGAAAATCTTTAATTCAGATTTAGAGACTGTATGCCTGCGTAGAACCTCCGCTGAATCCTAATTCAAAGTCAAAAAAACCGGATTGGCTAATTTTTTTTAGATAATCTCAAAAAAGCGATTTTTTAGTATTTTTGAGCAGTTTTGTGAGATTATCTAAAATTTTTTATCCAATCCGGTTATTTTGACTTCGAATTCTGATTCAGTGGAGAAAAATACGTAGTTATAATACACTATAATATTGTCCCGGAAAATTTTTTTTTTTGTTTTTTGGGGGGGTTTTTGAGCAATCTTTTTGATATTATCTCAAAAAATTTAGCCAATCTGGTTATTCTGACATTAGATTCGGATTCAGTTGTAAAAAAGACATAGGAATACCCTGACGTAATGTCTTGGAAAAAAATAATTTTTTTTTGTAGGGCTATATGTAATCAATTTGCAAAAAAGCCTAATCTAAACATATGTACAAAATTATTGGATTTTTTTTTTTTTTTAATGAAAAGCACGTTATTATTAGTTTTATAAAATGTAAGTTGTTATTAAAACAAAAGTTGTTCAAACATTCATATTGCTAATGAACTGCCTTTTATACATAAACAAACTGGAAGATATATACATTCTTTTTGTATAAACAAAATACATATAATTCACAATAGATAATAATTATACGAAAATGAAGTTTTAGAGATTATTTGAATCGTTGATTAAATGGTTACGGATTCGCAGTAAAAAATTCTAGGTGTAGTTGACAAAACAATGCATCTCCGATATTTTTACAATTTCCTTTACTTACATACTTTGGTGCGCTGATGACTAAGATAATGATATAGTGATACTCAAACATAGGTCATCTTTATAGGGACAATTAACCCATAATTTTTTTTTTCAATTTTTCTCGAAAAATACGGAAGATAAAACGAAAATTTTTAATAGAAGTTGTAGATCCAATAAATATTCACACTGTATGTCTAAAGTATTTTTAAAAACTTTCACAATTTTATGAGATAAGGCAAAAAATTTAATTTTTATGGGTTTTTTATAATGATTTTCATTAGGATAATAGAATTTGTGCCAATTTTTACTATCGTTTTCACTATCAGAGCACAAAAATAAGGAAGTATTCCAAATTTCATTAAAATCGATTAAGGGGAATTTTCGAAACTTTATACGGGGTAAGTTGACTTAAACAATTTTAGTCTCAAAATTTATCGAAAACTAACGAAGAAATAAAAAAAGTTAGAAGTGCGTAAAATAGGTACATTAACATTTTTTCAAACTCTCATATTTTTCGAGAAAAATTGAAATACTACATTTTTGTAGGTTTTTATGGTTTTTCTCATGCAAATGATCTAGTCAACAATTTTTCCTACCATAATCGTCATCAGCGCACAAAAATACATAAATATATGAACTTACAAAAAAATCGGAGATGCACCCTTTTCTGAACTTTATCCCGAAATTTAAAAGTTAGTTTTATTACTAAGAAATGAAGTTTGGTGATTTTTGACTTGCTGATTAGGAATCAAGTCAGAATGAAAGAAGTTTAAATACAGGATATTCCAATATGACAAGAAAATTTAAATTAAGGATCTAACAATTTTTGCTGACGAAAAATTGATTACCTAATTTAATTTGTTATATTTTATTATACACTTGAATAAAATAAAAAGTTTGAAAAAAATTTCTGTTTTTTATTCTGTCTATAGAAACCACCAAAGTTTTCATGACATCGTACAAAATTACGGACTTTTACGGAAAATACTGACCTAGTTCGCGCCCTGTTATTATCATTCTTCGAAAATTCTTTTTTATCGAATTTAAATAAGGCTTAATTTTTGCTTAGCAAAATTTTTAAGTCACCGAATTTTAATTTAGAAGAGTGTTCTTTTAACAGAATTTTAAGTTACGAGAATTATTAAATATGCCAGAATATCTATTTAGATAATCTAACATTTTTAAAATTCTACTCAATAATAATAATTCTATTCAATCAATTGTTTGGTTAAATTGGAATTCTTTTTTTTAAGTAGGTTAAAAACAAATTGAGTAAAACTAAAATTTTATTAAATATGAATTCGGTGACTTAAAACTTATGTTAACTAAAAATTCGGATATTTATTGAATGTCGATTAGAAACAAATTCGAAACATGAAAATCCGATTAAAAAGAAATTCTTTCTTAATGAAATTCTGCCAAATGAAAATTATATTTAATAAATTTTAGAACTTTTAATTTAGAACTAGTATCAAAAAATTCCCGGATTAATAACAATTAATTTCTGGGTTTTTCCGTCCCAATCGACAACCTGAAAATTTCTACTAATTTTTAGTAATTTTCTGATGAAATTTTAGTCAGAAAGGTTTAAACTACTAAATTAAATAGTGAAATTTTACTACAAATTAGTAGATATACTTATGAATTTAAATTAGTAATCCACTTTCCACTAATTCGAATTTCAAGGAAAAATTTTAATTTTGTCGTTATTTTACGAATGGATTGAATCCTGACATGTTCACCTTATATTTTTGAATATGTTTACAAAAAATAGAAAATATGTACATAAATTTAGTAGTTATTAATTTATAACCTGTATTTAAATTTATAATTTTTTTCGAAATAAGTAAAATAAGTATAAATTTATCATTTCTAATGGTTTCCTTACGACCAATTAATTGATTAACTTAGCTATATTTCCATTTAACTTAATGACGTCCGAGTGACGTCCAAAATGACGTTCCAATTGGAACGTCATTTGATTTTCCCAATCAGTGACAGAAATAGTTTCACATTCGGGAAATTCATAAAAAAAACCTCACAATGTTAGATTCAGTTGAATATTTGTTTATTTTACTTGAAATATTAATTTGATGAAAAAACGTATTTTCTTTACAAGTATACAAAAATACTATATATCTTTACGAGATTAACTCCACAAGACACAATGTTAATTTAATTATAAATATCTCCGAAACTAGGTGTTAAAATCTATTTAAACTCTACAAAATAGCGTAAAAATAATCCAACTTTAACATACTTTTAAAAAGGTAAAAAATCGTTTATAATGGCCCTTCTTGTCCACCTTAAATTTAAAAAAGACTCCGACAGTTTTGAAATGATATTTTGTCCATGTTTAAATAACAAAAACAATAACTTGATAAAATAATAAAATACTTTTAACGACTTTAAGCTTTTTTAAACATTAAACTTGATATCAAACTTTACAAAAATTAGAAAATTGTTAATTAACAATGATAATATTAATAATAATAATAATAATAATAATAATAATAATAATAATAATAATAATAATAATAATGTGATAAATTGGAAAACTTCGTTTTATATCATTTACTAACATATTTCAGAATCTTTCCTTACATTCAAATTCCCAACTTTTAAAATGATTTTCCTTATCAATTTAACTCTAACTTCATTTTTCCATTGTTTTTAAACACATTAAAAGACAACCTTCTTTTAATTTCAATTTTCTTAAGTGATGGTTCGTAACTTCAGTGAGCACAATGAAGAATAAAAAGCACTTTTCCAATTTTTTATTTGATTTAAAGTTGACACAAAGTAATCAATTTAAAAACATTGAAAGTAGAGACAGAAAGAAAGTGGCAAGAGGAAATATAGAAAGTGTTACGGTGCGCGTGAATAATAACATGAAGGATGTTATCTTTTAACAAATGCATAATACTTATTTAAAAAAAAAAAATAACAGTGATACTAAAATAAAAAATGAGATTTGATATCGTAAGATAGAATTTGCTGAAGTGAATGTGCTTCGAGTGTGTTTATAATACAGGCTTAGCTGTGGATCGATGTTACTTCTATATAGACTTGAATGGCTTCTATAATGCCAATTGCACAAGTGTCAAGATACGTCTCTACTAAAGAGTTAACAATTCTGCGAAAATAAACAATAGTTCTTTTCTGATTTTACAATCACAATAAAAATTAAACAAATTATATTATGAAAAAAGAAACACCAATTGTTTCTCATTAACTAAATAGAAACAAATCTTTCCAAGTTTAAAAAATGTACAAATATATCAACTCTTCATTTTCCAGTTTCAATTAAAAAGACTTAAAAACAACACAGTTGCGATTTAAAAGATTTAAATATTCACATTGTACCCCGAAGACTGCAAACTTGAATAAATTATCGAAATAAATGTTGCGCTCATTTCTACTTTATTTTGTGCAGAAAATAATTTTTCGACAAATTCCAAATTGTAGTTGTGACAACAAAAAATGTTCTTTTTTCCATTGTAAATACGTAAATATAAATTTTTGTGTTTTTCATTTAACACTGATATTAAAAAAAAAAAAAATTGTTAATTAAAAAAATAGATGAATTAGTAAATTTATAAGAAAAACAAAATTTACGATCGGAAAAAAATTCTAGCATCAATAATTTATTAAATTTAAAAATTCAAAATATGTTCTAATGCACTTGATTGTATTCATAACAAAAAAACATTTTTTGCTTGAGACACAAAATTCAGGTACTGACAGTGTTCCCATGAAAACTCAGAAATACATTTTTTTTCAAAAATATAACTTCTGTGGTTTTTACTTAACGCAGGCTCCGAATTGTACCAAAGACGAAAAAAAGCAGTACGTACAAAATAGTCAAGAAAAAATGATTAAAAAGTCAAAATTAGAAAGTGAAAAGAAATTCCTAAAATAGAAGAAAAACTCAGAGAAAGTAAATGACAAAATAAGAATAATTGTTATTAATTAAAAATAAAAAAATTAATTTTTCATGTGAAGAAAATTGAGGCTGAAAAAACTAAAAATGAGAAATGAAGAATTTTAAACGTTTTAGTAATGAAAAACTATCTGAAAATTGTAGAAAATACGCGGAAAAACAAAATTCTAAGAAATTAAAAGAATATAAAGAAAAGGAGGAAAATATCTTTTAAAAAAGTCACTTAAAGTTAATGGATTTAAATGGATAAGTAATTAAGGATAAATTTTATTACAATAAAGATTTTTCTGGTTCAATAATAAATGATTTTTAAATGAATTTCTAATATATTATACAAGGTAATAATATAGTAATATAAATAATAGATAATTAACTTTAATTTTTCTGAAAATAAAAAAGGAAAATGTAAGAAAAAAGTAGAGAAGAAGATGTAACAAAAATTAGAAAAAAAAATAAAAAAGGATAAAAGACATAAAATATTATAGAAAAGTAGCTAAAAATTTTGGAAAAGTACCTCAAAGATGAATAAAGGAATTAAATTATTTACCTTCTTATCTCCACAAAATTATATAAAAAGAAATAAAATTGAAGAAAAATCAAGAAAAAAGAAGTAATCGATTTAAAAAGAAATGTTAACAAGAATTTTTGTTGTTGAAAATTATGAAAAAATAATACAAAATGCAAATAAATGGTAATAAAAAAATCTTAAATACCCAGAAGATTTATGAAATTTCTACAAATTTTAGATAAGAAAAATTTAAATAAATTGCCTGCAAAAAGACTTAGAAAGAGTTTCAAATAACTACGAAATAAATCAAAAAGGACTAGAAAATGAAAAATAAAATTAAAGCTAAAGAAAAAGAAGAAAAGCTAAAAAAAATTATAAAAATTTATATTTATAAATATATTATATTATAATTTATTATATTATATTAATATTATTATATATTTTATTTATAAATATATGTAATAAATAATAATATATAATTATTATATTTATATATATATTATATAATTTAATTATATATTTTTGAAACCTTATTATAAAATGGGAAAAAGACACAGAAAATTTAAAACAAATATAATCTAAAAAGAATTTTAAAATAAGTTAAAACGAATGAAAAATGATTGAAAATTACAAAATAAAGTTTAAATGAATAATTTATCAAAAATGTTCATCTGTCGAAAAATTACAGAAAATTTAAAACAAAAAATTCTAAAAAGTATTATAAACGTTGAAAACTACAAAATGAAAAATACTAAAAAATAAAAACTGAAGTTAAAGAAAATTATTTTAAAGAAATTTTACTAAAAATTAATAAAAAAAGAAATTTTTCTTTTAAATGATTTAAAAAGAATAAAAAAATATTGAAAATAGTTACAAAATGAATGAAAAAAGCCTAGAAAGTAGAAAATGAATTAGAAGAAAGTGATTTAAAAAAGTTTGCTATAAACTGTTAAAAAATGATAGAAAATGTATAGCAAATTATCTGAAAAAAAATATTTAAAAAGTATTTGAAATATCGGTAAAACTTATGAAAAATTACTAAAAATCAAAAAAGAAAATTAAAGATGAAAAAAAAATGTTTAAACTATTACAAAACTGCAGCAAATATCAAAGAAATAATCTAAAAATTTTTTTATGTAATTCTTATTACTACAAAACAAATAAATATTACGTTGAAAATGTATAGAATAAAATTGAAGGAAACATTTTGAAATAGTTTCAATTATGAAAACATCAGAGAAATTTTGAAACAAATTATTTAAATAAAATTTTTAAGTGTTGGAAATAATTGTAAAATGGATAAATAATTACAAAATGAAAAATACAATTAGAAAAGAAGTATTTGAAAAAAGAATACCTACTTTAAAATTAAAAGTGACAGAAAAAAATTATCTAAAAAGAATTTTAAAAATGTGGTATCTAACTATAAATTAATAAAAAATTAGAAATTAAAGAATATGAACTGAAATTGAATAAAATAATTAAAAAACATAATACTAATCATAATAATTAAGTTAATATTAATGATTTCAAATTAAGAACAAAACGTAGAAAATGAATAAAGGAAGTCAAAATTGTAAAAATAATAAAAAATAAAGAAAATGTCTTAGAGATGCAACACAATAATATTTTTTTTTAATTACTTCAGAATCAAAATAATACGTTTTACATTATTTTATTAAAAGAAGTAAAACATTTAATAATTTCTGGCGACAAATATAGAAGTTAAAATCCATCAAAAAAAGTAGAATAAAAAAAGTGAAAAAAATATGGTACATACTTCGAAGCCTGCACTCGAAACGAATCCATATTTTTAAAAATACAAGAAAAATTACCTCAGAACTAAATTTTATTGCAGTTAGTAGCTGTGTTAGTGTTGGTGTGTTATTAAAAGATGAAAATTACAGAAGCTTTATTTTTTCAAACAGTTTTTATTGAAAAAATCTAATCGATAATGATATAGTTCAATTATATATATAGCTATATATATACCAATTTACATTAATTTATTTACGTAAAAACGTAAAATGTAGAAAATCGTCGTATTTTTTCCAGAGAATGAATTTTTAGTAAAGCAGATGCTAATGAATTTTGTGTCAGTTATGCTCTAAAAAAATCAAATAACCTGCAAGCTCACCGGAAATCTCAATTCTCGATCCAGAATTTTTTCCCCGACCACGTGAATGACCATTTCCTCGGTTTCGAATAAAATCGGCGCCAAAAATGCTACTTTTGCACCAGTTACGTTTTGAAACTGCAAGAAAAAAAAATTAATTATGTTAAATTATGTAATAATGTAATGGATTAAAAAAAAAAATTATTGAAAAATCTCTCTTTTATTACCATTTGAGGCGGAAGAAGCAAGTAGGGATAATGATAAAAGGAGTATTTATAAAATTTGTTTTATTATAAGAGCGTTTTTTTATAAATTATAAGAAAGGTTTTTTTTAAAAAGAATACATTTTATCTTTTTAAAAAAGGTTCACTTCGTGTGACTATTTATATCCCTCTTTAATGCTTATATCACCATAAAATGTCTATTAAGAAAAAAACATGTTTTTTGTTGTTAAATATTAGAAAATTGAAATAATATAAGTGACAAATAAATGAATTCAAATTATATATAATATTTACAAATAAATGTGTACAAATTTTTATTAATTTTTGACTGAAAAAAAATTTTAATTTCTACAAAAGAAAAGAAAAAATTTACGAGAATGAAAAAGACAGGGAGATTATTTTTAAGAATTAGGAAATTTGAAAAAAATATTGGAAAAAAGACAAAATAGTTAATTGTTTTGAATAAATAAGAAATTATAATAAATTATAATAAATAAGAAATAAAAATTAAATAATTTTGAGAAAGTAAAAACATTTCTAATATATAGGGAAATTATAGTAAAATTAGAAAAATTATTGAACGGTCAAAGAATGATTAAACAAATTATGAAAGAACGAAAAACGTCTACAACAGAAATTAAACAAATTTGGATATTTTTGAATTAATTATTTATTTATTTAAAAAATTGCGAAAAAAAACTAATAATAATATTTAAAAACAATTTTAAATTTGAGAACAATTACAAAAACAAAGAATTATAATCTAAAATAAATTCAATAATTTAAGAATAAATAATCCCTTAACCTAAAAAATAAAAAATAAATAAAAAAGAAAAACAGAAGACCAAAAGTTAATCTATAAAAAGGGTCAAAAATTAAAAAAGAAAAATTAGAGAAAATCAGCTAAAGAATAAATAGAATGCGAAAATGTAGGGGGAAAAAATTACAAAAATTATAAGATTTGTTAAAATATCACTTAAAAAATATGAAAAAATCAAAAAAAGAAAAATGCGAATTATAAGAACAAAATATAATAAAAAAAGAATAAAAATTATTTGCGTAAAAATAAGAAAATTAGAGAAAATTTTAAAGCGCGAAAAAGGAAAAATAACAAAAACCAAAGAGGAAAAATCTTACAAAAATTTGTTAAATAACGAAAAAAAATTCCTATTGAATACAACTTTTAAAAAAAATAAAAAGTAAGAGAAAATTAAAGAGTTTTAAAAATGGAAAAGCAGTTTTAAAAAAAGTAAAAATTATGAAATAATTACAAGAAAATGTTTTTACAAAAATTATAAGATTTGTTAAAATATCACTTAAAAATTATGAAAAAATCAAAAAAAGAAAAATGCGAATTATAAGAATTATTTGCGTAAAAATAAGAAAATTCGAGAAAATTTTAAAGCGTGAAAAAGGAACAATAACAAAAGCCGACAAGGAAAAATCTTACAAAATTTTTTTAAATAACGAAAAAAATACAAAAATCTTACTCAATAAAATTTTTGAAAAAATAAGGAGTAAGAGAAAATTAAACAGTTTCGAATATGGAAAAGCATTTTTAAAGAAAGGAAAAATTATGAAATAATTACAAAAAGAAATAAAATATTTTTAAACAAATTATAAGATTTAAAAAAAGAAAAACGCAATTTATAAGAACAAAATATCATAAAAATAGAATAAAAATTATTTGCGTAAAAATAAGAAAATTAGAGAAAATTTTAGAGCGAAAAAGGAACAATAACAAAAACCAAAGAGGAAAAATCTTACAAAAATTTTTTAAATAACGAAAGAAATACAAAATTTTGATTGAATAAACTTTTTAGAAAAATAAAAAGTAAGAGAAAATTAAATAGTTTCGAAAACGGAAAAGATTTTTTAAAGAAAAAAAAAAAATTATAAACAAATTACAAAATTGATTTCAAAATCCAAAAATGATAGTAAAAGTATTCAAGAATTATTTTTAAATAAGATATTAAACAAAAATTACTATTAACCTTGTTTAATTTATATTTAATTGTCGAATAAAAACAAAAGAAACTATAATCACAGGTTTTATTAGCTAATTTTTTAAGTAAATTTGAAAAAAGTTTTTTCCAAGATTCTATCTAAAAAAAAAGTTTACTTCACGTGACTATTTATACCTATCCAACTCTTATGCTTGTATCTCCATAAAATATTTATTTTAAAAAAACAACGAATTTTGTAAAATATTAGAAAATAGTAAGTACCAAATGAAGTAAAAAGTCTCATGTTTCAAAGTAAACTCAAATATTTAAAAATAATAAACATACAAAAAAATAACCCATTTTATAACGTTTTTATCTTATTTTCCTTTCTATGAATTGACGAATTAATCCAGAGATTACATGTTTATTTATTATAAAAATTGTACAATTTACCCGGAAGTTAAACAAATTAATATATAAAAATAAATTATCAAAACACAACGAAATTATTGTAAAAAGAAATTTTTTTGTAAAATTGTATTTGTAAAATAAATAAGTTAATAACAATTACTCCAATAATAAATTTTCAACACGTATTCTTTTTCTTAAAAAAAAAAATTAAATAAAAATACACATTAAAATTTTTTTCCAATAAGTGAAAAGTGATTAAAAAACTGTAGAAAAGGAAGTGACTCACAACATAATCCGCGAAAAATGTTCCCATCTTTTTATAACCTACAATATCACATCCACTATCTTCAAAAGACAAAATACATCTGATTTTCTAATAATTTTACAAACCTCAATTGTTTGCTAGACAAGAAAAATTCTGAGAATTGGAATCGTTAAAATAATCGTTATAAACAAAATAGGAACGAAAAATTTTTTTTTATTCTTTTGTCATCATTCGAAAGCAATAAAATATTTTTCCATGACGATTACTCTGACAAATGCCAGAGTGGAAAAACTTTAAAAAGAAAAATGACTCACTCGATTGTGCAATTTCCCTAAAATATGTCAATGTATCGAAATCCAAATTTATATTAAAAACTGTTGATTTAGGGATGATGGGAAAGGATTGCAATAATTGATTGATAATGGCAAATAATAATTGAGAATTGGTCATATAATGAATATGACTTACGTGTTTATTCAGCTTCTGCTGCACCAAAGTGCAGGGAAGATCAGCGAGGTCTTGAAGAAGCAGTAAAATGCTTCCCGGATCACTCACCTCGAGATGCAGGGAATTCATTTTTTTTGGTGGCCGGTACACTCAAGACAATCACGAAACATCGTAAATAAAAAGGCAATAAATAATGAGAAACGCTTCGCGCCGAATCATCTGCACTCGCCAAGTGTATTTGGAGTTAAAACACGAAACACAAGTGGAACGCAGAAAAACACGTACTTCCTCTGCCGAGACAATTGCGCTACTGAAAAGAAAACAAACGTGACAAACGGACGAATGTACACATCACATGCTACAATATATGCGAAATCGACGATATGTCGGTAAAGAATCAATTGGCGAACCGGTATTTGCCAGGATATATAAGAAAAAAAAACCTTTTTCCGATCACGAGACCTGTTTATTGTATTTACGATTTACTTGTCGGTTCTAATAATTGCGTAATAAAGACTCCCCCGCTAACCCGCGCGATTTTTCGACATCTCTACTCGACGTCCCACCAGAGAGTGACAATGACAAAAAATACCATTTTCATTGTTTACAAAACAGTGTCAAGAGACTTGGAAAATTTCAGAGAATTTGAGGTTAGACTGAACCCTGGGTAAATTACCAGGACGCGGGAATTTCAAGAAACTTCCGGCAAGTTTCGCTTTTCAAATTAAAAAATTCTTTGAAAAATAAAAAAACC
Source organism: Ganaspis brasiliensis (assembly GCA_037103525.1). Lineage (NCBI taxonomy): Eukaryota > Metazoa > Arthropoda > Insecta > Hymenoptera > Figitidae > Ganaspis > Ganaspis brasiliensis. Next base: position 2,875,571 of record JAZKLR010000311.1, read on the forward strand.
AAGTTTTCAGTAAAATGTCAAATAAACCGTTAATTTGAAATTAGTTTTAAACAATTGTTCTGTAATTTAGTTTTTTGATTCTTTTCAATCTTTCTTGCGAGAATAAAGAAAAAAGTGTGTTTTATATTTATTTGAATAAATATAGTTTGTTTGACGGAGTTTAGAGAGAGGCTTGTTTATTGGTTGAAATGTTAGAGAAACGATAGAGGTGCACGGTTTTCGATCAATTGGAGAGAGAGTTTTGAACCCAAGGTTCGAAAATGATTCGGACGGCCCTGAGACTTAGATATGATTGGCACAAAACTTGCTGCGTGATTGGTCTAAAACGGAAGCCATCTTGATTTTGGGATCGATCGCTTTGTTCACGCTTCTCTTGTCGTTGGTGCGGTTCGAGCTTGGTGATGGTTTTGTATTAAAGAAGAATTTTTATCAAAATTTACCGAAAGGAGAGGAATCAACTCGGCCCAATCATGAATAAGGTATTTAGTGCATTCATCTGCTACACAATTTTCGTTTTATTTCTGCCACTCGTGCAAAGAACTACAAGAAATTTTCCTCCTATGTTTTTTACATATATTGCTCCATCAACGTCGTCACTTTGTAATCAAAGTGGTCAGCATTTTTATTCACCTCGAATTCTGTCGGAAAGGCTCTTAGTTATTTAAAAAACCCTTCACTCACTACTTTAAATCCCAATAATTAATTGTGTTTTATAAATTAATAATTAAATAAAACATTTTTAGTAACAAATTTCTTAAAATTGTTTTTAAACGTTTTTTTAGTGATTTTTCCCAACTATTTTCATTTTTGAGTTAAATTTTTGTTTCAAATAGGCAGTAATTTTATATTTTAATTGGAATTTTATATTGTGGGTAATAATATGGTAATAACTAATTTTAATGTGTAATTAATTTTTAATTTATGCGTAGAATAATGTAGTTAAACTTGCGTAAATGATAAGGAAATTAATTTCCCTTCTGGCTACAGAAAATTTTGTTGTCTCACTATTTATCAATTATACTTTAATTGCGGTTAATTATTATTCGTAATGCATTATAGACTTTGACGTAAATTGATTCCTTTGAAAGTATCGATTGCGTCTTCAAATTTCTCTTAAAAATGCTTTACCATTTTGAGAGAATAATTTTTTACGATTGTTATTCGTGAATTTTAATCAAGAGAAATCGAGATTGTTTTTTTTTCTGTTAAAATACTTAAAGAAAATTTTGTATCTTAAAGTTAAATTTTCTGAATGTATATTACTCGTTTTAGGTTTTAAGTTTGGAATGAACTTTTTTTTTAAAGAGTCAGAATTTAAATTAAAAAAGTTGTAAACGGAGTAAATAATAATAAATACAATAGAAAAATAATGAATGAAGTAGTAAAAAGTTAAGAGGTTTAATAAAAAAATAAATTAACTGACTTAAGAAAAGATAACGAAAAGTAAACTTTCGAGAAAAAATATAGAAAATAAATTTTGAATAAAATCGAATGTTTATTTTATAGAATTTGTTTTCAATCGAATGTGTATTAATCCAAATTGTTACTTAGTAGAATTTTTAAGTCACCGAACTCATATTAAACATAAATCTCACTTTATAGAATTTCTGTTTAACAGAATGTTAACTTATCCGAAATTTTAAGTGTTAGAATGTCTATTTGACCGAATTTCGATTTACACGAAGTATTAGTTCATAGAATCCTTAAAACGCCGAAGTTTCATTTGACCGAATCAGCAAATGTCCGAATAAACATTCGTCAGAAAGATTTGGGCGCGAATTTGAAAAGTAACCAATCACAATTTTGTTGATAATTTCTGATTGGTTAATTTTCAAATTCGCGCCCAAATCTTTCTGACGAATGTTTATTCGGACATTTGCTGATTCGGTCAAATGAAACTTCGACGTTTTAAGGATTCTATGAAGTATTACTTCGTGTAAATCGAAATTCGGACAAATGGACATTCTGAGACTTAAAAATTCGGATAAGTTAACATTCTGTTAAACAGAAATTCTATAAAGTGAGATTTATGTTAAATATAAGTTCGGTGACTTAAAAATTCTACTAAGTAACAATTCGAATTAATTCACATTCGATTGAAAACAAATTCTATAAAATAAACATTCGACTTTATGAAAGTTCTGTTTAATGAAAATCTGTTAATTGAAAGATCGAACTAATGAGATTTAGAACATATTCATGCGTCTCAAAAAATTTATTACAAAATTCCTTTTACTTTCAATAATCGAAAAAAATTCTACTTATTGAAATAGGTAATATTTTTTAAGTAACTGGACATATTTTTCAGTCAGTAAAGACTAGCAATAAATTCGAATAAAAAACAATATGGGAATCCTATTGGAGATCAATAATTCAAGTCAGTAGAAATAGAAATATAATGTCAATAAAAGTTTATATAAAAATATTTGGAAAATAAAACTTGTAAAAAATACTCTATTGCGGAAATAAGTATTAATATTAAATTAATGTTAATTTGTTTTAAAAAGTTATATGAAAGACAAAATATCAATTTGAGAAAATTATTTTTTAATAACGAATTCAAAATTCGAAAATGTAGACATTTATGCGAGATAAAATTTTTGTTGGCTTAAATTTTGATTGAATAAAATTCATTAAATAGTATTTTTGTTAGATGAGATTTATGTTTTGAAAACTTTTATTACATGAAATCTGTAGTGGTTAACATTTGTTTTAGGCTAAACTTTTATTAAATCCATTAATAATTCCAGCATTTTTTACGTGTTGGTTACTAAGGAGGGAGGGGGTACAAAATCATCCAAAATAGGTCTACGAGTTTTATGGTAAACTTCTTTTTTTATATTCAATTTAATGTTCTTTTAATGAGCCCCAGGCAACTTCCACAAATTTAATTTTACTTAATGACAGTGTTGTTAAAGACGTGGAAATTTCACGGAATCCGGGAAATTTCGTCAGCCTTGGAAAATTTTTCGGATAATGTACAAATTCCGAAAATTTTGTGGAAATCTAAAAAATGTAATTTTTCCGAGAAATACGTTACATATAAGTCTGACAAGTACCATGAAATCAGGGCTGATAAAAATCATGATTTTTTTTATTTAAATCAAGAATTGATTTTTTTAAAAATATAACCAGTATTTAAAATCTTCAAATGTTTACTTGTAAGTAGTTTATTAAAGAAATGAAAAAAAAATTAAAAAACAACACAAGATTGAAACAGTGGCATAATTATATACAAAAAAGTAGAAATTCTTTTCAAAAAATTAAACTATTTACGGACATTTTTTTTTAATTTAAATAATAAATAAGAAGATAATTAAAAATAACGTTAAAATATATTACTAAAGAGAACAAAATTTTAAAATTAGAAAAATTAGAGAATTATTTTACAAATTAAATATAAGAAGAACCAATTAAATTTTGTGAAATTTAAAAAAAAAATTAAAAAAAAAAGAAATTCTATGAAGTGCAAGAACGATGTTTAAATGAGAATATTTAGTACAAGATTAAAAATTAAGTTCACATAATATAAAATGAAGGAATAAAAGCTTTCAAAAAAGTAGAAAAATGGGAAATTTTAAAAATGTAGATAAAAGCACCAAATCAATGTTTTCAAAAATTGGTAATTATAAGATAAAAACTAAACAATTAAAAAGAAGGAATAATGCTTCCTTCTTAGAAATGAAAAAATGATGACAAAAATTAAAGAATTGATTAAAACGCAAGGAAAAACTAAAAAAATAGTGAAACATCAAGAAAATTAAATGAATTTAATTTATCCTTAATCTAACAAATTAAAAAAATGTAAAAAGTACACTGTAAAAACAGGTGTCTTATGGGTGTCTTATTTTAAGACATATATAAGACATTTAGAAAGCTTCTTTAAATTTCAAGTTATTTCATTGGTTAATAATTTTGTAAGACGCTTGCTCATTGGTTGAAATTAAGACACTCAAAAATGTCTTAAAAATGACCATATACCTAAATGTCTTAAAATAAGACATCTGTTTTTGCAGTGTACAACAAAAAAAATTAAAAAATGTATATATCAAGATAAATAAAAAAAAGTCCACAAAAGAAACTTAAAATCATATAAAAATAAAAAAGTTTAGGCAAATTAAACTAAACACATTTTTATAATATTACACTTAAAATAAGTCTTACAATAAATTTAGAAAAATAAATAAAACCTAAAAACTTTAAAGGAAGAATAAGTAAAATTTCGAAAAATCTCGCAAAAGATAGACAACATGTGAAAATAATTGAATAAATTTCCCCAAAAAAATGGGAGTATTTATTTTTGAAAATATGGAAACAATTATAAAAATCAATAAAATAAAAAGTTTAGTGAATGTTATAATAACGAAATTGTGTGAAATAATATTAAATAATTTGCACAAAAAGAGGAAAATTAAAGAAAATCCAAAAATAAAAAGATAAATAAAAAGAAGAAAAAATATCAAAAGTAAAAGAAGAAAAAAACTTAAAATTTGGTAAAAATAAGAAAATATAAGATAAAAATTAAACAGTTTCGAAAAATTGAAATCTCTTAGAAATCTTGTAAGAATATTAAAAAAAAAAAAGGGTTATTGTGAATATGAAAAATATTTAATATTATTTCATTATTTTGTATTAATTAATATGTATTTAAATTTGAATTAATTGAAAGTTAAAAGTTTGAAAAAATTGAAAAATGACTTAATTGACGTTTGGAATTTATATAATTATAATGACTTAAAGATATAAAAATATAATACTACTTTTTGCTATCTTCATACCAAAAATTTGAAAATCGTAGGTATTTTGATCATTTGTATTAGCACAATTTTTAAAGTTTTTTAAAGATTAAAATATTAAAATTAAAATTTTTAACATTTATCCGCACAAATTTGTGGGTTGTGTTTAAGGTTTGCGACGTTTTACATGTAGTATTAGACTTCTGGAAAATTAAAAATTTTTTTGATTTAAATTTTAAATCAATAACAGCCCTGCATGAAATGGTTATATGATTGTTTGCTTTTTTTTGCACACATGAGGCTGCATACTCCATATAATTTTAAGGGTTATGGGAGTTTAAAAAACGAAAACATTGTAATAAATATATTGCGTCGAACAAGCAAATTTTATAATGTTTATTGACTGGAATTTTAAAATAGTCAGAAAGTTGACACAAATATTTTTTGGTATTTAAGGGAACCCATGTACACAAAACCCCTTAGAAAAACTAAAATTTTTAACAGTTAGTAATTTTATCTCGTAAACTAACATTAACATTTTTCTCGATAATATATGTTTAAAATCTGAAATTTATTGGAAAAAAATTTTTAATTATAATTTTTTTTATTAGAGAAGAGTTCATCTGCTTTGAACTGCTAATTTTTGTCCGATCTCCATGGAACTCGTTTGAATGATCGGTCATTTTATACTTAGTAATCCGGAAGCCATATTTTACATTGTTCTCTTTTTTCTGATCATGACGCCTCGTGGCTTGTGCTTATTTTATCTGAAATACAGTAACATCTATATATCTAAGTAAGTCCAAGAGATAGAGAAAATTTTCCGATATAAGCGAAAATCCGATTTATCCGTGTAAAACTTCAAAGTATCTGCAAAATTATGCAAAGTAGGAATACAATATATGCGAATCCGATATACGTGGGTTTTACTGTAGTAAATGTAACTTGAAAGAATAAAAGTTTTCAATGAGGGAATTTGGAGTCTTATTTCAGAATTCTTTTATTAGGTACAAAACAAAATCATATCAACTATTTTTACGGAATTATTTCGTACATATTGGGGATTAAATTTGATATCGACAAATTAAAATACGTAGTTGGCGCAGGTGTTAATACCAGTTGGCGTCATCTGAATCAAAAATATCAAGTAAATTATTGTTCTGTATGCTAGTGGCTAGCGTCAGTATTAGAATAAAACATTTTTGTCGATAAAAATAAATTATACTAATCTATAATGCCTGCTGCATAAAGTAAGCTTTCAATTTTTTTTTTATATAATAGGCATCATAGAATAGATAGTCAAGACCGTTTCACCTGTCGGACGGTTGGTAGCAGCTGTTCCTTACCTGCTCTCGAACAAGAGCTACAATTTCGTTAATATTTCGTAATTCAGTCTAATATGTACATAGTGTACTCTGTATTGCGTAGAATGTAGATAAACAAAAACTTCGATTTTTGATGTTTAAACACCAGACTTCTCCTTTAGTTTAGTACAAAAAAAAGTTCTATAATAAAATTTTAAGAGTTTGTAATTTTTACTATTTTTATATATAACTTATAAAACAAATTATTTGTATCGTTCTGTCCTGTTCATTCCTATTAAAATAAGTGCGTTCTTAGTGATGCCCCGAAACTCGAAATTTTACATGACACCACTTTTAACTCCCCCCGATAAATGCATTGCTTTCTATGTAAATTAATCCTTTTTTACTATTTTAAAGTTATAAAAATTTGCCAGTGATAGTCAACCGAGTGAAACCAGTGACGTCGAATCAGATGATTCCAATAGCTTGATTTCCAGTGATTCATTCTCAGATGAGAGTGACAGCGACACAGATTGTGAGCTCTCACTCTATTCTCCAATAGCAGCCCACCACATCCCGCCGCACAAACTTAAGAGCAAATTTATCGATACCGGAATTTTCTCAAAGATTAATTTATATAGATCTAGTATTTCTATTCAAAATAATTAATGGATTAGTGAATTGCCCAGTCATTTTATCAAGTTCAAACTTTGTAGTTTCTAATAGACGTTTGAGAAGTCATGATCTATTCAGAGTTAAAATTAGGAGATCAATTCACGTTGTGAACTCTGTAATCGAGCGATTGTGTATAAGGGGAAACCACTATAACAACAGCTTGGATTTTTTTGGAATCAGCTTTGCAAATTTGTCAACGATGTACGTAGAATTGTTTTCATGTAGATAGGTATTTAACAGCCAAATCCATACATGATTTGAAAGCAAATCTTTGTGATTTTAATCTATGTTATAGCGAATTTTCTTATTACACAATGGTCCAAAGACTTGTAAAGATTTGTTAAATATTTTTCATATTATTTTAGATATTATATTTTTATATTAAATTTATTTTAGCGCCTTGGGCGTGAAAGGGCAATTTTTATCAGGCTTGGGTCCGTAAATAGTCTACTTCACTATAGAATTTACTTTTATAGTGAATCAGACTATTTACGGACACAAGCCTGATTTTTATATTTTAGATTTGTAAGCCCGTACACTGATGTTAAATAAATAAATAAATCATTATTTTTTTGTAAAAATGTGTAATACGACGCAGAGTAAATTCAAATATAGAAAGTGTCAAAATACAATTACCAGAAAAGATTTTATGGTTAAAAGCATGGTCATCCCAACTGTTCAATTAAGGGGTAACGCTACTGCAAAAGCAAAGTTTCTTCAAGAATTTTTCTTTAATGGAAGGAAAGGGAATACAATTATAATGTTTTGAGAAGTTATTATCTATATATTGAAATAAAAAAGATATTTCAAAATGACGGCACTGGAGCCATTTCTATATTGTATGTTTTCTTGGAGAAGCTCCGCGGCACGCAGCAGACAGGGTGCAAAAGTTAATCTATAACAAAATAATTTTTTTTTCTTAATTTGCATGACAATAGTTAGAGAAACACGTAGGTGATTTAAGAAATATTGTTTTTTGTGTAATTGGCATTAAAAATACGACACCTAGTTGTGTATAACATTTGTTTAAATTAGTTTATCAAAAATCTCCTACGCGTTGCTCTTTGAAATGTTATTATAAAGATGTAGGTAAGAACCTAATTAACACTTTGCGGCTGACAGAAAGTGAATAAAATGTATTACAGAAGATCCCTTTCTACAAAAAAGCAATAAATAAATGTTTATTATAAACAAAATAAATGTTCTAAACAAATGAACTTGAAAAAAGCGTTTTTTTAGAATAAATGTAATTCTAAGTAAACAACAATACAAGTAAACTGAGGATTATACCTAAAATATTTTTGGGGTCGCTAATTACGATTTTCGTACTTATTTTTTAAAATTCAAAATGGCGGATTCAATATGGCGGAAGAATATATAAAAATTTATTGAAATCGCTTGAAACTTGGTACTCGGAAGTTTTTGGGATCTCTGATAACGAATCTGAAGTCTGATTTTTAAAATTCAAAATGACGGATGCAAAATCAAAAATCGATCGGATTTTTTTAAAACTTGTTTCTCGGCGATCAGAAATCACAAAAACCCCTGAGAAACAAGATACAAGAGTAAACGATCAATTTCTGTTTTTGCGTCTATCATAATGGATTATCCATTTTGAATTTTAAAAATATTTTGCTAGATACGTTGTCAGCGACCTAAAAAAAACTCCCGATTAACACGTTTCAAGAGGATCCGATCGACTTTTAATTTTGTGTACGCCAAATTGGACCCCTAATTTTCAATTACAAAAATGTGTCACCAGCTTTGTTATAAGCGACCCCAAAAATCCCCAAATGAAATATTTCCAGTAGATTTAATCAATTTTTTATTTCGTGTTAGCATATTGGATCCGACATTTTGAATTTTAAAAATATTCCACTAGATTCGTTATCAGCGATCCCAAAAAGCCCCGAGTAACAAGTTTCAAGCGATTTCAATACATTTTTATAAATTTGTTCACCATATTGGATCTGCCATTTTAAATTTTGAAAATCGGACTTCAGATTCGTAATCAGAGACTCTAAAAACTCCCGAGTATCAAGTTTCAAGCGATATCAATAAATTGTTATATATTCGTCCGCCATATTGAATCCGCCATTTTGGATTTTGAAAACATTAAAAATCTGACTCCGAATTCTTAATAAACGACCCCAAAAACCCCCTAAAGCGTACTTGATTGCTAAAATGTATGCTTCAAAGGGTTAAAAATAATATGAGTTATGCTGCGTGCTGATTTCAAAAGCCGTGTTTTGAGAAAAACGCGTTGGCGTTACACCACTGTAGACGGATAAAATTATTTTTTTTTTGTGGAAGGAAAAATAAGAGAATAATAATATTGTAGAATGTTATTAGGTATGTCTTAAAGTGAACGAAATAAATATTTTTGTTTGAAAAATATTTCAAAACTAGCAAAATAAAACGCGTGCAAGCGCGCGATTATTTTTTTATACATTTTAGAAATTATAAAATACCATAATAAATATAACAAATTGGTACATAATATTTATCTAATAAGAAGAAATAAATATTTTAGAATTATAAAGAATAGCAAAAAATAATTGAAGTTCAACAAAACAATTGCAAATTTTGCAAATTAATTGAAAAAAAAAATTAAAACAATTACAAATTGGGAAAAGTAATTTAAACAATCATAAAAATGTTTTAAACATAAAGAAAATAATTTAAATTTGAGAAAAATACTTGAGAATCTTAAAAATACATTAAAACAAAATTGAATAATGGAAAATTATAGAAAATAATTGAAAATTGAAAAAACATCATTAAAAATTGAGAAAAATAAATGAAAAAAGATAAACATAATTTAAAATTGAACAGAACAAGTTTTAATTAAAGAGAAATAAGTAAAAACTTTTTGGCAATTATGAAAAAGAACGAGAAAAAGAACGAAAGTAATTGAAAATTGAAGAAAATACTAAAAATAATTAAATAATTTAAAAGTCAGATAAATAATTAAAATTTTTTGAAATTTTGAAACAAATGTAAATAATTAAAACTTGACGAAAATAATTAAAATATGATTCAAACAATGATAAGTTGTAAAAAATAAATGACATTTAAGTGTGATAATTGAAAAAATTACAGAATTTTTTTTAATAAACAAAAACAATTGAAATTTGAAAAAATACATGAAAAACTTAGAAATCAATTTTAAAAAAAAGAAAATAACTAAAAATTGGAGAAAAGAATTGAAGAAAAGTAATTGGAATTTACGATAATTAATCAAAAGAAATTTGAAATTATGAAAACAAATTAAAATAATTAAAAACTAAAGAAAACAATTGAGATTTTAGAAAAATTCTTTAAAATTTTAAAAATGAGAATAACTAAACATTGGAGAAAAGACTGGAAGAATGCTAAAACTAATTGAAATTTACGATAATTAATAAAAAAAATTTGGAATTATGAAATCAAATAAAAATAATTTAAAATTGAAGAAAATAATACAAATATTTGAAAAAAATACTTTAAAATTTTAGAAATTAATTTTATAAAATAAGAAAAACTAAAAATTGGAGAAAAGTCTGGAAGAAAGCTAAAAATAATTGAAATTTACCATAATTAGTAAAAAAAAAATTTGAAATTCTGATAACAAATAAAATTAATTAAAAATTGAAGAAAATATTTGAATTTTCAGAAAAATACTTAAAAATCTTAGAAAATGAGAATATTAATTAACAATCGAGGAAAAGAATTGAAAAATGGTAAAATTAATTCACAATTGAAAAAATAATTGAAATATGCTGAAAATAATTTAAGATTGAGAAAGAAAATTGAATTATGATGAAAATAATTAAAATATGAAATATTGAAAACATTCAATAAAATTTAAGAGAAATAGCTGAAAAAATCATAAAATATATGGTTAAAAAAAAATAATAATTACAAAATTACGTAAAAACTTTTAATTAAAGAGAATAATTAAAAAATCGCAGAAATAACGAAAATTGATGAAAATAATTGCAATATCGGATAAATAATTGAAATTTTTAAAAGTGCAAATGCCAAAATAATTATTATAATTATAAGTTGATGAAAATCAAGAAGAATTGCAGAATTGATTTTTAAGCAATAGAAAATAATTAAAGAATCGTTATATAATGGAAAATTGATGACAATAATCTAAATTTGAGATAATATTAATTATTTTAGTATTTTTACGATGTTAAGGCTTCTATTAATAAAGGGAGTTTTAAACTAAATGCATTCTTAAGTCTTACGAATGGCAAAAAATAAATTCTAATTTGTATAGACTGCATATTCTCTTTAATGTAAAATGTACTGCACATTTTTTTCAGTGCAATAAGGTCAACCAACTTTATAAGTAACACTTTAACCCTTTCGTGCCCCCGGGAAACCCAGCACTTGGATTTTATTGAAACTTGTTACTCGGGAGTTTTTTGGGTCGCTGATTACGATTCTGAAGTCAGATTTTCAAAATTCAAAATGGCGGATCCAATATGGCAAATTTAAGCAATTTTGAAAAAATGTCCGCCATATTGGATCCACCATTTTGAATTTTTAAAATCCGACTTCAGATTACACATAATAGTAACCTTGGCGATCAAAACAAGCTATATTAATTGTTAATTTGTTTAAGAGTTATAACAAATTTTGTAAGTGTTAAATATATGTTCTAGAAGCATGAAAGGGTCAAGAAAAACGCGTTTAGTTGTGCAACATGGTAGTCTCGATCGAGACCACTGTTGCATTAAAAATTTATAATTTTGAGAAATACAAAGGTATTTTTGACTTTTAAACCTTTTACAAGGGAGTTTGCGAGTTAAATGTTAGATTTTTAAAATTAAAGATGGCGAATCTAATATGGTGGACACCACACTCGTTTCTCCATGTGTGCAAGGTTAATCTAAAATGATCATATCTCTGTGAGTTTTGCTCTAAATAACTTTAAACTTTCAGAGAATATTTCTGAAATGTCATTCTATTAAATGAAAAAGAATTTTAAAAATCGACATTTTGGCTACTGTAAGCCCTCAGATGAAATAAAATTTACTTTTATAATTCTCCGTCGGTAAAAGTATTTTGCTACTGAAATACATTGAAATAAAGCATTTTACATAATAAGATACAATAATTTTTTTGTTTTGTTCATTTGTTACAGATGTCAAGGTACCCCTCGGACTGCAAAGTCTATGTGGGTGATCTGGGCAGCAACGCAACGAAACAAGAGTTGGAGGATGCCTTTTCTTATTACGGGCCTCTAAGAAATGTCTGGGTAGCCAGGAACCCACCAGGTTTTGCTTTCGTTGAATTTGAAGACGCGAGAGATGCTGAAGATGCAGTCAGAGGACTGGACGGACGCACCATTTGCGGACGACGAGCTCGAGTAGAACCGTCGAATGGAAAGAGATTGAGAGATCGGGGCTCTTCTAGACGAGGAGGTGGCGGAGGAGGTGGAGGTGGTGGTGGAGGCGGCGGCGGTGGTGGCGGAGGTGGCAGACCATTCCATCCTGAGGATCGATGTTATGAATGTGGTGAAAGAGGACACTACGCCAGAGATTGTCCTCGTCACGGCAGAGGAAGCCGTAGACGCAGGTGCGTCACTTTCAATTTCTCAAAATTTACCTTCTATTTATTTATTTTCTCTTAATCCCCCACCTCACATTTTAACCACTGATTCTTTTTCTAATTGCTCTCATCTACATTTTGCATTCTCATTTTTTTTTTCTTAGGAAACTTTCTTTAACAAAATGTAGGTCAGCGGCAGTTTTAATTGAAACTAAATCAACACTAGTTTAGAGTTCCAAAGCTATGCTTTATTTTATTGCTATTATTTATTATTTTTAATCATTATACCTTTCTTAAACCCCTTTTTGGGGCATTTTTAAGTAATGCAAAATGCCAAGGTTTCTGGTAAATGTGATGCGTGAAATTGTCCGAATTTTATATAACAGAATTTTTACATAAAAAGTGATTATAAATCTTAGGATAGAATTAAGTAAATGATAAAAATTCTATTATGTAGAATTAAGGTGATCTTCATGTATTCCAGATTATCTATTACAACGTCTCTATCGTCAATATACAGCTAATTCTGCATGTTGGTTGGAGAAAGATTAAGATAATTCTTTTTTTAACCAACTGGATACTGACGATGGAGAACGTAGTGAACATCTTAAAGTTTAAAACTCTTGAAACTTGTCTTTAGAACTCTAATGTCTAACATTCTGAAAACTGCTTCCCTCTATTATCCTGTGCTTAATCCTTTGAGCCAGTGGGTTGTGTCTAATCTTAATTCAGTCTGCAAATATTTACTAACTTAAATGTTAAGCCGTAGGGTGAAATGAGAGAAAAACGGTAAGAAATTGTGATAAGCCTAGAATTTATGATAGTCGTGATTGCGATTAATATAAAAAAAATAAAAATAAAAATAAATTAATTTGAAAAAAAAACTGGATTTCCATATTGAAAGATGATGCCGATGTAATGCTGCCCGTTATTTATAGGAGATGCGGCTGAACAGGCACACACATGAGAAAATGTGTAGCCAAGAGATTCTCGCGAGATTCACCTTGGGTTGAGTTTGTGACACACACTGCGTAGTTACAGCGTAGAGCACCCACCTACTTTGGGTTTACTTCTGCACTCTGCGAACGAGAGAGTCAAACACTGCCTGAACCGACGAAGTGGCGAGTTCTACGCGCTTCGATTCTTCTACTGACATCACCCTAGACAGAGAATGCACGTCGGTACTCCTCTGGTAGATCCGGCCTTCTCCGTTCGACTCACACTGTTCGTGTCTAGTTGGCCTAGAACCTAGCGGTCACTGAGAGGCAGACACTTTGAGCCGTCCTGTCTAGCCACTCTTCGTCTGTCCATCTAACCCCCGCGAGATTTCACCTGCATATCTACTCGTCCGTCCTCCCCTTCTGAACATTGCCATCGCGCGTACTTCCACTGTCTCCTATAGGCAGCTACAGAAGATGGTATATAATTAGATAATCAAATTTAATTGACATTTACTACTGACGGCTAGGAAAATTACCACTTGACGATTCTTGATTCCTTTGTATCAATTTTCAATATTATAAAAGGTATATCATGTTGCACTTCTCCACGCGGTTCCTTTCTTCTCTGACCTCATTTTTTAATTGATAGATTTTTACGTCATTTGTTTTTTTTTCCTATTTACCTACAGTACCAGCCGGAATTGTCATACCACAAAAAAAAGTCGCATTTAAAACATGCCCTAGAGTTTTTCGACGATATTTCAGTTAAAATTAAGTTTTGAGCAATTTCTAAAAAAACAAACACTGGAAAGCTTATATATATATATATATATATTTTATTCAATCCATGTATACCTATACAAGGCTTTTACATATTGGTTCCCCTGACATATATAACAGGAAAGCTTATAAAATAAGCTATGGTTAATAACTTTTCGTTAAATAGAGACTCTGCTAGAGTGTGAGAAAGATCGTCCAATATTCCGATTTTTCCAAATTACCATTGGCAAAGAAAATTACCACCATTTTTAATCCTTATGAAGAATTGGTTAAAATGTAAAGCTGCAGGAAAATTATAACTTTCCCCAAATAACCTATCTAAATGTCTTTTACTTAGTGGAAAACACGATTTTTTTTTAAAAAAAAATGGTTTAGAAAATATATTTTCACTTAGATTTAGGGCAAATTTTCATTAGGAATTTACAAACTATACGTCTACGGGTTCTAGTTTACAAACATTAACAGATACATATTAAAAAATTCAAATTAAAATATCATAGTTAGTTTCGAAGTGCTCAATAAAATAATTTATTTTCACAAAACTTAGTTCTTAATCCAATATGGTGGCAAATATTATACAATTTATGTCTATTTCTTTGAAATTAAGTGTTAAAAGGCAATTAAGACATTTGAAATTAATCCCTCAAATTTCAAAATGGCGAATCCAATATGGCGTCAATAATATAAAAATTTCTATTAATTTTCATGAAACTAAGGACTAAGAAGCATTGGTATTAATGCTTAGTTTAAAGAAAATAAATAGAATTTTTAATTTTTACGCCATATTGGATACGATATTTTGAAGTTTGGCAGACTAACGCCAAATTCGTTATCAGGGACCCTAAATGGCCTTCGATTACAAGTTTCATGAAAATAAATAGAAATTTTTATATTATTGGCGCCATATTAGATTTAGCATTTTGAAAATTTAGGGGATTAATTTCAGATTCATTCGTAGAGACCCTAATTGTCTTTTAACACTTGATTTCGAAGAAATAAACACAAATGGTATAATATTTGCCTCCATATTGGATTCGTTATTTACAATTTTTGGAGCTGACTTCAGATTCGTCATCAAAAACTTTAAGAGCCAAGTTTTATGAAAATAAATTATTTTATTGAGCACTTCTAAACTAAGAACTATGATATTTTAATAAACTCTCATTAAATTGACATGTATAATCCACCATTTTGAATTTTTGAATATATATCTGTTGATGTTTGTGGACTAGAACTCGTGGACGTACATTTTATAAGTTCCTTTAAAAAGAACTTTTAAAAAATAAAATCAATAAAAGACAATTTCACAGGGCGGTCGTTTAAAGAAAATCCAAAAAATGCGATACATTTAGCACGCCTAGGTTTGAAGCCTTATAACAAAAAAAGGAATTTAAACAAAATTATTTTGGAACATGGTAATAGGTAAATGACATTTAGGTAGGTTATTTGGGAAATTTACAATTTCCTGCAGCTTTACATTTTAATCAATTCTTCATGAGTATTTTTAAAAAAAAAACTTTAAAATCCGTTAAGATTTGGTCCTTTGGTAAATTTTTGAGACAAAAAATGCCATATCATTCCACTGTGAGGCACCACTTGTGTTAAAACAAATATGGCCGACGTAAGAGTGTTTTTCAGACAGTGCAATGTTTGAAGTTTATTTTTACAATAGAAAGCTGTTCGATTTCCTTCTGCAAAGGTACTCCGTCATCTAGAAATATGATAAATGGTGAATTCGGAATGCTTGTTTAAATTTTATTGTTTTCCCACAAAATGAATAATTATTTATCACTATTATAAAATTATGATTTACTGCTAAAAACACTTCAAAATCTTATTTTTTTTAAAAAATACCAATCTCTGTGTACAAATAACGTAAATTTTTACTCTGATGTCACTCTTATGTCGGCCATGTTTGATAGCTCCTAGTGTAACCGATAAAGGCGTTTTGTAAATGTAAAATGCCAATTATCCAACTTCAGGTCCTTGCATCCTCTAAATGATGTTAAACAAAAAATTTCAATTTATACATAATAAAGGTTGAAATCTTCTCTTCAAATACGCTATCAGAACTAATCCAGAGGATCTGAGTTTGGACCTAACCTCAAAACCAAAAAAATGGTACTTTTTGTTCCATAGAATCTAAACCCAACTCTACATTAATACGCGTTTTAGCTCAATAAAAAGCTTAAATTATGACCTTTTAAACGCTTTTTTAAAAATTGTTCTACGATGATTTTTAAATAAGATATGATGTTTTACTTAAATAATTACTTTTTTCAAATGTTAAAAACACATCAATAATGAGATATGGAAAAAAATGATTTTATGTAAAACATCATATCTTCGTTAAATTCATCGTAAAACAATTTTTAAAAAAGTGTTTCAAATGTCATAATCCAAGCTTTTTATTCATCCTAGACATGTATTAATGTTAAGTCGAATTCAGATTCTATCGAACAAAAAGTACCGTTTTATTGATTTTGAGGTACAAACTCAGATCGTCTGGACCAATTCTAATGACGGATTCGAATCCAGTTTCAATTTTTTGTTTAACCTCATTTAGAGCATGCAATGACTTAAAGTTGGATAATGGAAACTTGAAAAAATCGGAAAATTGGACAATCTTTCTCACACTCTAGCACAGTTTACGCAAAATTTCATAAGCTGTCCAATGGTTCTTAGAAATTGTTCTAATTTAATTTTCAACTGAAATATCGTCGAAAAACGAAAGGCATGTTTTTAATACTAATTTTTTTTAATGAACTGGCAATTCTGTCAAATACTGTATTTATTTTTAGTTTTTAATTACATGATAATCCTCCGAAATTCGTTAGTCCGAATTTTCAGTGAAACGAATTTTATCAGGACGAATTTCTACGGATGCATGAATAAGATCTAAAATTCATTGGCAAGAATTTTTATTAAATAGAATTTTCTTTTACCGGAATATTCAGATCACCGAAAATGTTAGTAATTATCCGCGTGGGGCATAATTCCAAATTAAAAAATTTGTTCTTTAAAAGAATGGAAATTTTCTTTAAGGGGAATTGGACTCGAGAAGAGGTTTATAAAATCAATATTAAAATTCGCGACTAAATCTTTTAGTTAAATGTTTGTTCCGACATTTTTAATTTTGGATAAATGAAGATCTGTAAAATAAATATTTTGGCATTTGAAAATACGACTCATTTAGAATTCTTTTAAATGAGTATCCCGCTAAAAGAAAATTCGTATAAGTTAGAATTCTTTTAAGTTAATAGTGGGTTAAAAAAAATTCCAGAAATTGAAAATTCTGTTGAATATGAATTCGATGACCTAACAATTCTATTGAATAAAAATTCGGTTTTTTTTTTGAAAATTTAAATCGCAAAATAGAAATTCGACTAAAATACAATTCTGTCTAATTAAATTCTGTCTTAAAAAAAATTTTAGAACCTATTCATGCGCAATTTGGCCTCATAAAATTCAATTCACAGAAAAATGGTGTCTAATAAATTTTGGGAGAAATTAATACGTGTCTTATTTATTTAAACAAATTTTTATTGTACCGTTTAAAAGTATCTGACTTTAGAACGCACGACATTTTACAAAATTTTATAAGGTAACATTTTTGTTTAGACAAATTTTCATTTTTCGAATTTAAGTAAATTCGAATTTTTACGGAATAGAGTTAGCATTTTTTATTTCAGAAAAAAAGGTTTTAGGGTAATTTATTTTTAGCAAAACTTTAAGTTTACAGAATTTATTTTCAATCAATTTTTTATTTTTAAAAATTCGAATTTAACAGATTTTTAATGTGCTAAATATTAGTTTATCTGATGAAAAATCTTATCTTAAAAAATGTTGTTCAGAGAAGCAAGAATCATATTTTTGTTTTCTCAGGAAGTTTAATTAAAAGAAGAGTAGACTTAGGGGTTAACGCTATCCAAGTAGAAAATCCTTATTATCTTGAAACAATTAAATAGCACGACTTTAAAAAGATTCTTTGTACATAGTTCTAGTTAAAAATTATCAATTTCTTTCTTTTTTTTTTTTAATAAAAAATTCTGAGTTTTTTCTCTACGATATCAGGTCGTGCTATTTACATTGAAATAATCATAACCAGTTTTTTTGCACATTTCTAGTTCATAAAATCCTCGAATCACAGTCTTTTTTTCTTTTATTATCAATATCTTAAACAAAACTTACGTATTTTTAAACACAATCCCAAATTAACTTTTTGAAAATCTATATACATAATTACATTTCGCTCCTTCTGTTTTATTATTATTATTTTGTTGACTTATTTATTTTATATTTTGAACAAAGCTATTTTTTTCAATTTAAAAATTAAATTCACAGGTTGGTGACAATTTTCTCAAGTTTCATTCTTTTGTAATAAAAGTTGATTTTTTTTTCTAAAATAAAAATGATGTTTAAAAAAAAGAATATGGATATATATATATATATATATATATATATATATGTGTATGTATATATATAAAAAGAAAGTGAAAGATAGAAAGTATCGGTCAAGTTTGACAGATTTTTTTCTAAGCAGAAATAAAGATAAATAAAGTTTTTCTCTTAGTTTGGAGAAAAGAAGTGAGGTGCTTCGTTAAATAGGATTGGATATTTTTTATCCTGAAAGTGTTTTCAGGCAAAGATCGATTCTGCAGTTCTTACTTATCTCTCTTGATTATTGTAGGTCTCCCTCCAGATCGCGTTCTCATTCACGCTCACGATCACGCTCACGATCTCGCTCGAGGTCTAGGAGTAAGCGCACCAGATCAAGATCATCTTCTAGAAGCAGATCTCGCAGCAAGACCCGCCACGAAAGACCAAGATCTCGCAGCAAGGGAAGATCGGACTCTAAAGGAAGAAGCCCTGTTCGCAGGTCCAAATCCAGATCTGCTTCCAGGTCCCGTAGCAGGTAAAATGGTAAATGTTTTCTAAAGTTAGTATTAGTATTATTATTAATAAAAATAATCGCAAACTTCTGTTCACACCTGAAGTTTGGTATTATAAATGTTTTATTTGTTTTAAATCAATAATTTTTAAAAAAAAATGTATTTTTATATTAACAGGGTGTCTTCTAACCGGGAAATAACCGGGAATTTTCTTTCTGGTTTAATAAATTTGACTAATGGTCGAGTCCATACCAAGTGATCACACCAATTTCAGTCATATTGAGTAATATTTACGAAATTGATATTTTGGGTTCCTTTAGGAGTAAAAAAATAGATTTTAATTATTTTTAAAAAATTCAAAATATTTTCGAAAATATTCAAATTCAAAATTTTGAGTACTATTTTTTTTGTTTTATCATAACTTCTGTAATTTTGAAGCAATTGAGATTATTTTTTTTTTAATTACTCGTATTTAAATACTCTTTCAAGAAAAATTATAATAATTAAGAAATTGTTTATAATTAAATTTTTATTAAAAAAATTAAATTATTTATTTAAACAAAATCTAAAGTATATCATCGATCTTTTTCAAAAAATTCATAAACATAGCCTATAATGTGCTTAAAAATTTAAGCCAAAGAAAAAGATGGTATGTATTATAGTTTTTGAGAAAAAAATTATTAAGTTATGCTAGCGCGGCGCAGACCGGTGTCACCGCTACTCAACGCGTAGTTCCGTAGTAACCGAAATGTATGTATATTATTACATAATATAAATACAGTTAATCGTCATGTTTATTTTTTTATTTTACAAATTGTGCTGTGCACAGAATTTGAAAAAATTTTTGTTTCATTTTTATTCTCAAGGGGTACGAAGGAATGAAATTTTTGTGTACCTTTAATGGTCATAGCTTGATTAAATCTTTCACTTAACAATTGTTTTTCAGCTTCATATTCTGCGTAATTACAAAATTCTACATTAATTTTCTCTAAACTGGATTTTGCCCACTCGTATAAGTCAAGAGGAGTAACAATTTGATTGTTTAATGGTCGTTGTAAACTTGCTTGAGCCGCTAATCTTTTGATAGTGCCACCAATGCCATCACATGGTCCCTTACCATGTGATGTAGCAAAAAAGTGCCATTCTGCTTCAGAAGCAAATTTTATGTTTCATACTTTATGTTTCAAATTTTTAATCATTTTTCTCCTTATAAAATTTTGTCATCTTTTAAATTTATTATAGTTTTCATTTCTTTCAACTATTTTCAAACTATTTTTATCATTCTTTAAGGGGAGAGATAGGTGAAATTTTAACTCAACAAAATTTTTGATGCTCAGAGGTGTCATTTTTTTTCTTACATCAATTAAGATGTAGAATTATGGTATTACATAAAAATTAAAAAACAATATTTTTTTGGTCATTTTCGAAATTTTATTTTTCAAAATCCATACGATGGATTGTAGAAAATCATTTAAAAATCCCACGAAAAAATTGTCGATGGAAAAAATGAAAATTGTGAAAGAGGTTTAATTTTTAAAATTTAAGTTTTTCTTAGAATAAATTTCTCAAACTCCGCAAATTATTTGTTTCTCTATTTTTGACATTACCCCACAATTTTAGGTCTAAAATTGCATAAGAAAAAAAATTAACACCCCTGAACATCGCGAATTTTGATAATTTTACCAGTCCATTATTTTTCTTTCTTCAGTTTTAAATTATTTTAATTATTCACTTATTTTCACTTATTTTTACCAGTTTTTAATTCTATTAATTATTTTTCAATTGATTTAACAAATTTTCAATTATTATTCTTAAATTTTAATAATTTTCCCAATTTTTAGTTATTTTTATTATTTTTCTATAAATTACCAATTTTTTAATTACTTTTTTTTACTTTAATTATTTTCTCCGATTTTTTTAATTCTAAAGTTTGATGTCCATGTACTATGAAAAGATCAGTGTGACTTTCTGAAGCTTATAATTTAAATATAATACACTAACTATATTTACATTATGTAAAAATATACATACATTTCGGTTACTACGGAACTACGCGTTGAGTAGCGGTGACACCGGTCCGCGCCGCGCTAGCATAACTTAATAATTTTTTTCTCAAAAACTATAATACATACCACCTTTTTCTTTGGCTTAAATTTTTAAGCACATTATAGGCTATGTTTATGAATTTTTTGAAAAAGAACGATGATATACTTTAGATTTTGTTTAAATAAATAATTTAATTTTTTTAATAAAAATTTAATTATAAACAATTTCTTAATTATTATAATTTTTCTTGAAAGAGTATTTAAATACGAGTAATTTAAAAAAAAATGATCTCAATTGCTTCAAAATTACAGAAGTTATGATAACACAAAAAAAATAGTACATAAAATTTCGAATTTGAATATTTTCGAAAATATTTTGAATTTTTTAAAAATAATTAAAATTTATTTTTTTTACTCCTAAAGGAACCCAAAATATCAATTTCGTAAATATTACTCAATATGACTGAAATTGGTGTGATCACTTGGTATGGACTCGACCTAATATATCAATTGGTTTTATAAATAAATGTGGTAACTTTATGCATTTTGAACCAATCTGGTTATGCGTTTAAATTTTGTGTAATTGTGCGACAATTATGCAATTGAAAAATAAAAAATATACATTAAAAATTAAAATATAATATAATATATTCTCATGAAATATAGATGTTTGTCTGCTAGGTCAAACCATTATATTTCGCACGGTCATTTTTGACTAATTTTTAAAATTAATGAAACTTAGCAAAAGTGATTTTGGAAGTATCTAGAACACGAAATGAATATTATTTTGACAAACTTTTTATTATTTTTCGTAAAATATGAATTTGAAATGAAGAAAGTATGAAAAACTGTCACTTTTTAAGACATTTGAAAATATTTTTAAAAAACATTTAATTAGCGTTAAAATAGTAAATAAATGATTGGTATTTATTCAAAATAAGTCAATTTATTGTTTTTAACTGATTAAAGTACATAAAGATGTAAAATAATGAACAAAATATGTTTTTAAAGTTTATCTGTCAAACTTCGAAATTTCGTGATTTTTAGCAATTAATTATAGGCACGTTAAATTATTAGAATGAATTCAAACTTACCCAAAAGATAATATTTGATGTAAACTTTTAGATTTTCTTAGCACTTTTCTTCTTTTTAATTCGTAAACATTGAAATATTTAAATCAAAAGTTTGCACTTTGTGAATTATCCCGATTTTCAAACGCGAATAATTCTTTTCGAAGGTCATAAAAAAATTCCAAACTTTGGGACTATTTAAATGAACACTAATTAAACGTGCACCAAAAGATTCGCGTTGGTCCCGAGGCTAAATCAATGCGATTAGGTCCTTTGAAAATTTTAACCTTTTTTGTGGTTAAAAGATCTACTTGTTTATAACTTGAAGTTGGCTTATACATTTGATTGAATATCGATTTTTTGCATTTTGATATTATTTCAAAATTTAATCTTACTTTTAAATTACTATTTGTAATTTAAATATTTGTAATTCAATTTATTATTTAAAATTTACTTTTAAATTAGAAATAGTAATTTAAAAGTAAGATTAAATTTTGAAATAATATCAAAATGCAGACAATCGATATTCAATCAAATGTATAAGCCAACTTCAAGTTATAAACAAGTAGATCTTTTAACCACAAAAAAGGTTAAAATTTTCAAAGGACTTAATCACATTGATTTAGCCTCGGGACCAACGCGAAACTTTTGGTGCACGTTTAATTAGTGTTTATTTAAATAGTCCCAAAGTTTGGAATTTTTTTATGACCTTTGAAAAGAATTATTCGCGTTTGAAAATCGGGATAATTCACAAAGTGCAAACTTTTGATTTAAATATTTCAATGTTTACGAATTAAAAAGAAGAAAAGTGCTAAGAAAATCTAAAAGTTTACATCAAATACTATCTTTCGGGTAAGTTTGAATTCATTCTAATAATTTAACGTGTCTATAATTAATTGCTAAAAATCACGAAAATTCGAAGTTTGACAGATGAACTTTAAAAACATATTTTGTTCATTATTTTACATCTTTATGTACTTTAATCAGTTAAAAACAATAAATTGACTTATTTTGAATAAATACCAATCATTTATTTACTATTTTAACGCTAATTAAATGTTTTTTAAAAATATTTTCAAATGTCTTAAAAAGTGACAGTTTTTCATACTTTCTTCATTTCAAATTCATATTTTACGAAAAATAATAAAAAGTTTGACAAAATAATATTCATTTCGTGTTCTAGATACTTCCAAAATCACTTTTGCTAAGTTTCATTAATTTTAAAAATTAGTCAAAAATGACCGTGCGAAATATAATGGTTTGACCCTGCTATCTTTTTTTCTTAACGCTAACAATACCACAGAAACAATGAAAGACATTAAACAGGAAAAAGTCAAATTATTATGAAAAAATGTAGATAGAACTTCAGTTTTTTTATTAGAGCGTACATTGCATAATAGTTTATATAGTTATGGGCAATTCCATTGCGTGCTTTTCATTATCAATTATTTTCATCATATTTCAATTATTTTCTTCGATATTGAATAATTTTCGGCTTTTTTCAATATTTTTTTTCAATTATCGATTACGTTCTTGAAGCTTCAATTCAATTATTCAACTATTTTCAGAAATTCACAATTATTTTCTTTAACTGTCAATTATTCTTATCAATTTTTAATTATTTTCTTGAATTTACAATTATTTTCTACAATTCTCAATTATTTTCTTCCATTTTGAATTATTTTCATTAATTTCAAATTATTTCTTCATTTCTGAATTAGTTTCTACTATTTTCTGCAATTGCCAATTATTTTCTTCACTTTTCAATTATTTTCATCAATTTCTAATTAATTTCTTTAATTCTGAAATATTTTCTACGATTTTAAATTATTTTAATCAGTTTTTAATTATTTTCTTCAACACTAAATTATTTTTTTCAATTGCCAATTATTTGATTCAACTTTCAATTATTTGATTCAATGTTCAATTATTTTCATCAATTTTTAATTATTTTCTCCAGATCTCAATTATTTCCTTCAATTTTTAATTATTTAATTTAATATTCAATAATTCTCGACTTTTTTCAATTATCATTTATTTATTTCACATCTCAATAACTCCTCCGATTTTCAATTATTTTTTTCTATAATCAACAATCTTCGGCTTTTTTCAATATTCTTTTTCAATTATCCATTATGTTTTTGAAACTTCAATTCAATTCATTAATTATTATTCAACAATTTTCATAAAATCACATTTTCTTTAATTTCAAATTATTTTCTACAATTTTTAATTATTTTCTTCAAAATACAATTACATTCTTTATGTTTTATTGTTTTCTTCAAATTTTATAATTCCTGGGTTGCTCAATTTCTTTTTTCTTCAATTATCACTTATTTTCTTGTACTTTCAATCCCATTGTTCAATTCTTGAATTATTTTCTTTTATTCTCAATTATAATTTTCGACATTCAATTCCATTCTTTAATTTTCAATTGTTTTTTTCAATATTCAATAACCTTTAGGCTTTTTACAATGATTTTTTCAAATTCTCATTTATTTTCTTCAATTACCAATTTTTTTCTTAAATTTCAATTATTTTCTTCAATTTTCAATTATTTTTCCATATTTCTTTTAATTTTCAATTTCTTCTCAATTTTCTTCAATATTTAACAATTCTCAGCTTTTTTAAATTATGTTTTTCTTTCATTTTTTATTTAAATTGATAATTTTTAAATTATTTTCATCAATTCGCAATTATTTCCGTCTATTTCTAATACAATGACAACAAATTAACTAATGAGTCAAAGTAAATTAAATTAAATCAAGTTAGATCAGAACAAATCGAATCAAATGGAATTATATTAAATTAAATCAAATTAAATTAAATTGGGTCGAAACATAGTCAATTATCAGTTATTTATTTCATGTTTCAAAACCTCCTTCAATTTCCAATAATTTTCTTCTATTTTCAATTTAATTGTTCAATTACTTTATTCAATTCTCAATTAATCTCTTTAAATAACAATTCTATTTTTCAATTTTTAATGTTTTCTTCAATATTAAAAAATTCCTGGCATTTTCCATGTTTTTTTTTTAATTATAAATTATTTTCTTCTCTTTTCAATCGTATTGTTCAGTAATTTTCTTTAATTCTCAATTATTGTATTCGAATTTCAATTTTATTTCTCAATTTTCAATTATGTTTTTTTTTAATATTCAATAATTCTGTGTTTTTCTGATTTCAATTTCATTATTTAATTTTCAATTTGTTTCTTCAACTTAAATTATTACTTAAATTAAAATTTTTTTTTTTGTTGATTTTCTATCTAGTTGAACAATTTCAATTATATTCTTTGAATTCAATAACCATTGTTCAATTTTTTCAATTATTGTTCAATTTTAGATTAATATTTACTTTTTTTTTTAATTTTGTTTCTAATTGTCAAATATCTTTGTCATTGTTCAATTATTTCTTTTCATTATTAATTGTTTCTTTTAATTCTTAATTATTATTTTTTGTAAAGTTTAATATTTAATTCTTCAATTCTCAATTATTTTCTTTGAATTTTAATTATTTTCTTCAATTATCAACTGTTATTTTGAATTTTTTTAGCCATTTGTAGGTCTATTTATACTTAAAATAAATTTTAACTTAACAAGAGAAAAAACCGGGAAAAATAGGAACAAAAACCGGGAAATGACCGGGAATTTTGTGGAACGAAATTAGTAGACACCCTGATTAATTATATGATTTCTAATTTTACTTATTTAATTATTAATTCTCCGGAATTTAAAATTTAAATTAATCGATAAATTTATATTTTATTTTTAACAATAGTGTATTAAAATATAAAAGCGATTTAAATCTGCGTTTTTAATAAAGAATTAAAACACTTTGAACATAATATAGGATTAACTAAAGAAAAAAATATGTAAGATAAATAATTTAATGTTTCCAATATATTCGATGATTTAATTATAATTTTATGGAATAGATCATAAATAAGAATAAAAATGAGATATCATGAAATTAAATTGAAGAAAGCGAGCACCGTTGTTTAATATTTTTTAACGCTTTTAAATGCCTTCTTTTTAATTTATTCCTGTTTTTTGGTAGACTAAAATTTTGTTAAATTAAAATGATTTAATTCCATTGATATAAAAATTCCTTAAAAGTTTAAGCGTAGAAGTTTAAATTGAATGATATTTAGATTTTTGCAAATTAAGATTTTTAATTGTTTCAAATAATTCTTAGTTAAAGAAGTCTGAATCAATAAAAGAATTCAGAATTGTTAAATTCTAGTATTAATTGATTAAAGTTCCAATTAAATTTAAGTTTCAATTGATTTGAAATTTACAAATTTCTGTAAGTTGTAATTAATAGTTTTTAATAGTTGAAATTTTAATCATAAAGTTTGGATTGATTAAAGTTTTGATACAATAATGCAAATTTTTTATAATATGAAGTTTCTATATACCCATTGGTTGAAGTTTGAAATTCCTAATTTAAATACACATTGTTAAAATTAAAAAATATTTATAAGTTTATAATAATTTAAACATGAATTGGTAGAAGTTGGAAATTTTTGAATTTGGAAAAATTAAATTTTATATTTATAGAAATTTTGGAGAATAGTTTGTTATTAATTGAATTTCGTATTGTTTGAAGAAATTTTAAGAATAACAAATTCTTAATAGAAGTTTAGAATAAATTAAGTTTGTATAGAAGTTTAAATATATTTTGTTCAAAAAAATATTTAAAATATATTCTAAATTTTTGTAACATACTATAAAAAAAAATTTTTTCACCTCACTAAGAAATTCTGATTTATTCTCTCAAACAATAAAAAAGGCAATTTTTTCTAGTTATTAAATAGTCGTAAGCTAGTATTAATGTTATTATAACAGTTATTTATGATAAGAGTGCAAAAAGTATGTAACTATATTTATATAATACAAGTCACACGAATATAACCATAGAGAATGCAAATTATTAAATTAAGTAATAAATTATTAAAATACAAATCATTTTTAAAAATTTGTTGTAAAATAAAGTTAGATACTGTTTTGTACAAATTGAATCCGAGATAACTCTCGGCATGCTCCGAGATAATTCAAAAACATGCTGAATTTATTCTAAAATTATTCTTATTTGCTTTCAGGAAGGACAAAGTGACAAATGGATCATCTCGTGATGATTAGGAGTCACAGCATATACATTATTCCAACATACATTTATTATAATCGCTTCGTTACTTTAACGTACATCGCCATTGCGAATTTTTCAGTAAATATTGTGAGTCAATTGTCAACTGTTGATTTCATTAAGATATACGGAAATGTACAACTCCGTAATTCATTTTCATTCTTTATTACCTTTCTTAATTCATGTTCATGATTTATTCAACTGCAATAAATGTAATTTTCGCCAATATTATGTTGCCTTATTTCAATCCTAGTTATTGATCATTTTTCAGATGTTTTCCTTTTTTAATTAATTGAAAGCTAAATAAACAGAATAGGGTAATGTCAACATGAGTGGACCGCTTAAGCTTTTTTTCGAATAAATTCTATATGAAAGTAAATTAAATGTACTTCTTTATTCCAAGCTTTTGTTTAGATCCCTAGATAAGAGTTTATGTCATGAGAGCTTTGATTTTGTTACTTAGAAAAAATAAATTTGACGTAAAAAAATATGCGTTTTTTTGAGGAATGAAAAAAATGTAACCTTGAGTGGACCACTTTTGAAAAATTGTAAGAAAAGGTAAGAAAATAAATAATAACTCAAGAAATTACAAAAGTTATTTAAGATTTTTAATTTCTTTCAGTAAATTATCTAGTTTTAACTACCTGTTATTCTATACTATTTTCGATTATACCTTCTTCGAAATATCAAAAAATATTAATAAATAACATAAAATATAGTTATAAACAAGTTTATTTTTAATTTATATCCATAAAAATGGTAACTTGACATTAAAAATTAAAAAAATTAGATGGATCACTCAATATTATAAACAATGGTCCACTTAGGGTGATATTTGACTTTTTAAGGGAGCCACAAACATTTTTCTTTCTAGGCAAAATTATCACTTAATTAAACTTAAACAATCAATTTCAATATCCAAACTAACAGGAAAAAATAAATTACACTTTAGAACTCGTGTTCAACACTATTTTTTCACTTCAGAATCACTTCATTAATTGTAACGACGACTTTTCCAACAGTTTGTTTTTTAAAAAATTCGTTTTGTCAAACAGTAACGTATTTGTTCACCGCAAAACTTAATTTCTTTTGGTTTTCGGCTGCGGCGCTGCTGTTCAAACTATTTATTTTACGTTTCCACTGTCAGATCACTAAAAACTTTTAGGCGGTCCACTGAAGGTGACATTACCCTACCTATTCAATTCAAAAGTCAAACAATGTAGGAATGGATGTTGTGAAATATTTTTTGCATTTACAAATAATTGCTAAAGGTAATTTGAAATTGATCCTATGCTTATAAGACTAGCAATTTGCAAGGCAATTTGTTATTGAAAAAAAAAAAATTTGTGAAAACTTCCATTTGGTTATCAATAATCTTTAATAATTTCTAATTTAGGGGAATGTCTTAATGAGTGGTCCATCTTAATGAATGGGCCACCTGCAGTAATTCTATAATATCACAACCGAAATGGTAAAATTTTGCTCTTTACAGTTTGATATTATTTGAACCGGTAAAAGTACTTAAAAATACGGACTTTACGGATCAAAAATTCAAAATTACGGACTTTTACGGACTAGTTACGAAAAAACATTTTGTATCCCGAAAGACTATTTTGAGTGTGATAGAATTAAAATACAGTAGAAAAGTAAAAAGAAATTGTATTTTTTATGTTTAAAATAATTTATCTCTTTGAAAATTATAGAAAATTTTATTAATATTAAATAGAAAAATATTTATGAGTCTGAGGTAAGTAAGAGAACACTTATTGTAGGTATACTTATAACATAGGCACAAAAAAAAGCTTTCTGTGCATTAAAATAGACCTATAAGTCTTATTATAGTACTAGCAACATTAACGCGCGTCAGAAACTTTGCATTGTTATTTGTTATTAAAAACTATAAATTTTTGCAACTTCAAATAATGAAAATTAGGAGAATAATAACAAAATTGAAGAAACTAACTGAAAAATAACGAAAATAATTGACTATTGAAAACAAAACTCGAAAAATGTCTAGATAATTATACAATTGAAAAAGAATAATTTAAATAATTGAACAATAAATATTCAAATTAAACAAGAAAATTAAAAAATAAACTGATGGAAATAATTGCAAATTGAAAAACTGAATTGAAAATCGACAAAATAAGGGAAATTGAAGAAAATAATTGAAAACTGAAGAAAATAATAACAATTTCGAGAAGTAAATTGAAAATTTAAGAACTGAATTGAAATTGGAAAAATAATTAATAATTTTAAAAAAAAATGACAAAAGGACTGAAAAAGAATTAAAATTGAAAAAATTAAAGAATTATTACAAAAAATTTTAGAGAATAATTGAAAAAAGTGTGCAAACAATTGTAAATTGGGTAAAATAAATTTCGAGAAATAAATTGAAAATTTAAGAACTGAATTGAAATTGGAAAAATAATTAATAATTTTAAAAAATGACAAAAGGACTAAAAAAGAATTAAAATTGAAAAAATTAAAGAATTATTACAAAAATTTTTAGAGAATAATTGAAAAAAAGTGTGCAAACAATTGAAAATTGGGTAAAATAAATAATAATTACAAGAAATAGTTGAAAAATATATTAATTGACAATTGGAAAAAAATACTTTAAAAATATGAAAATTATATGAACAATTGTTGGAAATAATTAAACATTGAACAACTAGATTGAAAATTGAAAGCAATAATTACAAAAAAAAAGGGAGAAAAAATTGAAAAATTAAGAAAATAATTAGAAATTGCAAAAAGGAATTGAATTTCAAAGAATAAACTTAAAATTGAAAAAGAAGATAATTATTGAATATAGAATAAGATAATTAAACAACTGATTTTAAAATTAAAAAAATTTATTGCGATACTCGAAAAAAAAAAATTTAAAAAAGGCGAGAATTTTTTAATATTAAAGACAATAATTTAAAATTGAAAAATGAAATTTGAAGAAAATAGTTGTAGAATTAAACAATTGTATTGAAATTTTGAAACAATTTTTATGAGTGAAAAAAATAATTGCAAATTGAATTAAACAACTGAAAAGTTAAAAATTAAATTGAAATTTGAATAAAAAATGTAAAATTGAAGAAAACATTTAAGAGTTTAAGAAAATAGTTGTAGAATTGAAAAACTGAATTTAAATTTAAAACAATTTTTATAATTGAAAAAAATGATTGAGAAAAGCCGAGAATTAAAGAAAAATTATAAACAGAAAAGTAAACTGGAACAATTATTTAAATTTTTTAAAAGTAATTGAAAATTAAAGAATTAAATCAAATTTTGAAGAAGACAGATAGATAATTAAAAGGAAAATAACAAAATACAAAATTATTAAATATTAAAGAAAATAATAGACACATGAAAAAAATTCGAAAACTGTCAAGAATAATCAACAAGAGAACAAAATAATTTAAAAAGTAAAAGAATAATTATAAAACTTCAAGAGAATGAATTAAAATTGAAAAAATTGTTGAAATTAATTGAAAGTTGCGGAAAATGAATAATAATTGAAAGAAACAGTTTATGACGAGAATAATTAAAGAATTGAAAAAAATATCTGAAAAATAACGAAAATAATTGACAACTGATAACAAACTTCGACAAATCGCTAAATTAAAACAATTTTATAATTTATAAATGAAAAAATGACTGTAAGTTGAAAACTGAAATTAAAATTTATATAATTTAATTGAAAATTCGAAAAAATAATTTATAAATGCCGTGATTTATTAAATATAGCAGAAAGTAATTAAAAACTGAAAAATAGAATTGAAATTTGAAAAAAAATTCAGAATTGAAGAAACTAATTGAACACGTGAATTATAGTCATAGAAACTTATTGATAATAAAAAAATATGGACAAAAGGCAAGAATTTTTAATAATAAAGAAAAAAAATTGAAAATTGAAAAATGCAATTGAAATTTGAAGGAAATAATGGAGAATTGAAGGAGATAGTTTTAGAATCGAACAATTGAGTTTAAATTAAAAAATTTTTATGAGTGAAACAAATAATTGGAAAAATCAGGGAATTTTTAAATGTAAAGGAATTAAATTGTAGTTTTAAGATAATAATTGATAATTGAAGGAAAAATTACAAATTGACGAAAATAATTGATAGTTGAAAAAAATTCGAAATGTGTCAAGAATAATCGTTATTAGAACAAAGTAATTTTAAAAATTAAAGAGTAATTATAAAAGTGGATGAAAATAATTATATTATAAAAACTTTTTTCAAATTATGAATTTATTAATTGATAATCTAAACTAAAGAAAATTCTAGGAAAACTTTTAGGAAATAAATGAAAATTGAAGAAATCAATTGGAACTTGAAGAACATATTAAATTTTCAAGAAAACAACTGATAATTGAAAAAAGGCAAGTATTATTGAATATTAAATAAAATAATTGCACGATTAAACGAACTTACCTGAAGTGAAGTTCAATCGTGATTATGCGAGTAGATCTCGTCCGAATAGATCAATTGTAGTAACGCTAGTTGCTAGATCCAATTCACAGCTTTTTAAATATTCGCGCTAAAATTCCGAGTGTCTCCGCCTGAAGGCTCTCAACTATCCCGCGTCTCAGCAATTCCGCCATTACGCTTTGATGTTCGGATTAATTCAAATCGATATGGGGTTTATTAGGGTCGGGAGAGAGTGATCTATTCGGACGAGATCTACTCGCATAATCACGATTGAACTTCACTTCAGGTAAGTTCGTTTAATCGTGCAATTATGCTACGTGATCTCGTCCTCTAGATCAATTGTAGTTGTTTAAAGAAAGAAAAGAAATATCGATTTGAAGAACACATTTTTATTTCTTAAAGTTGAGAATTGTTTTAGCAAATTTGCATTTTTCTTGGAGAGGACGATTATAAAATTTCCCGAATACATTTGAATTTTCGACCAACCTGCTGCAAGCCTAATGTTTTCAATATTTAGTCCCTTGCGTTGCGCTGCAGAAACGGCGGCGTGTTTCGCGCTGTAGCCTGCGAACGTGGTGACGTCGATGCCACTTTGGCTCATAATTTCTTTGAGCCAACGACTGGCTGTTTGTGCGGTTGCCGGATGATGTGGCTTTTTATAAGTTAATAATAAGGAATCCGTGCCTGCTTCTCTAATTGTCTCCGTTTTCTCTAAATATATTTTAATCATGGTTGCGACGCAGAGTTTCGGTTGCTCTAACAAATATGGGAAGCGCAACATTGGTTGTTCTTTACCTATTTTAGAGGTTTTAATTCTATCCGGAATGTAAATTTTTACTTCGTTGTTCTCGATTTTGATATTTTTGATATTTATTTTTATCAGAGTCTGGAGCCGCTGAGCAGTAGATAATGCAAGAAGAGTTACCAATTTTTTAGTTACGCATTCTAAATTTAATTGTTCGTTAGGGCCAAGTTCTTCTAGGTACCGCAAGACGATGTCGGGGTCCCATATGTCATTATATTTTGCCCTTGAAGGTTTGGCTACTGAGAACCCTTTACAGAATCTTTTGACCATGGGATTATTACCAAAGTCATACTTTAAAACAAGTGATACGGCCGAGCGGTAACTGTTTAGCGTTCCATAGGTTTTGATCGAATCAGCTGCTGACGTTAAAAAATTTAAGACTTCCGTGACCGGGGCTTCAAACATTGATATTTTCTTCGTTTTGCAGTAGTTCCACCAAAGCCTTAATGGTTTGTCATACTGCTGAATGGTACCGCTTGATAATGACTGGAGTGTTAATGGAACTGAGGCCTCTGGAATTCCTTGAGCTAGAAAAGCTTCCCTGATAAATGACCTGCTACCAGGGTAAGCTTGTTCGCTAGCGGATGCGTTTCCCTAAACGAAGAAACAAGTAAATTATTATCTGGTTCAAAATATATGAGATCACTCATTAGCATTGAATTAAATAGGGGAAACCAAGACTGTGTTGGCCAATATGGTACGACAAGTACGCCTTCGGATTTGTCGGTGATTATTTTTTGCAAGGTTCGAAGGATGACTGAGAATGGGGGAAAAGCATAAAACTTGAATTTAACCCATCTCACGGTAAATGCATCTACTGCACAGGAGTTTGGATCCTGCTTCCAAGAAATAAATTTCTCACATTTGTTATTTAAGCTAGATGCAAATAGGTCTATTTCGAATTTTCCGAAGGTATTTTCAAGTTTTTTAAACGCGTAAGGAGCTAATTCCCATTCGGTTTCTTTTGGGAATAATCGAGATTCTCTATCGGCTATGATATTTTCACGTGATGCGATGTATGACGCGAAAATCCATAATTTACGTTCTTCGCACCACTGCCATATCTCTTTACATAAACTACTGAGTTTAGGGTACTGTACGCTACCCATTTTGTTTATATAAAAGATCGCAGTTGTGTTGTCAATGCGCAATAAGAGATTTTGTGCACGTAGGTTTTTGGCAAAACATTTTAATCCGTAAAATGCTGCCAGGAGTTCAAGGTAATTAATATGATGTTCGCGTTGGTCCGCGCTCCACCAACCGTGTGTTCGATTGTTTTTGGTAACGGCTCCCCAACCGGTTAATGAGGCGTCAGAAAAAATTTCGAGGGTAAACTTTGAAGTTCTAATGGGATTATTGGCTACGAGGATATTGTCAATCCACCATTTTATATCGGGTGACAATTTTTCCGGAAGGTTCATTCGACTCTCGTAATTACCGTTCTCCTTAATCAGTGATAGAAATTTTTCTCTCTCTAGGTTTTTCGTATATAGGGTACCATATTTTACGGCAGGACACGAAGCTATTAATAAACCTAAGAATTGTGCTAGTTCTCGAATTTTGCAACTTTTCTTTATGTAAAATTCTTTTGATTTTATGTAAATTGCTTTCTTTTTATCTTCGGTTAATTCTATTGACATTTTTTGCGTATTCCAAATGAAACCTAGATACTTGGCGCTTTTCGATGGCACAGTGTTAGATTTTTCTAAGTTCACGATGAAACCTAAATTATTTAGTAGAGCTTGTGTTGCCCGAATATTTTCGAGGCACTCTATTTCCGTTTTGCCAAATATAAAGAAATCGTCTAGATAAATTACAGACAAGAAAAATCGCGATCTCAGGTTTTCGGCGACCGGTTTCATGAGTTTCGTGAATACGAATGGGGCTGTGCACAAGCCAAAAGGCATACAATTAAATTCATAATGGATGCCTTTAAACACGAATCTCAGATATTTTTTAAACGGGGCGGCTATCGGAATTAAAAAGAAGGCGTCTGTTAGGTCAAGAGTTGCTAGAAATGCTCCTTTAAATAGAATTCTGGCAACCGTTTTTCTGTCCTCGAGCTTAAAGTGAGGGGGATCAAGAAATACGTTTAACTTTTTTAGATTTAAAATAAATCTTTTTTGTCCATTGGACTTGTCAGCAAGGAAGTAGCTGGATAAAAATTGACCATTAACTGGCGAACACGTTGACACCGCCCCTTTTTCCATTAATTTTTTGATCGCTACGTTATAGTCGATTTCCTCTTGTGCCGGTAGGTTAGGCTCCTTAGGAGCTTCGGCTTGCCAAGGTTTGGATTTGAAGGGAATTTCGTATCCAATAACGTATTGGCGAATCAAGGGGTCGGTTGTCAGTTTTTCCCAGTTATGGGCAAACAGTTTTAGTCTCCCTGCAATAACACTTGTACTTACTTGATCTAACGTCGAGGTTTCTTGTATGGGCGGCTCCGCTGATTTTTCTGGGGTCCTCCCTGGCGAGTATCCTTGAAGCTCCTTTTGGGGGGACCTTTGTAGTTTAAAGGACGAGGATATGCTTCCTTTGGAAATGTCCTTTTCTTCTCGTGTGGTATATTTGTTGACGGCTTTGCGATTTCTTTGCCTGACTTTTCGGCAGTTTTCGCTGCTTTCAGTTTTTCGGTGAAATTTTCTCCGTACAGCAGAATATCTACGTCACAATCTTCAGCGACATTTTTAACAAGCATATTTAATCCCGGCGTGATAAAAGATCGGCGGGTTATCGAGGTCCTGTGGTGTAGATCGGTAAGAATTCTACCCGCATCTGCTAATGGAGCTATTAACTGAGAAAGGTTTATTTCAGTTTGTGGCTTTGACAGCAGTTCTGACAAGCACACCCCCAAAGCTGAGATTCCAGCGCTTAACTGATTTTGGTTGAAAACTTGATAGCCGTCCTTTTTTAGAGCCAGTGGTCCTATGACGGATTTTATTTCTGGGTTAAGTTTTGGGGGTTGCAATGTTTTGCAATTGAGAGCGGTTGGATATTTCTCAATGAGATCTTTCCTTGAATCCTTGGAAAGTCCTGCTTTTAATATTTTTTGCCATACATCGACTAAAACAGGGTTTAATTCTGGACCGAATTTTTCGTTTTCGTTTACACTTCCCAGCAGGTTAAGTGTTTCAGCGTCTATAGCCGAGTTTTCGATTTCCGGCTGTTTCCGTATTTGTTCGGGAGAGTTCGTTCTCTCGCGCGAACGTGACCTACGCCGCTTTCGTGAGGCTGCCTCTGAGTCGGTCGAAGCGACGGAACTCGAGCCACTCGATGATGAATCCGTTGAAGATGATCTTGAGCTGCTGGACGTGGAAGAAGACGAGGAAGAAGACGAGGATGAGTGCGAAGGAGTAGGAGAACGACGCCTACGACGACTATGGCGTGACGCGCCTCTCGGGTCACGCTCGCCGCCAATTTTGCCGTCTTTCAGTTTTTTATTCGCTTTGTTTCGAGTTCCCCTTTTGTGAGAGATTGATGGGGACCGGTCTCGACTATGACGTGACAGACCTCTCGGGTTCTGCTCGCCGTCATCATTGTCGTTTGAACGCTTCTTATTTCTCGACTTTGAAGGTGATCTTCCTTTCCTTACTTTTTTGTGTAGATGTTCCAGTTCTTCGTAAATTTTTTCAAGATCCTTGTCCCTTTTCCTTTTACGAGACGTTTTGGACTTCTTAGACTTTTTTCTTTCACGACCCATTGTCGAAAAAATTAAATTATACTTGATTTTTCTCGCGAGCGTGTGTAAAGGATCGCACAGAAAAGCGTAATGGCGGAATTGCTGAGACGCGGGATAGTTGAGAGCCATCAGGCGGAGACACTCGGAATTTTAGCGCGAATATTTAAAAAGCTGTGAATTGGATCTAGCAACTAGCGTTACTACAATTGATCTAGAGGACGAGATCACGTAGCATAATTAAAAATTGAAGAAAGGAATTGAAAAATTGAAACTCAACCGTTTTTATACTGCTTAGGTCCTCTTGTCATAGAATTTACGGACTTTGCGGACTTTTCTAAACAAATTACAGACTTTACGAACCTTTTTTTAAAAAAACGGACTTTTACGGACCATAAGTAAATTTACGGACTTTTACGGGATTTACGGAGCTAGTTCGAGCCCTGAATTATTATATCAAAAAAAGCTTTTTAGTAACAATTTTAAGAAAAAAATTGCTTATATGTTGTTAGGTAAGCGGATAGAAAAATGTATTTATTTATTTACATATATATACGGGTAAACAGTAACCCATTTGATAGATACACATATATTAAAATCCATGTTTAAGGCCACTTTATTATTAGTCTAAAATATGTCAGTCTTAGAATGTTGATGAACTGAGCTAAATTATTATTAAGGTCGTCTATCATGAAAATAAAGCCTAAATGAACTTCAGTTAATATAGAGTAAGGATAAACAATTATATCAGATAAGTTCGTTTTTTCAAAGTCAAAAATAAAATTTAAAATTCTTGTCTGCTCCAATTATCATCATTGATAAAAATGATAATGTATGGAGCTCATCAATTATCAGAAGTTCATCAACAGCCGCAATTTAAAAATAAAACAATAATAACAATAATTTAAATGTAAAACAATAAATTTAATTTGTATTGCAGCCTGATTAAAAAATTGTAAATTTCATATTTGATTATTTTTATAGGTTTTTTTTAAATGGTCCACTTATTATTTTAAAATTTTTTGGGGTTAAAAAAAAAACGTTTTCGAAAATCGATTATAAGTTTTTCCAGTGAAGTTATAAAAAGATCTGCCTACGTGTAGAAGTTAGTCAACACCTTCAACTATATAACGTATTACATGAATTCTTCTAACTCTTTTTCAAACAAATTTTTTGTACTTCTATCAAAAGGTGTCCCACTCATTAAGAGTTATAATTATAATTTTTATATAATTTTAACAACAAATAACTGGATTTGTTTAAAATTTGGTGAAATCAATTTTAATAATGTTTTTATTGCAAAATTTTTTCATTGTAATCAGGGACTGACACGAAAACCGAATTCTGTTTCTGTTTTGAATTGTTGTGACGAAACAAAAATGTACAAACAATATTGTTTTGTATTGCGCCTGAAACAAAAATGCTGTGAATTACGTTTTCGTTTCATGCCTGAAACGAAAAGATTCTGAATTTCGTTTTCGTCTCCTGCAAGAAAAGAATTGTGTTTAAAATTGTTTCTGTGAAATTTAGAGCCTTTTTTATGAGAAACGAAAACGGAATTCGGAGCGGATTTTCGTTTGGGGCATGAAACGAAAACAAAATTCGAAGACTTTTCGTTTCGGGCATGAGACGAAAACGTAATTTAGAGCCTTTTCGTTTCAGGTTCAACACAAAACAAAATTAAATTGATATTTTGTTTCAGTTTTTCAAAACCGAAACGAAACAAAAATAAAATATATTTTGTTTCGGTTTTCGTGTCAGTCCTTGATTGTAATTAACATTTATAAATATATAATATAATATAATATTGATTATATCTATTAAAAAAAAATTAAGAGAGTAAATAGAATTTTGATAAGTAACGCAGATAATGCCTAGTATCTTCTTCTATGTCTCTGCGGTGGGCGCCGATAACACACTTTATTTTTCAACTTGTTAAACGCAGAAATAGTTTCTTGGGAAAGTATTTTTTTACTTTTTATATTCTTTTCGACTTCTGGAAAGAACTCTTCTTTTAAAAAAAGGTATAAATTAAGTGTCTTATTTTTAACGCGACATCGGAAATTCTGAAATATACAAAAATTTAAAAACATGAAACAATTAGTATAAATTTTAAGGTTATTAGCATTTTAAGAAACAGTGTTAAAAAATAAAGAATTTATTTAATTCTAAAGAGATTTTTATGTAAACCTAATTTCTTTGTTTCTTCCATTAAAAAAGTAACATTTGAAAAGCTTAATGAACAAATAAAATTAAGAATATACCGTCAAAGAAAATCCCTCTTCCTCGATTTCAAATCCTAGTAAAAAATGATTGACTGATTCCTCAAGATTTTTTTCAAAATAGAAATAACAAAATGCAAGGTTAATTAAAATTTCCTTTTCTCTACCGGTCTTAGAACCAGAGTATTTTTCTTTCAATTTCAAAAAATAGGGTATGAATTCAGAATCATTATTTAAAGATGCCAAGCATTGAATATATGACATTTCTGCGCCATAGTTCGTGTCGTTATTTTCGATTGCCTTCAATAGAAAATCTTTAGCTTCCTAAAATTAAATAAATCTGATTAAAGAATTGTTTAATTATTACATATAGGTAGTGCTAGAATAAAAAAACTGTCTCCTTGATCCTCTGCATAAATGCGATAGTTTTTGTAAGAATAATTTTTTTTTTTAATCATAAAATATAGAAATTTCATGAAAGAGTAAATAAATATGCGAAAAATAAACTAAATGTAAGGAGAATTAAATAACTTTAAAAAAAAAAGTAAATCTAACAAAAAATTTAAAATTGAAGAAAACATTGTATTTCCCATCAAAGTGTGAAAATAAATAAATTTTCCTAAATGTTTAAAC
Organism: Ganaspis brasiliensis; assembly: GCA_037103525.1. Taxonomy (NCBI): domain Eukaryota; kingdom Metazoa; phylum Arthropoda; class Insecta; order Hymenoptera; family Figitidae; genus Ganaspis; species Ganaspis brasiliensis. The sequence goes on from JAZKLR010000311.1 coordinate 2,914,475, forward strand.
AACAAAAGTGTTTAAAATAAACTAAAATAATCTACGTAAAAAGAAGAAAAATAAAGAAAATCTATAACTCGAAAAGAAACGTGAAAATGAAAGGAAAAAATTAATGATAAAGTTAAAAAATTGTAAATACTTGAAGTAAAATAAAAACCAAGCAAATTAATTATTCTAAATAATAGCCTTAAAAATCCCCAAAAACTGTTATATCTTAACAGTTTTAAAACATCAGTTTTTTGAGGGTTTTAAGGCACCATGTGTAAAACTGAAATTTTATGCTTATTTCTTGTCTTTTATAACAAAAATGTTTAAAAACGAAAATCTAAAGTAATTTTTACTAACTACAAAACAAATTATTGAAAAAAACTTGATTTTAAAGAATGCACAAAATAACCCATCAAATCCTGGTTTTTCAGTTTTTTTACACTTTTTTCTTAAAATATGCAATAAAAAGTTAACGCATCACGTATACATCATTTCAACTAAATTGTCAACAAGTATTATTAATACCTTTAGAAACACTTTAAAACTTCCGGAAATCTGAACACAATTTTGAGAACATTGAAATTTTTCAGCTTGATTTTGACGACTTTAGGATTTTTTTTCTAATTTCTGACAAAGAATTAAGTACATTCATTAAGTACTCTCTGTAGTCTAGATATTAGAAAGTATTTATCCCAAGTAGCAAACTTAAGCAACTGAATATAAAGATTTTATTCATTAAAAACCTCGCGTGCACAAAATAGCCCCACAGCGCACAAAATAGCCCCACTTGACGGTAGTGAAAAATTACCAATTTTTAGTAAAAAAAATACTAATACACATTTGTAAGAGTTATGAATGTGAATTAGTATTTTTTATCATCAATTTGCAGTTTTTTACTAAAAATTGGTAATTTTTCACTAGCTCTTAACAGAAATTTTTACTAATTCATTTTGTGGACGACTTTTCATAATTTGGATAGTAATTTTTTAACTAATTCAGATTTACAAAGTTTATTTTTGCAAATTTACGAGAATTTCTCATTTTTTCTCATATTTTTTTATTGATAAGTTATTAACATTCAAAGGTTCGTTGATATCAAGAATCTTTCATTTTTAATATAAGTTTTTATATTTTTACGCTGAAAATGAAAAAAGTATTTGCATTAAATAAAATTAAAGTTGAAATATTTATTGTTTTGAAAGACTTGATCAGGGACGTAACTACAAATTTCGAGGCCCTACGCAAATTTTTTCAGAAGGCCACCTCCCCCCCAATATTTTTTTAAATAGTGTATAAATAATTTCCGTCAATATTTTCTATTTTTAATTATTTTTTTAAAAAAATTGTTTGCATTAGGGTTATTGGGCTCGAGGCCCCCCCGCAATGCGGGGTTTCGCTGCATGGTAGTTACGTCCCTGGACTTGATTTGCTTAACTCAAAAACATTATTAAAAATGACAAAATTGTTTTCTCTTTTGTACATAGGTTTTAATAACTTTTGTTTCATATCTTACTTTATATTGAATATTTTTATTAATAAAGTAAATTAATAAAATATTTTTGAAACAAATATCAACAATTTTTTAATTGTTTAAATTGTTTTAATTATTTGTTTTTAAAAGTTGTGTCATTTATGTGTATCTGGTCTACTTTATAATTATTTAAAATAAGTAGTATGATTGATATGATATTTTTCACTTACAATTAAATAAATAAATAAACTTTGAATATTTTTAATAAAATGCAACAAAAATTGTAGTAAAAATAATTTTTTAAAACAAATTGCTATATTAATCAACTTTGTTCTAAGCTTGGTGAGAAAATCCCCGGTTAGTAGACACCCTGAAATTATAAGATAAAAATTTAACTGTTTCGAGAAAGTGAAATATCTTAGAAATCTTGTAAGAATTAAAAAAAGGATTATTGTGAAAATGGAAAATAATTAATATTATTTAATTATTATGCATTAATTAATATGCATTTAAATTCGAATTACCTAATTGAAATTTAAAAGTTAGAATAAATTGGAATTTGAGTTAATTGACTTTCCGTCCCCTTTTTATCTTCTATTATTAAAAAAGAATTCACCTATTCACCTTTTTTAATAACAAAAAATAGGTGCTGTGAATACCCTGAAATTAAAATTTTATTTAATTGGCTTTTGGGATTTATTTTAATTATTATAAACAGTTAAATATTCTTTTTGATTTTCTTTCTGACTAAGATTTTTAGATCGCCTTTTGACCTATTCAAAATCAATTTTCGAAGTAATTTTTGAAGAATGCAAGCTTTTTGAAATTTTCAGGATTCATTTACGAATTTCTTCAAAATTCCCAGTTTTTTTTTTATATGTGATGCTCTACGAGAGAAGAAACCTAACGCGGAAAAAACAAACTTTAAAGGGCCAACGGCCAAAGAGGTGGGAGAAAAATCGAGATGTTCCATGTTTGAAGCTTCATAACAAGAAAACTAATTGCAGGAATCAAATTTTGTTTTTTGGAACTCATAAACTATCAATTACCTTAAAAAAATGAAATCAATAAAAGACAATTTCACGAGACGGTCTTTCAAAGAAAATCCAAAAAATCCGATACACTTAGCACGCCTAGGTTTAAAGCATTATAACAACAAGTATAATTGAGATTTTTTTTTTTTGAAACATGGAAATGAAAGAACTCAAAAATTATATTTTAGCATAAAAAAATGAAAATTTATTTTTTCCGTGTTAGGTCCCTTCTCTCGTGGAGCGTCACATATATCAGATCGCTAGACAGCCTGAAAAATGAATACGTCAGAAGTTACAACAGCGACCTAATTTGCACTTGATTTCAATCTTGGTGGTTCTCGATCCAAAAAGATAAAATTAATTGTCAAAGACTAGTAGTTTAATAAATAATGATATCATTTGATTTTTTATAACAAATTGTTGAAAAAGTGTTTAGATATTCCTGCCCATATCCTCTTTACAGACATAATAATTAATTCTTTGAATAAACTTATTATGTATGAGCACTATATACAATGAATTATTAAACATTATAAGTTTAATTACCTCGTATTTTTCTCTTTTCATTAAATATAATCCTTTGTAATGAAGAAACATGGACCGTTCTGGTGCTAAAGATTCAACATGATCCAAGCATTTTTTCGCATCATCAAGAAGTTCAGCTTGTATAGAGTTCCTATAAAGAGAGTTAGGACATGTGCCCCCTTCCACTAGCCTGTTGACAAACCGGAGACGGAAGTGACGATGAAGTAATTTGTGTGATTGGTTAAAAAGGGCGGGCGAAATTTAAAAATGTTTGTTAAGAAAGCATTTTAAAATCAGCGCGCTCTTTTCAGCCAATGAAAAAACTTTCAATACAGTTCCGTCTCCGGTTACGCTGAGCCAATCAAAAGTTGAACCTCACGTGTCCTAACTCTCTTTATAGGAACTCTAAGCTTGTATAAAAGCTAAGGCTATTCGCAATTGAATAGTATCATCTTCTTTTACGTTTGTCATTTTATTTATTTCTTGAAACATTTTCAGTGCTTCGCTATAATTTTTGTTCTCTCTAAGAGACGTGGCAAATAAAATGCAAAATCTTGGATGCTTTTCCAATTCGTAAGCTTTTTTAATGCTTTTTAATTCATCTTCTCCAGGACAACTAAATACTGACATAAATCTTCTAACTTTTCTCAAAGTTTCGCCCAAAAGATAATGAGAAAATGCATTTTCTGGGTCATATTCAATAGACAGTTTTGCATATTTAATTACAACTACATGTGTCTTGTCAATTTCGTAATTTCTGTTGGACCAAACAGAAGCTTTGAATTGATTTAGAATGCTCAAGGAAATTGGATCACTATTAATGCTTTTTATATTTTTTAATTCTTTATCGACTTCATCCAAATTGTCATTTTTAAAATGAAAGTGAGCTTTAGTTGCATTTAAAATATGTCTCGCAACTTCCTGTTTAATTGGACTAAAAATTAAATGTTCAGAAGTAATGAGAAAAATATCAACATATATGTACGACAATTTTAGTGGTTTAAAAATTTTACCTTTCGAATTCTTCCACAAGTTGTTCTGCTGTTATAATATCTTCATAAGCATTATCATCATCAGCAATTGTTTTTATATAAGAATATAATAGATTTTTTGCAAATTTTACATCTTCATAATATTTATAGTTTCTTTTTAAGTTTATATCTTCATCGACTATTTTAGTTTCAGACAAGTCCCAAGTAAATGGACATTCCAATTTATTAAGTTCTGACTGAAAATCTAAAAGATGTTTAATTTTTATCAAGATCAACTTGTATCAAAATTATTGTATAAAGTCAGAAATATTTATATTTAACCCTGATATGAAAAACAATAAATCTATACTCTCAATGGCATATATTGTTATATAAATACGTTGTTATCAACAATTATTGTCTTCACGATTTTATTATAAATTTAAAAGGTTTAATTAAAATAAATAAGAAATCAAACACAGCAGAAATCCTATCGAGCGGGAAGAATCCCGAGCTGTACGCCCGATAGGAGTTCTAGAGTACTGAAATTATGGAAACGTGCAAGAAAGATATATCTACAAAACAGACTGCTTTCTTTTTCTTTGCTGTTTCAATATAGAGGATTGTACAATTTCGAAGGAGAAAAGGATATTGATATACTGATAACATCTAATCAGTACCCTATTTTTAATAACTGTGTACTTACAATTTAAAATGTATAAGAGTTAAAAAATAATTTTCTTACTTACTTTCAGCCATGATTTTAGACAAATTTAAGAATTTACTGTCTAAAACGTTTTTGATACAAATAGAGGGAAATAGGATACACATATAATTTATCCTTCTCTATCTTTTTATGACGTAAAAATAACGTGGGACTACGTGTAAAAAGCTACGTAGATTACATGGAGTAATGGCCTATTTACACCTTCGAAAAAAAAAAAAATTTTTTGCATGAGAGTGAAGAGGACAGATACACAGTCTGTCCTCTTCCCTCCAATGCGAAAATTTTTTTTTTTCGAAGGTGTAAACAGGCCATAAGGGTGAAGTCTCATACGAAGGAGTAGGGTATCAGTGGATTAGAATAGACTAATCAGATAATTGGTCACATTGGAAAGTATTTTCTGATTGGTCTATTCTAATCCACTGATACCCTAGTCCTTTGCGTGAGACTCAGGGATGGGTGTGTATTATACGTGATGTATTATACATGGTTTTCTACAGTATAATACGTAAGTATTATACATGAAAATTTCGAAAATAAGAGGGAATGGGGGGCTTTCTACGTATAATACGTATTTTACATAATGTAGAAAACCACGTATTATACATAGAAAACTTCGAGTTTTCTACATTTACCCTTCCCTGGTGAGACTTCACCCTAATTTAAGGAACGTTCACACCTCCTCGGCGGCTGCTGGTCTGCGCAGCAGGGTAAAGGCCTAACCCCCTATCTACATGGAAGCTGATTCTGTGGTTACGCGTAAATACGCGGAACGTATAAACACAGAATTGTGAGAGAGACAAGGACAGACAATGTTTGTTATTGTTGCCGTCCTTTTCTCTCTCATTGGCTTTATTTTGCGTTTTGACGCTTGACGCAGAATCAGCTTACATGTAGATAGGGGGTAACCCCGCAGAATCAGCGTCCATGTACACCCCTGCACATAAATGCTGAACTTCCGGTTTATTTTTTATCTATTGTTCGAACAATAAACCGGAAGGACAGCATTTATGTGCAGGGGTAGATAGGGGGTAAGGGCGCAATTACATGTCTGCGTCGAACGCTGCGTTTTTGCGTTGAATAATAAGAGAGAGGAGGAGAGAAATATTATAGTCACATCTTTGTCACTCTCAACATTCAACGCAAAAACGCATTGTTCGACACAGGCATGTAATTGCGCCCTTAGGGTAAAATCTCATGTGAGCAGAAGGCGTAAAACCGAAAGCAGAAAATATGAGAGTAAGAGAGTCAGTGATATATGCCTGTCTTTCTCACTCTCATGATTTTCTGCTTTCGGTTTTGCGCTTTCTGCTCACATGGGATTTTACCCTTAGGCCGGCAACCCATGACTCCGTTTTGCGTTGCGTTGTAATGAGAAAGAAAAGGACACAGATATGCTTTATCCTTTTCTATCTCATTACAACGCAACGCAAAACGGAGTCATGGACGCCGGCATTATTCGCAGGGATGGGTAAAAGTGCTTTCTTCGAGGTTTAGAAAGAAAACGTATTATAGAAAACGTATTATAGAAAACGTATTATAGAAAACGTATTATAGAAAACGTATTAAACGCAGAAAATTGCAGAAAACCTAGTTTTATAAATGGCAATTTCTAACACATTTAAAAATAATTTTAATCAAATAAATCTATTTAAATTTTTCAATATTGTACGCGACTAATCTTTCATTATTCATATTATTAAATAAATGATGCATTAATTCATATTTTAAATTTTAATTTCGCATACAAAAAACTCTTTAATTTGTTGGTTATGTTGCTCTTTCAAATTATTATCAACAATTTAACATAGAAATGTTTGTTGACACTGATTAATTAACTTTAATAACAAATAAATTGTTATATTTTCCAACATTTATGTATGACTTATCGCTATTAAAAATGTATTTATCACAAAATTCGAAAATCCTGCATGTCGTAAGTCAAGATGTATAATACATGAAGTATGTAGAAAACTATCGATGTATAAAACATAGTATTATACGTGTAGGAAACCATGTATTATACATCCACATCCCTGCTTATTCGTAGAGAAAACTTCGAGAAAACTTATTTAGCATTTACCCATCCCTGTCGGTAACATACGTAGAAAACCTCGAATGACCCGTCACTACACAACCCTGGTTACTTCGTGATTTTAGGCCCCCAACCTTGGCACATGTGTTTTTGTTCCAGGTTAGGTTGGTTGTTATTGTATTTGTTTTTTTTGTACGTTTTGTACATTTTGTATCTTTGAAACTGTATTTTCATTTTTAAATTTCGTAAAAATGGTGAGAGCCTGCTGCGTAAAGAATTGTTATAGTAATTGGAAGCCAAATGACAATGTGTCATATCATTCGTAAGTAAATGTTAAATTTACTTCTTAAATTATATTATGTGAGCCTTAATGATTTTTTTAATTGTCAAAAATAATATATATTTTCTTAAGCAAACTATAGTTTTCCATATCCGATTTATCGATTTTTATTTTATTGTAATTATATTATATATAATATATTATTGTATTTTATTATAATTATTATTATTATATTGCTTAATGTAAATAGTTTAACACTTTTATTTGTAAATTATTGCTCACACTATAAACTAGTGGGTTAAAATGTTAAAATGGGTTGTTTAATAAATAATAACAATAATTTGTTTAAACAATTTTTAATGTAACAATATAACTAATAAATCTTGTTTCTTCTTTTAATAAATATACTAATTAAATTTAAACATTTTAAATTTAAACATTTATCATGTAAATGTTAAATATTTATAATAAAGCATAATTTTCAAATTCTTAGGAATCTTAAAATTATTAAGGGAATAATTCTTATAAATCTTCAAGATTGAATAATATCAGTTTTAAAAGATTTTATACCAAATTTATTAAATGAAAAGAAGCAGTTTTCCCATAGGACTTTAATATAAATGGCACGTAAAAATATTAAACAATTATATCTTTACAGCGAAATTTAAACAATTATATTTTTTACAAAATCTTAATTTCTTATATAGATTTCCCTGGAGCAATAAAGAACGTTTAAAAAGTTGGTTGAGTGCAGTGCAAATGAAAAGTCCTGTAGGGAAATATTCCTACATTTGTAGTAAGCATTTCCAGGAAACAGATTTCGTGGATTCTACAATGAATATTAATCGGCTTTTGAAAAAAACTGCTGTACCATCTTTGGATGGGAAGACTAAAAATGTGGGACTCGCTGAGCAGGTAAATTTTAAAGTTAATCTATGCACATCACATTTTTGTTACTTTTTCGTCCTTCTTTTTATCATAAAAATAATAGTTTTTGTGACTATTATTCATTGGGAACTTTATGCATTTTGTTATCCTTTGTAATTATAATTAGATTTAAGGTGGAAAAGTAGGGAATTTAAACTTTAGAAAAGGAAGTATTTGAAAAGAAAGTATGAAAGAATTTACAAAAGTTTAAAAAAAACTGCGTACAGAAAACGAGAAAAATTATTAAGATTAGGAAATTTATGAAAAAATCTACGAAAAATGTTTGCCAAACATAAAATATTTTCAAATTTAAAAAAACCGAATAATTCAAGTTTCTTTTTATCAAACTTAGCAAATTTTAGAATTTTATATGGCTCATTCTCTCAAAACGGACAAATGACATGTTCACTTCATTTTATCTAAAAAATAATTTAGATTAATAAAAATAATGTATGCCATATTACGGAATGTAAAAAATCTCCTATAAAAAATTGAATAAATATTTTAGCGAAAAAATTAGTTTTCAATTAATAATGTTCATAAAAGTTTGTAACAACGTATTTTATTCGTTTATTTGGGCGATTCTACTGAGAGTGCCACTTTTTTATTTACATTTTAAACTTAATTTCTTTAGATTTTTCAAAATTTCTTCTGTAGGATTATTCAGAATAATATTTAAGAACTTAATTTACTAGTTCGCAAAATTAATTTCTAAAAATTAAGAGGTTAAATTATATTTACTGAGCGAGCGACTGTTTAACTAAACACAATATTTAAGATATTATTTTTTAATATATTTAAATCTTATTCTTTAAAAACTGAAATACGTATTAAATTAATTTTCATTTTCTGTAGAAAAATTGTTAATATTTATGTACATTCCAAGTTTTCACAGAGTTTTCACTTAATTTCAAATCATAAAAAAAAGGAACTCTTCAAAAGAGTGAAAATAAACATTGAAAACAAAAGAAATCTTAATGGCTTCAAAAAAATGTCTTTGGAGATGAAAAAATGATAATTTTCTTATTTTTATAAGAATTAGGGCATATGCAAAAAATATTTATCAGTTATTTATGAAATTATTTTACTACAATTTTAATAATATGATGTTAAAATTTAAAAAATTTCATCTATTTACTAAAAAAAATAAGGTTTTGGAGATTAATTTGAATTTTTACTCGCGTCAATTTTCTAACTTTGATTATTTATAAAAGCAAGGTATTTCTTTTAAATTATAAATTATATGAGAGAAAAATAAACCTTAAATTCTTAACTTTCATTTAACGTGTATTCAGAATTTGTTTAGAATATTTATAACATGTTAAAATATGATTATACATCGCGAAGAAATTTTAACCTAAAACAGAAGACAAAGTTTAAAGACTTTTATTATAAAAATAATTCATTCAAGTTTTTTAAACTATTTTTTAAAAATTAAAAAGAATAAAAGAAAACTTTTAAATTTTTGTAATGAATATTTAGATTTATTACACAAGTTTTCATTTATTTTTGTCATTTTTCAATTATTTTCTTAAAATTTAATTATGTTCTTCAATCATTTAATTAATGTCAGGAATTATTAAAATTTTTTTACACAACTTTCAATTTACTATTGATTTTTTTAAATTATTTTCTTCAAACTTTAATTACTTTCTTCACATTTAAAATGTTTTTACTATTTTTTAATTATTCTCTCCAAATTAAAATTATTTTCTTCAAACTTCAATTATTTTTATCATTTCTCAATTATTTTTTTCAAATTACAATTATTTTTGTCAATTTTCAATTACTATTGTCATTTTGGAATTATTTTATTTAAATGTCATTTTATTCGATTTTTTTATTGTCTTGAATTTTCAATTTAATAATATCAGTTTTCAATTTTTTCTTCAAAATTTAATCATGCTCTTCATTCTTTTTATTATTGTCACGAATTTATTAATTTTTACACCTTTTTCATTATTTATCTATAAATTTCAATTATTTCCTGAACCTTTAATTACTTGTTTCATATTTAAATTGTTTTGTCATTTTTGAATTATTTTCCTAAAATTTTTTATATTTTTTCAATTTTTCAAGAATTGTCTTAAAATTCTCAATTTTTTACACCAGTTATGAATTATTTTCGCCATTTCCCAATTATTTTCTACAAATTTCAATTATTTTTTTCAAACTTTAATTACTTTGTGCATATTTAAGTTATTTTTGTAATTTTTGAATTATTCTTTTCAAAGTTCATTTATTTTCCTCAAACTTTGGTTAATTTTTTCAACTTTCAATTATTTTCCTCAAACTTCTAATATTTTTTTCCAATTTTTCAATTATTGTCTATAAATTTTCAATCTTTACACCAGCTTTCAATTATTTAACTGATCATTCAATTAGTTTCTGAAAATTTCAATTGTTTCGTCTATTTTTTAAGTATTGTCTTCAAATTTTTATTTTTTATACCAATTATCAATTATTTTTACAAATTTCAATTATTTTCTTTAAACTTTAATTTCTTTCTTCATTTTGAAGTTTTTTGCTGTCGTTTTTAAATTATTCTCTTCAAATTGTTTTCTTTTTAAATTTTTTTTTTCTCAAACTTCAACTAATTTCTTCAACTTTCAATTATTCTCCTAAAACTTTTAATATTTTTTGCAATTTTTCAATTATTGTCTTCAAATCTTTAATTTTTTATACCAGTCATTAATTATTTTTGTCATTTGTCAACTATTTTGGCGAATTTTCAAATACTTTTGAAATTTTTTTTTTTTAAATGTCATTTTTTTCAATCTTTTTATTATTGTCATAAATTTATTAACACCATTTTTAAATTATTAATGTCATTATTCGATCAGTTTCTTCACATTTTAATTATAAATTATATTAATTTAACTTTATTATTCGATTATTTTAAACATTTTTTCAAGGAATGTATTACATTTTTTATTTTTTCTTTCATTTTTGAATTATATATTTTTTATTTTTCATTATTTTTTTTCATATTTCTATTATTTTTGTCATTTTCAACTGTTTTCTCCATATGGGCGATTCCATGTCAAATTTACAGTCCACATTTTAAAATCGATTAAATCTATTTTTTATTTGTTCCTTATAAAAAAACATTAGATACGTATTTTTTTATAAGAAGCAAAAATTTCGAGTCATAAATTTTAAAAATTCTAGATTTTTAAAAGTAGACCTTTTTTTAATCACATATAACTCTGAACCTATTGAATTTAGAAAATTTTTGCCAATACAAAAAAAGTTGGGTTTATCTTCAACTTTTAAATAATGTTTACAAAAAAAAAGAAAATATATATATTTTTTTAAAAAAACAAAATTTTTTAGAAACAAATTCATTTTTTTTTTAAATTCGGACCCAAATAATAAATTATTATTTTTCATTTATACATACCTCGAAATGTCAAGAACATTTTAAAAAAGATTCCGGTCGGCTAGAAGAGTATTATTAGTTTAAATTAATTTTCAAACTCTAGCTGTTATATCTAAGTGCTGTATTGCTGTTTTGGTTATATTAATTTGATTTGACCAAAAAAAAAAAGCAGCTAAATTCAAGTTAAAACAATTTTTTTCAATTTTAATAGGCACAGTAGAGCACTTAGATATAACAGCTAGAGTTTGAAAATTAATTTAAACTAATAATACTCTTCTAGCCAACCGGGATCTTTTTTTAAAATGTTCTTGACATTTCGAGGTATGTAGAAATGAAAAATAATAATTTGTTATTTGGGTCCGAATTTAAAAAAAAATGGATTTGTTTCTAAAAAATGGTTTTTTTTTAAAAAAATATATATTTTTTCTTTTTTTTTTTTTGTAAACAATATTTAAAAATTGAAGATAAACCTAACTTTTTTTTGTATTGTCAAAAATTTTCTAAATTCAATAGGTTCAGAGTTATATGTGATTAAAAAAAGGTCTATTTTTAAAAATCTAGAATTTTGAAAATTTATAACTCGAAATTTTGGCCTCTTATAAAAAAATACGTATCTAATATTTTTTTATAAGGAACAAATAAAAAATAGATTTAATCGATTTTAAAATGTGGACTGTAAATTTGACATGGAATCGCCCATATATAAATTGTTTTTCGACATTTTTTAAATATTTTCTTCAAGTTACAATTATTTTCTTGAAACTTCTACTAATTTTTTCAATTTTCAATCTATTGTCTAAAACGTATAATTTTTATACCATTTTTAAATTATTTATGTCATTCAATTAGTTTCTTCACATTTTAATTATTTCGTCAAATCACAATTATTGTACTCAAAATTTTATTTGTTTACATCAGTCTTACATTTTTTGTTCAATTTTTAAACGTTTTTGATCATTCTTCAATTATTTTCTTAAAATTTCAATTATTTCGTTTCAATTTTTCAATTATTTCTGTTATTTTACAATTTTGTTTTCAAAATTCAAATTTGAATGACTTCTGCTAGCGTGCCCCAAATAAATTAATATCACTAATTTTTGTGATTCTGTTTATATCTTTAAATGTTTATAATTTATTTATTTATTTTTTTTTATATTAAGATTCTGTTTATATCTTTAAATGTGTATAATATTTATTTATTTATTTTTATATTAAATTTTATATTTCCTTTAAACTTTTTAGTTTGAAGAACGTTTATTTTTGTATTTGTCCTTTTTGAGAGAATGGCCCATATATGAAATTAGGTGCGTTCTGCTTGCTGTTCGTTGAATGTTAAAAAACCCGTTACTGTTATTATTGATCAGTCGGTATGCTCGTTACGTGTTACGAGTGCTATTGGTTAGTTCCAATCTTAATAATTGTTACAGATCCATGAATCAAGTATATTTTCATATTTGCTTGTGTGATAATATTAATAGTAATTAATTACATTTTTATTCTTATTATTGTAAAGGATTATTTTGTTAGCAGTGCGTGTTTCTAAAGACAATCATGAGAGAATCTCATTTCATTGTCAGGTAAGTAAAAGATGTTTTAACAAATATTCAAAGTATGTGCAGTTAGTTTAACAATAGTATAAAGTTTATATTTTGTGTACTTAATAATTTTTTTGTTTTATTTAGGTTTATAGTAATAGTAATACAACAAGTCGAGTAAAATCTTAATAGCATTTTAGGCAGTTTCTTAGCCTTACTGAAAAGTGAGGTTAGGTTTTTCATATTTAGCTTTATTCGTTTTATTTTTGAAGTTATCTTAAACATTTTATAATAAACATTTCATATTTTCTTGTATGATTTATTTATTTTTATTAATATTTTGTCTCGCTGTGCTTAATAATAAATTTTATTATTATTTCTATTTAATTATTTGTTTTGTCAATTTTAGGTTGATATTGTACTTTATAATGTTTATAATTTTTCTACCAATTTCTTTTTACTCATGAATGTGAAATTCGCTTAATTTTTTATATTTTAGCTTTCTCATTGTTTTTAGTAAAATAATAAGTAACTAATATCTTTACTTACTGGTTCTCTCTGTGTGGTACTTTTTAATCTGTATTTTTGTAATGCATGAAAACATTTCTGACAATTTATAGACTGCCTTAATTTTATAAAAGATTTTGAAAGAAATAGCTTATTTGTTATGAAATTTAATCAATTATCCTATAATTACATATATAAGTATATTTATATTTATTTCAATATGTTATTAATTACTTTTTTTACAGGTTTCCAGAAACATAAATATGGTTTTTGATTTTTTCGTCAATTGTTAAACAAATCTTTTGGTAGTAGATATTTAGTTTTTGCAATAATTTATATTTGATTAATAGTTTCTTGAGTAAATACTGGATTAATGAAAGAAATGCCTCGTAAGAATTAAGAGGTTTTAAAGAATTGAAACCATTTATACTTTCAGTAAGGAAGTTAAAAGAGAAAATAACTCATCTGATTGAAATAGAGAAATTTTGTTAAAATCTTTGTTGCAAATCATGACAGAAGAACAACAACTATACTGTGAAAGACAAAATTTCGAAGGGCAATTATTTTTTCCAAATAATGATGAACAAAAAAGAATTGTTGAAAGTGAGTCTTTAAAAGGCAAATTGTTGCTTATCAATGGGGAATGTATTAAGAAAATAAGGATTAAAAATACTTCTTTAGACGCGAATAAAATTAATGAAGCAAATACATGTGTTAGTAGCAGTAATGGTTACTTACAACCAATACAACATCAGTTACCTTCCTCATCCGCTGACATTCCATCTGTTACAACGGTACTGGGAGGCTATTCATTACGAACAATTGCTGCTAAACCGGAAATATATTTTGAGGAGGATCCTTTAATGGTTAATGTGTTTCCTATCAAAGAAGAATCTGCGCAGAGCAGTAATGTAGCAAATACAATTGTAAGTATATCAGTAATCTTAACTCACAAAAGCATTTAGGGATCAACCGTAAATCACGTGAAAAGTTTTCGGACAATTTTTTTCCGAGGCATTCCTAAATTTGTTTCCCAGCCAATCAGTTTTTATCCGAATCTAAAAATGGATGTAACTTGACGAAAAGTATTTCCAAATCATTCCGAACTAATCTGTTTCTTTCCGATGCTAAATTTTAATCTGTTTGAATTTTGTTATTTCAATCCGAATCAATCCGTTTCGAATCCGATTAGAATTGGAATGAATTGCTTCGGAATGAAATAACAGGGTTCAGAGATGTTATAACAGAGATGAGATAAAATCTAGTCTTTAAACAAAATTGTCGTTTAACTTGTCTTGTTTAATTATTTTGTACCCCTTCCTCCTTTTTGTGTCACATAATTTACGGATGATCCCTTACCAAGGTTGGAATTGGTTTAAATCACATTGATCTAAATCATGATTTGATTTAAATCATTGGGGCCATTTGCATTAAAATCATGATTTAAATAAAAAAAAACTTCACAATTCTCCTGATGTCTAATACTGCATGTAAAAAATCGCTTTTTGAAAAGCGATTTTTTTTAAAATCATAAAAAAAAAACCAGTTTGTGGATAAGACTTGAAAATTTCAATTCTAAAATTTTAATCTATACAAAATTTAAAAAATTGTGCTAAAATACAGATTATCAAAATACCTACGATCTACAAATTTTTGGTACGAAAATAGCAAAAAATAGTATTAAATTTTTATATCTTTAAGTTATTATCTTTTAATAACAATCCACAAGATTCATTCATTCATTCTTTCATTCTGTTTCATTCTGTCCACACCTGAAGTTTGGCACTTTGATATTTTTTTGTTTTAAATCAGTTACTTTTAAAAAAATGTACATACCTGTATTTTTAAATTAATTATAAATCATACGAGTTTTTATTTTATGTACCTATCTAATATCTAATTACACTAGTTTACAAAAAAAAAAAAAAAATTTATGTACATTCAATGTCACTATTTTTTTTTTATGTATTAAGCTTCCCGTTACTTAAAAATGACATTAAGAAATTTTTCTATGGATAGGTTTTCGAAATAGGAATTTTTAAAATTTTTTTTACGTTTTTTTCGGAGGTGACTTCACGTTTTAGGCCGTATCTCGAGTTACAGAAATCCGATTGAGTTTTTATAAGTGTCAAATTAAAGGTAATCAAATTCCAAACAATCGCTCTTAACATTATTTTTTAATCGGTTAAATATTTTAAGTGATATAGTCAAAAAAAAAAAAAAATAGAACATTTGAGTTTTTGGTCCAAAAGCTGAAAAACAAATCCATTCTACCGCCATACAAAAATAGAAAACGTCAAATTATGTCCAGTTTTCAATTTTTTACATATATGGCTCACTTTTAGGAAGAAAAAAATGTATGGATGAAAAAAATCTATGGGTAATTATTGAAGTTATAAGCCAGGGTACTGAAATTCTCGTTTTACGCCATTTCGGTATTTTACCTCCTTTTATAGTGATTATGTTGATTAATTTAATGAATACAATATCTAATTAGAAAATGGACTTTTTTCACAGATTTCAAATAATTTTCAGTGCTTTACTAATTCAAATTTAACTGAAAATTTTTTTGGAGTTTTTGACAAAAATTTCTGAAGAGGCATAAATTGATTAAAATTTGCTTTTTGGACAAGTTGAATCAGATGCGCAGTGGTTCAATTTTTGTTAAATTTTGTTCGTTAATAGATGAAAAAGTTTGAAATAAGATATAGAAATATGAAAAATAAATGATATTTGACTGAAAAATGTTTTGGAGTTTTTGACAAAAATTTCTGAAGAGGCATAAGTTGATTAAAATTTGCTTTTTTGACAAGTTGAATCAGATGCGCAGTGGTTCAATTTTTGTTAAATTTTGTTCGTTAATAGATGAAAAAGTTTGAAATTAGCTATCGAAATATGAAAAATAAATGATATTAGACTGAAAAATTTTTTGGAGTTTTTGACAAAAATTTCTGAAGAGGCATAAATTGATTAAAATCTGCTTTTTTGACAAGTTGAAACAGATTTGTTGAATTTTGTTCGTTAATAGATGAAAAAGTTTGCGCATCTATTTCAACTTGTCAAAGAAGCAGATTTTAATCAATTTATGCCTCTCCAGAAATTTTTGTCAAAAACTCCAAAAAATTTTTCAGTCAAATATCATTTATTTTTTATATTTCTATATCTAATTTCAAACTTTTTCATCTATTAACGAACAAAATTCAACAAAAATTGTACCTCTGCGCATCTGATTCAACTTGTCAAAAAAGCAGATTTTAATCAATTAATGCCTCTTCATAAATTTTTGTCAAAAACTCCAAAAAAATTTTCAGTCAAATTTGAATTAGTGAAGCACTGAAAATTATTTGAAATCTGTGAAAAAAGTCCATTTTCTAATTAGATATTGTATTCATTAAATTAATCAACATAATCACTATAAAAGGAGGTTAAATGCCGAAATGGCGTAAAACGAGAATTTTAGTACCCTGGCTTATAACTTCAATAATTACACATAGATTGTTTTCATCCATACATTTTTTTCTTCTTAAAAGTGAGCCATATATATAAAAAATTTAAAACTGGACATAATTTGACGTTTTCTATTTTTGCATGGCGGTAGAATGAATTTGTTTTTCAGCTTTTGGGCCAAAAACTCAAATTTAAAATTTTTTTTTGGACTATATCACTTAAAATATTTAACCGATTGAAAAATAATGTTAAAAGCGATTGTTTGGAATTTGATTACCTTTAATTTGACACCTAGAAAAATTTAATTGGATGTCTGTAACTCGAGATACGGCCTAAAACGTGAAGTCACCTCCGAAAAAAACGTAAAAAAATTTTAAAAATTTATATTTCGGAAACCTATCCATAGAAAAATTTCTTAATGTCATTTTTAAGTTTAGAGAACCATAGTACATAAAAAAAAATAGTGGCATTAAATGTACATTTTGGCTGTAAACTAGTGTTATTAATTGCCTTTTATAATAAAAGTAGAAAATCTTAATGATTAAAAATTGTTCTGTTTCAAAACTTCCAACAATATTTTTATTAAAAAAATGTCTAAATTAAATTTTTGTAAATAAATTTTGTATCCTAGATCTCAAAATGCTTCTTTTTTATTGCATGAGAAAATTATTATTAAACTTAAGTATTTAATTCCTAATTAAAAATGAGATAAAAGAGATGAATTAAAATTAGAGTCTATTTTGATGAGAATCAATTTAGCTGCATTTACAGAAAATAAGATTAATAAAAAATATAGTTTACTCTAAAATATTGAACTGACAATTCGATACACTAAAATTTTAGTGAATTAAAATTTAATTCTATCAATATAAAAATTACTTAAAATGTTTATGTGAAGAAGTTTTAATTGATTGATATTTAGATTATTGGAAATTGAGTTCTTTAAAATTTCGAAATAATTGTTTACTAATGGAAATCTAAATTAATAGTTAAACATCGACATAATTATTTGAGTTTTAATTTATTGATGTTTCAATTAAATTTCAATTTCAATCGATAAATAAAAGTTTTAATTTTTACTTATTTTAATCAAACTAATCTTTATTTTACAATTATATCAATAAATTACTGCAGCTTCTAATCAAAATTTTCTTTGATGAAAATAACAACTCATTCGATTTTTATTGGTTTAGGATTTAACTATCTAAATTTTAATCAATCATTTCACAATTATTTTCTATAATATTTAATTATTTTAGTCATTTTGTAATTTTTCTTTCAATAATAAACTATTTTCTTGAAATTTCAATTTAATTATTTAATCTTCAATTTAATTCTTTAATTTTTAATTATTTTCTTCAATTTTCAATTATTTTCTTCAAATTTCAATTGCATTCTTCGTTTTCGTATCTATAATATTTAATTATTTTAGCCATCTTGTAATTATTTCTTTCAATTATGAATTATTTTTTTAAAATTTAAATTTAATTCTTTAATCTTCAATTTATTTCTTTAATTTTCAATTATTCTCTTCAATTCTCAATTACTTTCTTCAAATTTCAATTGCATTCTTCGTTTTTCAATTATTTTATTCAACATTCAATAATTCTTGCATTTTCACAATTATCAATTATTTTCTTGAAATTTCAATACAATTCTTCAATTTTCTATTGATCACTTCAATTCTCATTTATTTTCTACAATTTTTTCCATAATTTTCATCAGTTTTTAATTGACAATTTATTATTTTCCTTCCGTCAATATTTATTTTCGTCATATTGTAATTTTTCTTTTAATTATCGATTATCTTTTTGAAAGATAATCGATAATTTTTTTATTTCTTCATTCTTTTAATTATTTTCATTATTTTCAATTAATTCCTGAATATTCAATAATTCTTGGATTTCAACTATTTTTTTCACTCATAAAAATTGTTTTATAATTTCAATTCAATTTTCAATTCTGGAACTATTCCCCTTAATTCTCAATTATTTTCTTCAAATTTCAATTCAATTTTTAATTTCCAATTATTTTCTTTAATATTAAAAAATTATCGCCTTTTTTCTATTATTTTTTCGTATTATCATTAAGTTTTTTTAATTTTAAATAAAATTCTTCAATTATTTTTTTAATTTTTAATTCCGTTCTTCAATTTTCAATTATTTTTTTCGATTTTCAACCCAGTTGTTAAATGTGCAATTATTCCCATGACTTGTTTATATAATTTTATTAATTTTTCAATTTGCAATTATTTTCTTTAAATTTAATATTTCTTCTTTTAATTTTTTTAATTATTTTTTTTAGTTGTCTTTTAATCTTGTCATTTTTTAAAGTTTTTTTCAATTGATAATTATTTTCGACATTTTTCACATATTTTCTTTAATTTTTTAATTATTCTCGTCATTTTTCAACTATATCCTTCAATTATTAATTATTTTCCACAATTTTTAATTATTTCCTACAAATTTTTCAATTTTCAATTATTATCTTAAAATTGTACAATTATTACTTTTATTTTTTTAATTTTTTTTTTTTTCGGTTGTGTATTAATCTAGCCATTTTCTGAATTTTGTTTTCAATTGTCAATTATTTTTGCCATTTTGTAATTTTTTTTTCAATTATCAATTGTTTTTTCAAATTTTAATTTAATTCTTAAATTTTGAATTTATTTCCTTAATTTTTTATTATTATAATATTAAGCGTCAATTCACTCATATTCCAATTATTCAAACTTTTAAATTTCAATTAATTCAAATTTAAACTCATAATAATTAAGTAATATTAACTATTTTCCATATTCACAATAATCCTATTTTTAATTCTTACGAGATTTCTAAGAGATTTAACTTTTTCGATACTGTTTAATTTTTATCTTATTATATCTTATTCCTACAAAATTCTAATATTTTTTTTCTTTCGTTTTTGATTTCTTTTTACAAAATTTTATTATAACATTCACTGAACTTTTTGTTTCGTTGATTTTCTTAATTATTTCCATACTTTTAAAAATAAATACTTTTATTTTTTTTTAATTTATTCAATTTGTTTTCCATTCTTGTCTTTTTTTTGCAAACTTACTTATTCTTTCATAAAATTTTTAGATTTTCTTTATTTTTTTAAATTTGTTGTTGGAGTTGTTTTAAGTGTAACATTATAAAAATATTTTCTGTTTGTTTTTCCTATCCTTTTTTATTTTTAAAGAATGTTTAAATTTCTTTTGTGGACTTGTTATTTTATTTTTATTAATTCTAATTTTTTAGTAAATTCTTAACAAATTTTTTTATTTTTTGTACTTTTTACATTTTTTTTACAGTTTGATATAGATTAAGAAAAAAATATTTCTGTATTTTCTTCCTATTTATTTAATTTTCTTGCTGATTCACAACTTTTCTAATCATTTCTTGCATTTTAATTAGGGCTGTGCAAAAAGCTCGAAATGTCGAGCCGAGTCCAGCCGGGTTCGAGATTAGTTCGAACTCGAAAAATATCGAGAACTTAAACTTACATAACATGTTTTGGTCCTCTAGCTCACTAAGCAACCCATATATGCGCAGTAGTCTTCAAAGTACTAAATTCATGCGCAGTAGTGTTCCAAGCACTTAATATATGCGCAGTAATGTTCCAAGCACCAAACACATGCGCAGTAGTGTTCCAAGCATTAAATATATGCGCAGTAGTGTTCCAAGCACCAAACACATGCGCAGTAGTGTTCCAAGCATTAAATATATGCGCAGTAGTGTTCCAAGCATCAAATAAATGCGCACTAGTGTTCCACGCACTAAATACATGCGCACTAGTTTTCAATTCATTAAATACATGCGCACTAGTTTTCTATGCACTAAATACATGCGCACTAGTGTTTCACGCACTAAATACATGCGCACTAGTGTTCCACGCACTAAATACATGCGCACTAGTTTTCTACGCACTAAATACATCCGCACTAGTGTTCCACGCACTAAATACATGCGCACTAGTGTTCCACGCACTAAATACATGCGCACTAGTTTTCTATGCACTAAATACATGCGCACTAGTCTTCAATACACTAAATACATGCGCACTAGTGTTCCACGCACTAAATACATGCGCACTAGTGTTCCACGCACTAAATACATGCGCACTAGTGTTCCACGCACTAAATACATGCGCACTAGTTTTCTACGCACTAAATACATGCGCACTAGTTTTCAATGCACTAAATACATGCGCACTAGTTTTCTATGCACTAAATACATGCGCACTAGTGTTCCACGCACTAAATACATGCGCACTAGTGTTCCACGCACTAAATACATGCGCACTAGTGTTCCACGCACTAAATACATGCGCACTAGTTTTCTATGCACTACATACATGCGCACTAGTTTTCTACGCACTAAATACATGCGCACTAGTTTTCTACGCACTAAATACATGCGCACTAGTTTTCTATGCACTAAATACATGCGCACTAGTGTTCCACGCACTAAAAACATGCGCACTAGTTTTCTACGCACTAAACACATGCGCACTAGTGTTACACGCACTAAATACATGCGTACTAGTGTTCCACGCACTAAATACATGCGCACTAGTTTTCTATGCACTAAATACATGCGCACTAGTTTTCAATGCACTAAATACATGCGCACTAGTTTTCTACGCACTAAATACATGCGCACTAGTTTTCTATGCACTAAATACATGCGCACTAGTGTTTCACGCACTAAATACATGCGCACTAGTGTTCCACGCACTAAATACATGCGCACTAGTTTTCTACGCACTAAATACATGCGCACTAGTGTTCCACGCACTAAATACATGCGCACTAGTGTTCCACGCACTAAATACATGCGCACTAGTTTTCTATGCACTAAATACATGCGCACTAGTGTTTCACGCACTAAATACATGCGCACTAGTGTTCCACGCACTAAATACATGCGCACTAGTTTTCTACGCACTAAATACATGCGCACTAATGTTCCACGCACTAAATACATGCGCACTAGTTTTCTACGCACTAAATACATGCGCACTAGTGTTCCACGCACTAAATACATGCGCACTAGTGTTCCACGCACTAAATACATGCGCACTAGTTTTCTACGCACTAAATACATGCGCACTAGTGTTTCACGCACTAAATACATGCGCACTAGTGTTCCACGCACTAAATACATGCGGACTAGTTTTCTATGCACTAAATACATGCGAACTAGTTTACAATGCACTAAATACATGCGCACTAGTGTTCCACGCACTAAATACATGCGCACTAGTGTTCCACGCACTAAATACATGCGTACTAGTGTTCCACGCACTAAATACATGCGCACTAGTTTTCTACGCACTAAATACATGCGCACTAGTGTTCCACGCACTAAATACATGCGCACTAGTGTTCCACGCACTAAATACGTGCGGACTAGTTTTCTATGCACTAAATACATGCGCACTAGTTTACAATGCACTAAATACATGCGCACTAGTTTTCTATGCACTAAATACATGCGCACTAGTTTTCAATGCACTAAATACATGCGCACTAGTTTTCTATGCACTAAATACATGCGCACTAGTGTTCCACGCACTAAATACATGCGCACTAGTTTTCCACGCACTAACTACATGCGCACTAGTTTTCAATTCATTAAATACATGCGCACTAGTTTTCTATGCACTAAATACATGCGCACTAGTGTTTCACGCACTAAATACATGCGCACTAGTGTTCCACGCACTAAATACATGCGCACTAGTTTTCTACGCACTAAATACATCCGCACTAGTTTACAATGCACTAAATACATGCGCACTAGTTTTCTATGCACTAAATACATGCGCACTAGTTTTCAATGCACTAAATACATGCGCACTAGTTTTCTATGCACTAAATACATGCGCAGTAGTGTTCCAAGCACCAAACACATGCGCAGTAGTGTTCCAAGCATTAAATATATGCGCAGTAGTGTTCCAAGCATCAAATAAATGCGCACTAGTGTTCCACGCACTAAATACATGCGCACTAGTTTTCAATTCATTAAATACATGCGCACTAGTTTTCTATGCACTAAATACATGCGCACTAGTGTTTCACGCACTAAATACATGCGCACTAGTGTTCCACGCACTAAATACATGCGCACTAGTTTTCTACGCACTAAATACATCCGCACTAGTGTTCCACGCACTAAATACATGCGCACTAGTGTTCCACGCACTAAATACATGCGCACTAGTTTTCTATGCACTAAATACATGCGCACTAGTCTTCAATACACTAAATACATGCGCACTAGTGTTCCACGCACTAAATACATGCGCACTAGTGTTCCACGCACTAAATACATGCGCACTAGTGTTCCACGCACTAAATACATGCGCACTAGTTTTCTACGCACTAAATACATGCGCACTAGTTTTCAATGCACTAAATACATGCGCACTAGTTTTCTATGCACTAAATACATGCGCACTAGTGTTCCACGCACTAAATACATGCGCACTAGTGTTCCACGCACTAAATACATGCGCACTAGTGTTCCACGCACTAAATACATGCGCACTAGTTTTCTATGCACTACATACATGCGCACTAGTTTTCTACGCACTAAATACATGCGCACTAGTTTTCTACGCACTAAATACATGCGCACTAGTTTTCTATGCACTAAATACATGCGCACTAGTGTTCCACGCACTAAAAACATGCGCACTAGTTTTCTACGCACTAAACACATGCGCACTAGTGTTACACGCACTAAATACATGCGTACTAGTGTTCCACGCACTAAATACATGCGCACTAGTTTTCTATGCACTAAATACATGCGCACTAGTTTTCAATGCACTAAATACATGCGCACTAGTTTTCTACGCACTAAATACATGCGCACTAGTTTTCTATGCACTAAATACATGCGCACTAGTGTTTCACGCACTAAATACATGCGCACTAGTGTTCCACGCACTAAATACATGCGCACTAGTTTTCTACGCACTAAATACATGCGCACTAGTGTTCCACGCACTAAATACATGCGCACTAGTGTTCCACGCACTAAATACATGCGCACTAGTTTTCTATGCACTAAATACATGCGCACTAGTGTTTCACGCACTAAATACATGCGCACTAGTGTTCCACGCACTAAATACATGCGCACTAGTTTTCTACGCACTAAATACATGCGCACTAATGTTCCACGCACTAAATACATGCGCACTAGTTTTCTACGCACTAAATACATGCGCACTAGTGTTCCACGCACTAAATACATGCGCACTAGTGTTCCACGCACTAAATACATGCGCACTAGTTTTCTACGCACTAAATACATGCGCACTAGTGTTTCACGCACTAAATACATGCGCACTAGTGTTCCACGCACTAAATACATGCGGACTAGTTTTCTATGCACTAAATACATGCGAACTAGTTTACAATGCACTAAATACATGCGCACTAGTGTTCCACGCACTAAATACATGCGCACTAGTGTTCCACGCACTAAATACATGCGTACTAGTGTTCCACGCACTAAATACATGCGCACTAGTTTTCTACGCACTAAATACATGCGCACTAGTTTTCTACGCACTAAATACATGCGCACTAGTGTTCCACGCACTAAATACATGCGCACTAGTGTTCCACGCACTAAATACGTGCGGACTAGTTTTCTATGCACTAAATACATGCGCACTAGTTTACAATGCACTAAATACATGCGCACTAGTTTTCTATGCACTAAATACATGCGCACTAGTTTTCAATGCACTAAATACATGCGCACTAGTTTTCTATGCACTAAATACATGCGCACTAGTGTTCCACGCACTAAATACATGCGCACTAGTTTTCCACGCACTAACTACATGCGCACTAGTTTTCAATGCATAAAATACATGCGCACTAGTGTTCCACGCACTAAATACATGCGCACTAGTGTTCCACGCACTAAATACATGCGCACTAGTTTTCTACGCACTAAATACATGCGCACTAGTGTTCCACGCACTAAATACATGCGCACTAGTGTTCCACGCACTAAATACATGCGCACTAGTTTTCTATGCACTAAATACATGCGCACTAGTGTTTCACGCACTAAATACATGCGCACTAGTGTTCCACGCACTAAATACATGCGCACTAGTTTTCTACGCACTAAATACATGCGCACTAATGTTCCACGCACTAAATACATGCGCACTAGTTTTCTACGCACTAAATACATGCGCACTAGTGTTCCACGCACTAAATACATGCGCACTAGTGTTCCACGCACTAAATACATGCGCACTAGTTTTCTACGCACTAAATACATGCGCACTAGTGTTCCACGCACTAAATACATGCGCACTAGTGTTCCACGCACTAAATACGTGCGGACTAGTTTTCTATGCACTAAATACATGCGCACTAGTTTACAATGCACTAAATACATGCGCACTAGTTTTCTATGCACTAAATACATGCGCACTAGTTTTCAATGCACTAAATACATGCGCACTAGTTTTCTATGCACTAAATACATGCGCACTAGTGTTCCACGCACTAAATACATGCGCACTAGTTTTCCACGCACTAACTACATGCGCACTAGTTTTCAATGCATAAAATACGTGCGCACTAGTTTTCTATGCACTAAATACATGCGCACTAGTGTTCCACGCACTAAATACATGCGCACTAGTTTTCTACGCACTAAATACATGCGCACTAGTGTTACACGCACTAAATACATGCGCACTAGTGTTCCACGCACTAAATACATGCGCAATTTTTTTCTACGCACTCAATACATGCGCACTAGTTTTCTATGCACTAAATACATGCGCACTTGTTTTTCACGCACTAATTACTATTGCACAATTTTTCTACGCACAGTACATATTTAGTGCATGGAACGCTACTGCGCATGTATTTAGTGCGTAGAAAAATAGTCCTCATGTATGTAGTGTGTAGAAAAGTTGTGCGCATGTATTTAATGTGTGGAAGACTAGTGCGCATGTATTTAGTGTGTGGAACATTAGTGCGCATGCATTTAGTGCATAGAAAACTAGTGCGCTGGTTTTTAGTGCGTAGAAAACTAGTGCGCTGGTTTTTAGTGCGTAGAAAACTAGTGCGCATGTATTCAGTGCGTGGAGCACTAGTGCGCATGTATTTAGTGCATTGAAAACTAGTGCGCATGTATTTAGTGCGTGGAACACTAGTGCGCATGTATATAGTGCATAGAAAACTAGTGCGCATGTATTTAGTGCATAGAAAACTAGTGGGCAAGTATTCAGTGCTTGGAACTCTACTGCGCATGTATTTGGTACTTGGATCACTACTGCGCATGTAGTTAGTCCTTGGAACACTAGTGCGCATTTGTTTGGAGCTTTGAACTCTACTGCGCATGTAGAAATTTTCGGGTCTCGTTCAAGACCCGAAATTTTCGGGCCCTCGTATCATTCGAGAACCCGTACATTTTCGAGTACTCGAAAAATTTCGGGTATTAAAGAAAGCTCGGCTTGAACTCGACTCGGCTCGAAGACTGCTAGGCTCGGTTCGGCTCGGTCGGACTTCGAGTTTCGAGCTTATTGCACAGCCCTAATTTTAATTCATTCCTTAATTTTTGACATCATTTTTCTGTTTCTTAGAAACATTTTTCCTTCTTTTAAATTGTTTGGTTTTTATCTTGTAATTATGTATGAATTTTTGGAAAAATTTGTTTGATGCTTTTATCTACATTTTTTAAATTTCTCAATTTTCTACTTTTTTTTTAAGGCTTTTATTCTTTTATTTTATATTATGTAAATTTAATCTTGTACTAAATATTCTTATTTCAACATCGCTCTTCTATTTCATAGAATTTTTTTTCTTTTAAAATTTGTTTAAGTTTTCTAAAATTTTATTAATTTTTTTTTTCTTTAATTTGTAAAATAATTTTCTACTTTTTCTAATTTAAATTTTTTTTTCTTTAGACCGAATTCATTTCAAATTAGGCAGGCTAGACCTGTTCGGGACTAAAAGTTATTTTTGCCTTTAAAATGTCGTTTTATAAAGAATTTTAGACGACACGTATTTTTTTATTTTGCTGAAAAAAATTTTTTTTTGAAGTTATAAGGATTTTAAGTTTAATAGTCGGAAACTTCGTTTCTACAAAATTTAGGGGGAAAAATCTTTAAAGTGTTGGAACTTTATAAGTAATTAAGATAATTTATTTTTTCTTCTTGCATCTGAAAGGGCTTTTGTTCGTCTTTCCAAATCCATTGGAAAAATTAAAAAATATTAAAAAATAACAAAATGGCGGTCATTTTACTAAAAAACTTAAAATTGAATTTACTCAAAAACCCCACCTTTTTTTTTGCTCAAAATTTTTTTGGGAATTGTGGTCATAGGGAGGAATATTTTCCATGAGAATTTAACTTGTGCCCGATTATGGTACAAGAGAAAAAAAATTTTTTTAGTTTTTTAAAGCGAAACATCATTTTTCTCAAGAAATACACTAGATATGAAAAAATTTCTTAAATAAAAGTTGTTTGTCTTTAAAAAATCTAAAATAATGTCTTCTGTCATTTTTCTCTATTTTGCGTTTTTTCAGTGAATTTTGAAAAAAATCGATAAAACTCTCTGTTGTTAAACTCTTTTGAACTTTAAACAAAAATCATGATGACATTTCCATGCAAAAATCATGTAACTATTACCTTTGGTTTTTTCGAAAATAATATATAACTCATTAACGTCTCAATATTTATACTCGCTATTACTTTATTGAACACAAAAATTGTCAACAATTGTAACTTTAGTGACACCAAAGATAATTAACTGTTTATATGTTACTGTGGAAGAAAAAATTTTTAAATCAAAAAAATATTTATACCGACATTAAAGACGCAACAAATGTGAGCGTTTAATCAATTTTTTTCATAATTAACTGAAAAAACGCAAAATAGAGAAAAATGACAGAAGACATTATTTTAGATTTTTTAAAGACAAACAACTTTTATTTAAGAAATTTTTTCATATCTAGTGTATTTCTTGAGAAAAATGATGTTTCGCTTTAAAAAACTAAAAAAATTTTTTTTCTCTTGTACCATAATCGGGCACAAGTTAAATTCTCATGGAAAATATTCCTCCCTATGACCACAATTCCCAAAAAAATTTTGAGCAAAAAAAAAGGTGGGGTTTTTGAGTAAATTCAATTTTAAGTTTTTTAGTAAAATGACCGCCATTTTGTTATTTTTTAATATTTTTTAATTTTTCCAATGGATTTGGAAAGACGAACAAAAGCCCTTTCAGATGCAAGAAGAAAAAATAAATTATCTTAATTACTTATAAAGTTCCAACACTTTAAAGATTTTTCCCCCTAAATTTTGTAGAAACGAAGTTTCCGACTATTAAACTTAAAATCCTTATAACTTCAAAAAAAAATTTTTTTCAGCAAAATAAAAAAATACGTGTCGTCTAAAATTCTTTATAAAACGACATTTTAAAGGCAAAAATTACTTTTAGTCCCGAACAGGTCTAGCCTGCCTGATTTGAAATGAATTCGGTCTTTAGTAATATAGTTTAACGTTTTTTTAAATTATCTTCTTATTTAAAGAAATATTTATAAATAGTTTAATTTTCTTAAAAGAGTTTCTACTTTTTTATACATTTTCATTTCCCTGTTTCATTCTTGTGTAGTTTTTTAAAATTTTTCTTTATTTCTTTAATAATGTCCATGACTTTTTTTATTTAAAAGATTTTTCTCATTTTTTTAATAGACTTTTTTCTTATCTTTTTACGTTTTAATTTAATTATTTTTCTAATTTTCTTTGTTTTGCGATCATATGAATTTGAATATAATTTTTGAAATTTTCTTTACATAATTTGTTTGTCATCCGATTTACATTTAAAAAAAAAAACGATTTTTTTTTTGACAAAATCATGATTTTTATCAGCCTTGTGACCTTTACATTCAACAACATCCACTAATATTTAATCTGTTAAAAAGGTACGAGCAGAGTCTCCATTACGAACAAATGCGGCAAAACAAAAAAGATACCGCGAAAGGAAAAAATTGCAGCAGCAAGTACTTAATCAGAATAATAATGGTCTAAGAAGAACTATTGAAAGAATTCAAGTGATTATTCCCAAAGAGAAAATAGCGAATAAAAATACTAATGTGGATACAATTAATGAAGCAATTACAGATGTCATTAATAGCAGTAGAGTTTACTCACAGCAATCGGTTTCTACAACCACTGATATTGCATCTGTTAAAAAGGTACGGGCAGAGTCTCCATTACGAACAAATGCGGCAAAACAAAAAAGATACCGCGAAAGGAAAAAATTGCAGCAGCAAGTACTTAATCAGAATAATAATGGTCTAAGAAGAACTATTGAAAGAATTCAAGTGATTATTCCCAAAGAGAAAATAGCGAATAAAAATACTAATGTGGATACAATTAATGAAGCAATTACAGATGTCATTAATAGCAGTAGAGTTTACTCACAGCAATCGGTTTCTACAACCACTAATATTGCATCTGTTAAAAAATTTCAGGAAGGTCCTCGGGTACGATCAAATGCTGAATATCAAAGAAGATACCGTGAAAGGCAAAAATTAAAACAGAAACAATTACTTAGCTGTGGAGAAAACTCACAGCAATTAGGTTCTACATCCACTAATATTACATCTGTTAAAAAAGTTCCGGAAGGTCCTCGTGTACGACCAAGTGCTGAATATCAAAGAAGATACCGTGAAAGGCAAAAATTAAAACAGAAACAATTACTTAGCTGTAGAGAAAACTCACAGCAATTAGATTCTACATCCACTAATATTGCATCTGTTAAAAAAGTTCAGGAAGGTCCTCGGGTACGACCAAGTGCTGAATATCAAAGAAGATACCGTGAAAGGCAAAAATTAAAACAGAAACAATTAGAAAACTCACAGCAATTAGGTTCTATATCTACTAATATTGTATCTGTTAAAAAAGTTCAGGAAGGTCCTCGTGTACGACCAAGTGCTGAATATCAAAGAAGATACCGTGAAAGGCAAAAATTAAAACAGAAACAATTACTTAGCTGTAGAGAAAACTCAGAGCAATTAGGTTCTATATCCACTAATATTGCATCTGTTAAAAAAGTTCAGGAAGGACCTCGTGTACGACCAAGTGCTGAATATCAAAGAAGATACCGTGAAAGGCAAAAATTAAAACAGAATCCACTTAATCCAATTAATAATGCCGAAAACAGTACAATTAAAAAAATTACAGTGTTCCTTTCCCATGAGGAATTAGTTGAGCACATGAAACTTAGCAATGCTTTTTTGAATGTGGATAAAAGTAATGAAGGAGATACAGAACTTGTAAGTACCAATAATTGTAACTCTCATAATAATTATGCAAATCTTACAAGCAACAATTTGATCATTTTGATATTCGTTTTTTCAAAAATATGTTTATTTGAGTCATTTTCATCTAAAATGCATTTGGGATATTCGCTATGTACTATTAACCGGAAAACTGGGGAATAACCGAGAAAAGAGGTAAAAATATTAATATAGGGGAGAGTAGCCATCAATGTACCGAGTTTTTTTCAAAATCATAGTATTTATTCAATTTTACCAATTTCAAGCACTTCTTTGCATCAATATAAAACTACAACACTTCTCTAAGTAATGCACACATATTATACCCGATTTATTTTGATTAAATAATAAAATTTAAGATTTCTCTAAACTAACAAGCTATTTTCATTTTCAACAACCTGGGTTCACAATGAACCACCTCTTTAAAAACACTAAAAATGTTCAACAATAATAATATTGCTATTTTCACTTTGTGAAAAAACTTATTTTCTATCAAATACTATAAAAAATTATTACTTAACACTTTTTAATTGATAATATATATCATAAATATAACTCAAATTTAAGTTTACTAGCTAAAATGGCATTTTAGTTTTGCTATGTTGAGAAAAGTACTGATAACAATCGCTGTAACATGCTGTACGCATGCCTAGTTTTATAATCAGACATACCACTCTAGAAATCGAAAATACACTGAAATTCCAGGTGGTTCATTGTTCCCCGGTACATTGAATCAACATGACATTTGCAACAAAAATGGTTTTTTATAACTTAATCCAATATTTCAAAATCTTTATCTTATTAGAATATTGTAGTTAAGGCCCAATACAAAATAAATCGTAAGTTTATTTATTTTTAAATTGCCTTATTTCAATTAAAAAACGTGTTTGTATTTTAGTTAAGTTTTTTCTTCAGTGCATCAAAAACAGTTTTTTTCAGTTTTCTCTGTAAAGAATAAATCCACATGTCTCAAATTTATGGACTTAGTGTGTTTACGCAAACTTCATTTATACTTAAAATTAGAATAATTTTTATTCAATTGTTTCTGAGAAAATTGAAATGGTTCATTGAAAAAACTGGTACATTGATGGCTACTCTCCCCTACCTAATTTTTATGAAATGAATGCTTTGTAAGAGAACGAATTGTAAAATAAAAGTACTAAAATCATTGAAAAGCAAGCAGTACACCCTTCCATTGTCAAAATAAGCAGAAACTGTAAACAATCTTTGGAATTGAATTTAAGGTATTTCTCCGATCGGCAGTCCCTGACAAAAGTTAGTATTTCAGTTAATAGCGATTATTAATTAATACCAGCAAAATAAAACGAGCGCAAGCGCGCGATTAGTTTTTCATACATTTTAGAAAAAAAATATAATAGTAAAAAAAATAATGAAATCAATTAAAAATTGGGGAAAGTAATTTAAAAAATCATAAAAATGTTTTAAACCTAAAGAAAATAATTTAAATTTGAAAAAAATACTTGAGAATCTTAAAAGGAAATAAAAAAAATTAAATGATGAAAAATTCGAGAAAATAATTGAAAATTAAAAAAACATGATTAAAAATTGAGATAAATTAATTAAAATTTGAGAAAATAAATTAAAAAAGATTAATATAATTTAAAATTGAACAGAACAAGTTTTAACTAAAGAGAAATAAGTAAAAACTTTTTGACAATTATGAAGAAGAACGAAAAAAAGAACGAAACTAATTGAAAATTGAAGAAAATAATATAAAAAATAAAATAAATAATGAAATAATTGAAAAGTCAGATAAATAGTTTAAAAAAATGGAAATTATGAAACAAATGTAAAGAATTGAAAATTGAAGGAAATAAATTTTAAAAAATAATTGAAAAATGTTTTTGAATTTTAAAATTTGACGAAAATAATTAAAATATGATACAAGCAATGGTAAGGTGTAAAAAATAAATGACATTTAAGTATGATAATTGAAAATATTACAGAATTTTTTTTATTAAAAAGAAATAATTGAAATTTGAAAAAAATACATGAATATCTTAGAAACCAATTAAAAAAAAGAAAATAAATAAAAATTGGAGAAAAGAATTGATAAGCTAAAAATAATTGAAATTTATATAATTAATAAAAAAAATTTTGAAATTATGAAAACAAATGAAAATAATTAAAAATTGAAAAAAACAATTGAAATTTTAGAAAAATTCTTAAAAATCTTAGAAAATAATTTTAGAAAATGAGAATAACTAAAATTTGAAGAAAAGACTGGAAGAATGCTAAAAATAATTAAAATTTGCGATAATTAATCAATCTTTTTGGAAATTATGAAAACAAATAAAAATAATTAAAAATTGAAGAAAATAATAGAGATTAATAAAAAAAATTTTTAATTCTGATAACAAATGGAAGTAATTAGAAATTGAAGAAAATATTTGAATTTTCAGAAAAATACTTAAAAAATCTTAGCAAATAATTTTAGAAAATAAAAAACAATCGAGGAAAACAATTGAAAAATG
Organism: Ganaspis brasiliensis; assembly: GCA_037103525.1. Lineage (NCBI taxonomy): Eukaryota > Metazoa > Arthropoda > Insecta > Hymenoptera > Figitidae > Ganaspis > Ganaspis brasiliensis. Next base: position 2,947,121 of record JAZKLR010000311.1, read on the forward strand.
ATAAAATTAATTCAAAATTGAAAAAAATAATTAAAATATGCTGAAAATAATTAAAAATTGAAAAAGAAAATTCAATTATGATGAAAATAATTTAAATATGAAAAATTGAAAACATTCAATAAAATTTGAGAGAAATAACTAAAAAAAATTAAAGAATATATGTTAAAAAAAAAGTAATTACAAAATTACTTAAAAAATTTTAATTAAAGAGAATAATTAAAAAATCGCAGAAATAACGAAAATTGATGAAAATAATTGTAATATCGGATAAATAATTGAAATTTTTAAAAGTAATGCCAAAATAATGAATATAATTATAAATTGATGAAAATCAAGAAAAATTGCAGAATTTATTTTTAAGCAAAAGAAAATAATTAAAAAATCGTTATATAATGGAAAATTGATGACTCTAATCTAAATTTGAGATAATAACTGAAAATTTATTAAATTAATTGCATGTATATATATTTTAAACTTCTTTAAAAACCATAATAAATTTTTAAAGCACTTTTCGAATTTTTTTTTTTTTACACAAATGACAATTAAAAACCAGCACAATACGTCACTAATGAAAAAGGCTACCTTATTCTTTCAATTCTAATTTCAAAATATTTCCTGATAAAGAGAGTCAAAATCAATAAAATGACAGGGACTAACTTCACTTCAGTTTTTAAAACTTGGACAGAAAAAGATGAATAAATATTAATACTAACTAACTTCACTTCAGACTTTAAAACGTAGACAGAAAAAGATGAATCAATATAACTACTAACTAACTTCAGGAGTTTACGGAGACTATTATTATTTAATTAATTAATAATTAATAATAATAATAATAATAATAATTAATATAATTTATTTCTTAACTTATTATGTACTATTAATAGTTAATCAGGCATTGACCAATAGTTTTTTAATGAAAATGTTTTAAAAATGAACAAAAGTTGCTAAATTTTTAACGTATTTCAAATGTACCTTTTTTACAAATCTAATCTCTAGAACTTTACTTCTAAATAATTTACGATATTTAAAAAATAGTCCACTTTCTTAAGTCTGACGAGGGGAAGTTGTAGAGTTTGTTCTTCTCAAGAAATTAAGCTATTATTTACTTAAATTGAACAATTTTTAAACAAATTTTAAGAAAAGATAGACTTGTAAAAAAGGTATCTTTGAAAAACGTTAAAAAGTTTAGTAATTTTTATTAATTTTTAAAAAATTTTCATTAAAACACTATTGGCCGATGTCTGATTAAGTATTAACAATAAATAATAAGTTAAGAAATAAATTATATTTATTAATAATAATCGCTATTAACTGAAATACTGACTTTTGGCAGGGACTCTCCATCGGAGAAATATCTTAAATAAAACTTCAAATTTAAATTTTTTCAAAAAAATAACGTACGCAAAGTTGAGTATTCATGGATAAAATAATTATTTTCGCAAATTTTTATGGGATAAACAATAAATAAAAATGCCCCAAAGAATAAAATCTTAATAACAATTACGAATTGAATGCTAACATTAGAAAAACTAAAAAGAAAACTCAATATGACGAACAAAAACGTCATTTTTTAAATAATCGATCAGATTGGGTTGAAACTTCTTACTTGGGGGTTTTTTAGGGTCGCTAAATGCGAATCTGATGTTTAATTTTTAAATTTCAAAATGTGAGAGAGAAAGAAATAACACTATCTCTTTCTCTCTCTTGTAATACCCCCTCCAAAAACCTTGTCTAGTTCCGCCACTGATTTTAAGTCATTTATGCGGAAATTTTTTAATAAAAGTATTATGAAATGCATAAAGTTCCCATCTTTGTATAAATTGTTTTTATTCTTTATTAAACTGTATATTTTATTTTAAATATTATTATTTTATTTATTATCTATTTATTTGTATATTATAGTATATTCACCAAAAAAAATTAAAAATATATTATATCACATTTAAGAAGACGTTCTGTATATTAATTTCACATAATAATTGGAGTCCTTAAGGTATTTCTCTTGCAGTTATACTTGAAAAAAATCGATTTTCTACGAATTTTCTTTAAATTGTGAGAAAACGTTATTTTATAAGTGCCTTCTATCTGGTTAAAATTTCAGGACTTTTTACCATCTATTTGAGATATTCATTTTCGAAATTTCAATTTTACATCCAAAATGATAAAAATTGAAATTGAATACTTTTCAAGTATAACTGCGAGAGAAATACAATGGAAATTTGAACATGTTTAAAAGTTTTATTTGCGAAAAAATGGAAATTCTTAAAAATTCTCCTTCCAAAATTTTTAATATTTTCTATCGTCAATTTTTTACAATTTTTAACGAAATTACGCATGGATTTAAAAATTTTTTGATTTAAGCAAAAATTAAAACTTCTAAAACTCACCTAAATTTTTTTTCTCTCCACACCTGACATTCTTAACTAAATGTTTTTTTCTTTTAAAATTGTAATTATTAAATTCTTCAAATTTCAGTTAATGTGAACTTGCATTGATTGAAAGTTTAATTAATTCACGTTTCAAATATACATTATACTAAATTTGAAGTGATTTAAAAATTTCTTCAATTTTTACTAATTTTTTTCTATTATGATTTCAATTCCTTAAACTACAAATTTGAACCATTTTTATAATTTTTTAATTATTTTCTGCAATTTTTAATTATCTTAATTATTTTCTAATTGTTCCCCTGAATCTTAAATTTACCTTCCTCAAATTTCACTTATTTTGTTTAGTGTTTTCAATTACTTTTTCAATTTTAATTACTTTTCCCTCGACATTAAATCAATTTAATTATTTATTCCTAAATTTTATATTATTCATCGCAAATTGAAATTAATTTTTTATAATTTACCATTATTTCTGTCATTTTTAAATTATTATCTTCAATTTTGTTATCAATTTTTCATGTTTTAAACGGTTTTTCAATTATTTTCTTTTGATTAAAAATAAAATCTACAATTTTTCTATTATTTTCTTCAATTCCCAGTGGGCACACATGTCCAAAAGACGTCCCTATGTCGGCTTTCATGTCCAAAAGACGTCTTAAGGACGTCTTTTGGTTTTTTTTGCCCACTGGGTTTCTAATTATTTTCATTATTTTGGCATAATTTTCAAAAATTTCATTTATTTATCTGAAATTTCAATTATTTTCATCAATTTTCGATTATTTCTATGATTTTTTAATTATGCTTTTTAATTAAAATTTTTTAAGTAATTTTTTCTTTTTTTAAACATGTATTCTATGAGTTTTTTAATTATTTCTCTCAAATTTTATTTACTGTTTTCAATTTATCATATTTTAATTATTTTTCTCAATCTTAAATTATTTTTAGTATATTTCAATTATTTATTCAATTTTGAATTAATTTGATTATTTTTCAATTATTTTCCTGAATTGTTAATGATTATTCTCATTTTCTAAAATTATTTTCTAAGATTTTTAAGTATTTTTCTAAAATTCAATTATTATCGCAAATTTAAATTATTTTTTGCTTTCTTCAACTCTTTTCTCCCATTTTTATTTATTCTCATTTTTTTCAATTAATTTCCTAGATCTTCGTGTCTTTTTCTCAAATTTCAATTTTTTTTTATTTGGGCAATAATTTAAAATCATTTTTAAATTATTTTTCAAAATTTATTTCCTTCAATTTTCATTTTTTTCATTTGTTTTATAATTTTCAAAATTTAAAACTATTTATCTGACACTTGAATTATATTTTATTTGATTTTCAATTATTCATATTTTTTTTTATATTATTTTCTTCAATTTTTCCATTACTTTCGTTCTTTTTCATAATTTCCAAAATGTTTTTAATTATTTCTCTTTAATTTTAAATTATGTTTATATTTTTTCATTTATTTTCTCTAATTTTTAATTATTTTATATAAATTATAATTATAATTATGTTTGTACTTATACTTATAATTTATGATTTTTTGTCAACACTTAGATTTCTCTTTTTGTGTTATTTGTTAATTTTTCTTTTTTTTCTTTTCTCTTTTGATGTAATAAAAGGATATTTCGCGTTCATGTTTCAAATAAATAATTTTTTTTAACACACTTCTAAAAGTTTTAAGTATTTTCTGAAATTTTCTTTAACTTTCTTTTATTTAAAATATATTATTTAATTGACTCAATTATTTTCTCAAAATTTAATAATTTTTTTTTCAATTTTCAATAATTGTCTCTAATTTTTCATTATTCAATTTTTATCAATTTATTTTTAAGATTTTTAAGTATTTTTCTCAAATTTAAATTATTTGCTTTATTTTTAAAACATGTATATAATTTTTAAAATTACTTTCCTCAATTTTTAATTGATTTCATTATTTTTTTCAATTAGTTTGCAAAATTTGCAATTTTTTTTAAAAATTTCAATTATTTTTTGCAATTTTTTCCAATTTTAAAATCTTATAAATTTTGTCCTGAATAAATATTTATTGTACTTATTTATATAAATTTATTTTTAAATATTATATTTAAAATATTTATAATTGTTGATAACACAAGGTGTAGTTTTTGGAGTTTTTTTTTTAAAAAGGTCTATTATAGTTGACCAAGGACCCGGGGCACTGCCCCCCTTTTCGCCCCTTAACAGTTATGCTACTATTTTTTATCTGTTTAAAAAATTGCTTAGAATTTCTTCTTCAACAATTTTTTTCTAAAAAAATCTGACATTTTTCTCGAAAAAGACTTATGCTTTGCAACTTTTTGTGAAATAAAGATCATAAAAATAATTTTTTAAATTTGTACATTACTTTTATATGGTTAAAAATGCTTGCTTGTTAATTTCTAGAATTGTTTGGAACCAACGATTTCTAATCCCGAAGATTTTATGGAAATTGACTCCAAGGAATATATTATTACTCCTTCTACTACATTATTGGCTAGTTCAGAAACACCAATTCCTGTTTTTCCAACTGTAGAGGTGAATGCAGAACCATATTGTGAAGAACCCATTATAGAGATGAAAAGAGAACCAAATTGTGACGAATCATCTTCTGCTAGTGAGTCTGATTTGCAGGTATGGTATATTCAATTTTTTTTCTTTTCCCTCATTGGTTGATTTAAAATTGATCCGTTACTGAAATTTTCCTAATAGGACCCTCTAGAAGAAGATCCGACTAAATGGCCAATTCTTAATGAAAGGGAAGCCTATTATCGACGAAAAATTCAAATGTTACAAAAAAGATTGAAGCGCAGAGACTCAAAAATCACTAATTTAACCAATCAGATACAAGTTTTAAAAAATGAAACTACACTTAGTGATGAAACACTAAAAAATGAATTGGAAAAAAGGTTTTCAGGCGATGTCGTTGAACTTTTTAGAAACGAACTTGTCAATAGTGGAAAGAGCAAAACCCATATTCGATACACAGATAAAATGAAAGAGTTTGCTCTAAGTATTTATCGTCTTTCACCAAAAGCTTACAATTTTTTAGGAGACAAATTACAATTACCAGATGTGTCAATCCTTCGTAAATTTGTCGCAAAGACAAAACGTGAGATGATTTGCGATTCTCAAAGCGAAGAAGAAAGTATATTACCTGATAAAGAATAAAAGAAAATAGTATTATTTTTCGTTTGATAGTTCTTAGAAAATTTTATTATTTCTGTATAAATTTTCTATAAATATTAATCTACATGTATATAATAAATAATTTACTATTTATTAATTAACAAAGTGCGTATATATATATATATATTAAAAAGTAATTCATTTTCGTAGAAATTTAATAATACTCATAAACAGTGCATAGTAAAGTAATTTAAGGGCGTATACGCACTTAATTGGTCAATAATTAATTTAAATTTATAAACAAATATATGCTTAATTTCACAGACAGTTGATTGAATTAGTCTAGTTTTTGAAGAATACTTTTGAATAGTCGTCTATTTTCGGACAATGAAATAAACTCAAAATTGACATTAAGTAAAATTCTCTGCCTAAAATGTGTCTTTTATAAACATAAATTAACATTAAAATCTCCCTAGAAATAAGTAATAAAAGCTCACTACATAACTATCTAACTATATAAAAATATTTTTTAAAATACAGTTATATAAAATTATAAATAGTAAAAATATTTTCATTAAAATCAAGAAACAATTTGTAAAAATATAAATGAATAAAATTATATCACTTTTGCAATTTTACAAAAAGCAGGATATTAAATATTATTTTATCAATTAATTTTCTTTTCATTAAATTGCAATATTCGAGTCAGCATTGAAGAAAAATAAGGAACTGCTAATTGTTTTTCGCATTCTTGTGTAATTTCGCCATTTGGGTTCTGATAATTTAAAACCACCGAGCGAATTGCATATGTAAGTAAAGTTTGAATGTCGTAAATAGTTCCATTTTGGCGCAGTTGTTTACAAAAGGCTTGAATGAACAAAGAGCCTTTTGTTTCGTGATGCAAATCACAGGAACCTGAAAACATAATTATTTATAAAAAAATTTGTACACAAAAAATCATTTTTTTGTCTTTCTTCAGTCAAAATAAATTTTTTAAACTTTCAATTTTATTATACTCAAAAATTCAAATTAAATTTGTTAAAATAATTATATAAAAAACATAATAATATACCAAATTTAATAACAATTATAAAAATAATAAAAAATAAATTTATTAATCTAAATATTGATAAAATCAACTTATTGAATTTATTTTGTTACAATAATATTATTATTCCGTCAATTTTTTAATACATTATTTTACAGGGATCACAGTTCCTCCTCTTTTTTACCTAATCCCCCTTTTCCCCCTTATTAAGAAAAAAATACCTAAAACCCTATATTTTCTCCCCCTTTTACCTTTTTTCAATAAATTTCCATTTCTTTTTCACAATCATAGTGAAAGTTAAAGTTATTAATTAATTTTTAACTACCTTTTTTACAACTTTTATATAACAATTTACTTAGTTTTTAGTAAATAATTAACTTCTTTAAAAGTATAAAGTATAGGCAATAGTTCATTCTTTTTTTATTAATCCACGGAAAACAATTCCATGAAAAAACTTATAAGAAATTCTTACAAAATTTTCCAACAAATTTCTGCGCCCGTATAGATTTGACACAAAATTTTTCGTAGCACTTATATAATTGTTCAACCTAAAAAAATGTTATTTTTTACTCCTACTAAAATCAAAAAGATTTTAAGCCTTATTTATTAAATAATTGATTTTAATACATTAAACTAATATTAAATTACTCAATTAAACCAGTAAATTCACTTATTCAATAAAATTTAAATTTAAAACTTAAACATCTTTTAATTTTAGTAGGAATAGAAAATAACATTTTCTTAGGTTGAACAATATAACATGTGCTACAAAAAATTGTGTCAAAATGACACGGGCCCCAGAAAAACTTAAATAAAAAATTATGAAAATAGAAATTTATGAGAAAATTTTGTAACAATTTTTAAATATATTTTTTTTTTAAATAATTTCTGAAATAATAAAGATTATTTAATTTTCTTAGTTTTATTTAAAATTTTATATTCTATAAAATCGAAATATGAAACTTGTTAATAATTTTGTGTAAGTTTTCTAAACTATACATTTATTTGAATTTTATAAATTACTTTCATATCTTTAATAAATGTCATAAAAATATTCTAATGTTTTTAAAATTTTGCAATGTTGCATCTTCCATTTCCTTAAGTTATTATATGATTATATTATATGATTCTGTTTGTAAATAGTTTGTCGATATGATAAAAAATCGTAATCTGTTTTTCTTAATTTTGCAAATCCCCTTTTTTCTAAAATTGAATAAAAGAAACTACTGTGATTCCTGTAACTAAATTAATTCTTAATAATCTCAAGTTGACGTACAAGTTTCCGACAAGCAGTTTTCTCCATTAGTATTGCACAAATTGAAATCATCGTCATCGATAGTTTCTTCATCACTGGGAGTATCTACCTGGTAAGATCCAACACACATATTGCCATCTACTGCATCTTTACATGAGTTTTTCAAGAATTTCTTTTTCTTTAGCTCATTTTTCACTTCTGCAGGCCTCTTTCTATGTATTTTCATGTTAACTGGAAAATAAATAAATTCCTTGTAAATAACATTCTTTGTATGTTGACTGAAGATAGAAATCTACCAAAAAAGTAAAACGTTTAATAATAACATGCCTTTAAAATGATTTATTTAAAGTCAAATCTACACAATGAATTTTTTAAATAGTTGCAATATTTTGATTGTACAAAGGTAGCATAATAAATTGTCTTTTAATTGAAGAATTGAATGAATGATCTAATAAAATATTAACTTTATTATTATAAAAAAAATTAAATTTTATTTTTAAGTAAAAAATCTTAAATAAATTTATTAAACGAGAAGATCCTGTAAAATTTTATAAAATAATTATATTAGATTTTTTAATTAAAAATTTATCATAATTAAATGTCTTAAATATTTCTAATTCTTGGTGTTTTTTCACAATTTATTATATATATTAATTTTTCAGAATTTTTTTCCTTTTTCTATTCTATGTAAATTTTATCTTATAGGGTAAGTGCGTTAGTTGCTGCGGATGCTTCAGTTGCTGCGGTTTTCAGAAAAATATTACTAATTTCTATTTAAGAATATGTACCTATTTCAAAATGTGTGATAAAATTATTCTAACCTTTACTTAATACAATTCCATCAAAAATCTTATTTTAACTATTATTAATTTATAATTATTTAAGTTTAAATTATTCTTCCCGCAGCAACTAAAGCAAACATTTGGGTTTGTATGTGCTTTAGTTGCTGCGGGAAATCTAACCTCCAATTACACGTTATTCTGGCCGCAGCAACTAACACGCATCAACTGACTCGAACCCTCAGCAATAGATGGGTGATTCTCCCGAAATATTACTTTTGTATGTCCTCAAGATTTTCTCAATAATAATAATAATTTATGACAATTTCTCTCTATACGTCAATAGTTTACCACTTTTTCTAAAAATCCTGCAAAAGAATTTATTTATTTTATAACTTTAAAGTACTTTTTTTTGTAATTTTAACTACTAAAAGTGAGCCTTTTAACCTGTCCTATGTCAATTTTTCATTCTTTCAAAACGTAAAACAACTATTTAATATTTGAAAAACAATACTTTACAGATATTTTCTAGAAGCTAAGGGATTGTAGAATATTTATACAAAGTATAAATAAAATAGATCTTATAGACTTTCCATAAATGGAAAATGAATTTTGTCCTCTGGTTTTGCATCATTCCTCTGGCTTGTTGTATATTATTCAATATTTTTTATATTAGTTGAGTTATTTATCTGTTTTCATACTTATTAATTACATTGACATCCCTAATAATAATTTGTCAAGTGGGTTTTGTAAAAAAATCATTATTTAAAGTTAAAAATATATAAATTAAAGCTTTTACAGCGATTCACAACCTGAAGCGTCATTCCTCTGGCTCAAATTAAAAATAGAATGACAGTAGATAAAATATTTTTACAATTTTTCTACAATAAAGTTAACTTATACAAACATGCTGAACTATTTTAAGTTTAAGAAAAATGGGTTAATTTGAAATAAAATGTAAAAAATGTTGAAATCATCATTCCTCTGGCTCGTCATTCCTCTGGCTCATATTAAAAATTAATATGAATATCAATTGTTTTTGAACTGTCAACGAAAAATAAACCTTTAAATCTTGACAAATAATTATTGGTGGTCAAAAGATTTCATATTTTGGTAAGTGTTTTAAAATCTACAATTTTTTAAATTATAATTAATAATAAATTAATAATATTAAATAGCTTTCAGACTATAAAAAATATTGTTTAAAATAAATTCAAATGACATGAAGTTGTTGATTACTTTAAAAAAAAACACCTGCTCTACATTTTAACCTTTAGATTTATCTATAAATTTTAATATTAAAAATCTGTTTTAAATGCTACAAATTAGCATGATCAAGTTATGAAGGTGTTAAATCTTTAATTGCTTAACATGTTTATAAATTTTAGAGGTCCTAAAATATATTTAATAAATTTTCATTTCCGATGCACAAAAAGGAATATTTCTGGAGAATCACCAGATGCATTTGATATTATTTTTAATTTCTTAATTTTGATCAAATAATCAATTTTTATGGGGTTTTGATGATTGAATATATATCTAAATAACATAAACTACTCATTTAACAAGTCGTAAGTTCATTGTTATCAATAAAAAAGCGGTATTTTTTAATAAAAAGGAGTCTCGGCTGAGAGCCCGCAGCAACTGACACATTTACCCTAATAAATTTCTAATTTTATTATCTTATTTTTTATTTCTTAAAAATATTTTTCTTTTTCTCAAGAATGTTCAATTCATTTTTCATTCTAAAAAAAAAGTTTATTTATTGTCTTTTTCCTTAATTTTTAAAACAATTTTTTGAATGTTTTTTCTTATTAGTAAAATTTTAACGTTCTTTCATGGATTTTCTTTTACAGTTTTAATTCCTCATTTTTTATATTTTACAGTTTTTCGTTAATTATTGGAAGGTGTCATGTTTTAAAACAAAAGAAATTAACCATTTTTCCTTAAATTCTCTTATATTTTCAGAAATTATTACCATATTTATGAATTTTCCGTCCATTTTCTTAACAACTTTCTTAACTTTTTCAATATTGAAAATTTATTTATTTTTTGTAGGTTTTTCAATTTTCTTTTTCAATTTTTTCTTCTTTTTCTGTAATCTCTTATTTTTTTGTTTGTTGATTGTTTCTTTATATATTTCTGGTGTTTTAAATTTTTAAAATAATTGTGTTTTTGTAGTTATTTTTAAAATTGATCTTAATATTTCATTTTAACTACATAATATTTAATTATTACTGTTATTAATCCTTAAGCAAACAAATCCGGAACAATTGTAATTTACGATCCGGGAAATTCAAAATGATTATACGCTAAACACTCTGAACATAGAAAATAAAAATAAGATCTATACAAAACTATAAAAAATAATTAAAAAAAAATTTTTTTAGTAGAGGAAAAAAACTAAAAGATAAAAAAATTAATTACTGATCAACTTTAAGTTTTATTAATAACTTTTCTATTGTATTAGAATTCCCTAAATAAATTGTCTAAATAATTAGATGATTTAGTTTAAAGGAAAAACTTAATTTAAGATTTTAAAACAAAATGTATTTCTTAGTGATTAGATAAAATTATTTTTACTTGGAACGCTGGAATAAGCAATCAGAAAATCTGCTTGGATCGGAATTCGAAATTGTTGGCCAGTTAATCCATCAGTAACTGATCTTTCTTGGAGAAAAACATTGCTGTTGTCTTCATTCTGACATGCTTGAATTAAAAATAACTTTGGTTTTCCAGCTAAAGTGGGACACTTATCAGCAGTGAAATTTGACATTAAAGTTTCATTTTTGTAGCATTTGTCGTGAGCATACATCATATCCCAATTTCCATGAGAGAGAACTGCAACGAACAAACAATCTTCTTCGGAATGATCAGCTTTTGCAGCTGGAATCAAAAATTAAATTCTTTAATGAAAACATACAAGACTTTTTACTTACAAATTTTAATTAACTTTATAATTAATTAATTTTAATTAATTTTTCAAGATCCAATGTTGACAATATTTTGTTATTTATGATGAAGTGAACTCTATTTATTAATTTTTTGATTACTATTACAGAATTTTCATTTATAACACATTTTTTTAAATAAATAAAATTTTTGACGTGTATAAAAATGAATTACAAAACTATTTAGTCAAAGAAAATTATTGTAATAAGAAATTTGAAGGTATAAAATTTATGATAAATCAATTTTTCGTGTACCTTAATAAAAATTATATTAAATGGACATTATATGTATAAATAATTTCTTATATAAAATCAAAATAATACAATATAAATTTTGTATTTAATAATTATTTAGAAAAATAATCTACTCAATAAACATTTCATCAAAATAAAATTCTATTAAATGAAAATAGTTAAATAATCCTTATTATTTCTCGTAAATATTCAGAAAAATAAGAATTCTGTATTAAAACAAAATCATAAATCAAAATAAGGTTAAATGAGAATAAAATTTTTTTTTTTACAAATTCAAGGTAAATATATTCATAGGTAACTGTAATTTTAAATTGGGATAATGTGAAACTTTGAATAGTTTATTTCAAAAAAATTTTATTTAGAGGGTACATGTAAAGTTGAAAATATTCAAATTTTGAAAATTTTAAATTTAATAGATTGTTACCAATATAAAAATAAAAAATTTAAAATCATATTGAAACAAAGGTATATTCTCCGCTTAGTTTCTGGATAATATGTACATTTTTCAAAAACATTGAAAATAACATTATATTTTAAATGTCTTTTTTATAAAATGTGATCTAAAAAGTGTTAATGTATGTCAAGGTAAAGCAAATCAGAACCAAACGCCTACGAGTATCTTCCTTGTTAATGTAGGTGTAACCTGCAATAATCAATTAAAATTATATTTCAAAATTATCTTACCTGCTTCTAAAACTTTAACGATTTGTTTATAATTAAAATTATGATAATCCTTGACTTCGAAGCCAACTTTTTGTAGAGTCAATTTAAGATTTTGACAATCAACATTTGTTCCTGTTCTTTGCTTCAATTTTTTGTCTTCAAAGAACTCGTGATTAAATATTAAGGCTTGTCCTCGTTTTGGGTGTTTCATATTATAATACTTTGCAAGTTTTTTTGTTGCAGCTTTTTGAATGGATTTATTTGGTCTGAAAAAAGCAAAGTAGACCAAATTTGTACTAAAAATAGCAATAAAAAAACAAATAATAATAAAAGATAAAAAAAAATAATAACAAATAGTGTATTTTACTTATTTAGAAACATTTAAGAAAAAATGAAATTTTGAATATTTTTATTCTGTAATTCACTATAAGTTTAAATATTCTTTTTACGAGAAGCTGATTTCTTAAGAAATATATCACAATTATTAATCTAATACCTGTTATTATTGTCGAACAAAATTTGCGGGAAACAGGTTGATGTGATGTCAACATTATCATTTGTAAACACAGACATTTTTAAAAATTAAATGATTTCAATTTAATTATTTAAAAATCAAAAGCAACAGACTTTGGATAGTGTAATCTTTAATCTAATCTTTTATCTTCACAACTATTTACTAACCGCGATAGCTATTTGACTAATGACTAACCGGCTAAAAAACTGAAATAACTGCAAAACAAAAACGCAATACGCAATAAGCCGACAATTGATCCAAGGTTCAAGATTATCAGGATTGCACAGACCACACCTCCACAGGGTTGAGAATCTATATTTTACGTAGGGATGAGAGCTAAGGATGTAAAGTTACGCGTAACTTGGAATTTTTTACGTAAAATACGTAAAAAAAATGTAATTTACGTAAAAAACATGTAAAAAATGTAAAAAACTATGGCGAACAACTGGTTCTTAACTTTTATTGCTGTTCATAGTCCTATTTCCTTTTTTTTTTAGTACAAAGGAGAGTTTTTACCACTAAAAGTTCATTGGTCTTTCGTTTCTTGGTATTTTTAGAATAGTTTTCACAAACCGGAAATTATGAAATAAGGTACATTTGTTTACTTCAATACACATTGCCGCCATCTTGAAAACGTAAATTACGTTTTGTAAAGAATGAAGCATGTAAATTACCTATGTAATTTACATGTAAAAAACTATGTAATTTACGTTAGGTAAATTACCTTTACATCGCTGATGAGAGCTAAGGATGTAAAGTTACGCGTAACTTGGAATTTTTTACGTAAATTACGTAAAAAAAATGTAATTTACGTAAAAAACATGTAAAAAATGTAAAAAAATATGGCGAACAACTGGTTCTTAACTTTTATTGCTGTTCATAGTCCTATTTCCCTTTTTTTTAGCACATAGAAGAGTTTTTACCACTGAAAGTTCATTGGTCTTTCGTTTCTTGGTATTTTTAGAATAGTTTTCACAAACCGGAAATTATGAAATAAGGTACATTTGTTTACTTAAATACACATTGCCGCCATCTTGAAAACGTAAATTACGTTTTGTAAAGAATTAAGCATGTAAATTACCCATGTAATTTACATGTAAACAACTATGTAATTTACGTTAGGTAAATTACCTTTACATCCCTGATGAGAGCGCAGACCACTCTGCGTTCGTAAATTACTGAAAATTTACAAAATTTACCGTAAATAGCCTAACGCACAATGAATCGTAATCGCTAATGGCCTGTTTACCCCTTCGAAAAAAAAAATTTTTCGCATTGGAGGGAAGAGGACAGACTGTGTATCTGTCCTCTTTACTCTCATGCAAAAAAATTTTTTTTTCGAAGGTGTAAACAGGCCATAATCCTTAATCGTAAGAATGAGAGGAAGTAGGACAGACATATATCTCTGTCCTGCTTCCCATAATTATTACGATTAACGATTAGCGATTACGATTCATTGTGCTTTAGGCTATTCATGCATTTATCGAGAGTGGGGGGTATCATACAGGTAATTTCTTTAGGTAATTTACTGTAATTTGCCTAACAATCAAAATTGACACGTCAATTTCTGATCTCTGATTAGGATATTCAAGTAGGGTGGGGGAAAATTCAAAATGGAAGCTAGCTGGATGACAAACAATGAATCAATTTTTTAGAAATAACCTTTTAAAAACCAAATTTCCAGCCCATGAATATTAAAAAATTATTTTCATTTACGAAAGGATATTTTTTAAAATAAACAAAAGAAATATAACAATGTTATTCAATTTTATTATTTCAAAAAATAACTTTCCTTAAATAAAAAATAGTTTGTTCATAAACATAGTTCATAAACATAGTCATCCGGCTAGCTTCCATTTTGTATTTCTCCCCACCCAACTTTGAATATCCTAATAGATGTCGCTAGCGGGTTTTTAAATGAAAAGACGTTATTTACGCGGACAGCCGGAAAAAAGGGCACCTTCGGGCAAACATGATCGCAATTGTCGCTAATGTATGAAAAAATAAATATTTTTTTTTAGTAGCTTTTGTGTTATAATGTGAGTATTGAAGTGTGGTTTCAATCTTGGAAAAACAAAACTTTCCTAAAGCGTAAACAATACACTTGCGCCTGTCGTGCATGCAACTTTGAAAACACTTTCAACTGTAAATAGATTTCATCTGTATATTTTAAAACAGTGAGTGTTTAGATATTGCTTTCTGTATTTATAAAAAACAAAAATTGTATTCTATTTTTAAAGTAGTTTTACCAGTATGTTGATTGTAAGCACATGACTGACTTAAAAGCTGTGAACATAATCAACCTACACAAGTCCTGACAGGCTTTTTCAATTAATGGCCGTTGTATCAAGTAACACGCGTTGTCAAAAGCGCGCTAAAAAGTTCTGAAGTTAATTCCTATTTTTTCCTATTGCTTCATTTTTTTATCGCAATTTACTGCTTTTAGTGTTTTTTCTATCTTTTGAGAATTTTGAGTTTATTTCCTGTATTTGCTTATTTTTAGTCTTGTGTGTATCTTTTGCAAATTTATTCTTTCACTAAAACAAGGATATTTTTAGTTTCTTGTGTATTTTGACATTTGGAAAATAGTTTTACCCAATTGAGTAAGTTTGAATATTTTCTCTGAAGTTTTTAGCATGATATTGTATACAAACTGTTTCTAGTATTTTTTAAATTAAAATTTTCTCAACAAAAATTATAATCTTTGTTAATAATAGGATATTTACATTTACTTGGTAGTTTACTCTATCTTTCAAACATTTGTTTGCCGAAAAATTAGTTGAATTTTTTTACTAACAAATCTGTTATTACTCAGAATTTCAATTACTAATTTTGCATATTTAATGTTTCTTTTTCTCAATTGGTTGATCTTTTACAGAAAAAGTAACGTAAGTTAGTTTCTTTGATTTGTAGTTCTCTAAACTTTTCTCTAGACAGTAGTTTTAGAGTATATTTTTGTAACTAATTTTTTTTTAATTGTACATAAAATATAATTAAATTAGCTATAATCTTAAAGTTTCGGGATTTCTCTTAATTTGTTTCTTTTTAATAAAAAAAATTTTCGACCACCACAAGCAGAATGTAGGACAAAAAACTATGTTTCGATACAAACTTTCTTTTAAGATTAAAAAAGATTTTTCTAAATTTTCTGGAATCTTTTAATTTCAATTTAATCTTAATTATAAAATACAACTTTCTAATCTAGATTTAAAATAATTAAAACACAAATATTTTAGTTATTTTTTAATTGAATAATTAATTAAATAGTTATTAGATTTAGCTTCATAAAGATGTCCTAAAAATGGTAAAATTTTAAACAAAAAACGTTTTTTTTTTTGTACAAAAGAAAACGTAATTAGTTCTCTAATTTAAATTTCTGTTTTTGTTAATCTAGTTCTATTAGCCAAACCATATAATTTTTTATCTATAAACTATTATTATTTATTGTTTTTTATTTCGCTTAATTAGTTAATTTCGTATTAATAAAACACATGTTTTGTTTTTCTTTATAAAAAAGATTGCCACAATGGAGGGAGGCTGGTCGAGGGATAAAATTTTGCAACTGGTATCTGCGGATATGGATCAAATCAAAGCTCAAAGGGAAGAAATCACGAAAACAACTAATGATCTTACGCAGGAATGTTTGGACTTTTTAGATGCCATGTTTGAACAAATATCTTCATCCACATCTGGACCACTGCTAGCAAAAACTCCAAAAGTTAACCGAAAAAAGATTTTCAAACGAATAGAAACAATACCAGAAGATGATTTGATGGAGATCGACACTCCAACAAAAAAGATATCCAGAAAGCTGTCCGCAGATTCGGATGACGACAACTTTGTACCTCCAGCTGCAGGTCGAAAGTCTAAACGTGAAGCCTCCAAAAAGGCCGTGGATAATATTAGACATCAGCAGTCTCTCACGATAAACAGTAAAATGCGAAGACCTAGTGAAGAAAGTGATGATTACCGTCATAGCAAGGTAATTTAAATCTATTTAATAAAATCTCATAATTAATTAACATTAATTATTGAAACATTTCAATAGGAAATTTGAAATTTATTTCAGAATGACTACTAATAGGTCAAACCAAGAATTTAATTAACCGGGAATATGTTTTAGAAAATTTTGATCGTATCTAAATTCAAACCAATCCATCCAAATTTAGATCAATTTAAATTTTAATCTATTAAAATCAGGGCTAATAAAAATTATGATTTTTTAAAAGAAATCAAAAATCGATTTTTTTTAAACATAATCAGTTTATAAAATCTCCAAATGTTTATTTGTAAATAGTTTATTAAAGAAATGAAGAAAAAATTAAAAAAAAAACAACACAAGTATGAAGCAGTGTCATAAAAATATATATATAAATAGTCAAAACTCTTTTCAAAAAATTAAACTATTTACGGAAATTTTTTTTAAATTTAAATAATAAATAAGAGGATAATTAAAAAAAACATTAATATCTATTATTAAAGAGAACAAAATTTTAAAATTATAAAAATTAGAGAATTATTTAACAAATTAAATAAAACAAGAATTAATAAAAATTTTCAATTATTTATGAAATAGAAGAGCGATGTTAAAATGAGAATATTTAGTACAATATTAAATTTACATAATATAAAATAACAGAATTTTAAAAAAGTAGAAAATTGTGAAATTTGAAAATGTAGAAAAAAGCGTCAAATAAATGCTTTCATAAATTTGTAAATATAAGATAAAAACTGAACAATTTAAAAAAGAAAAGGACAAATGTTTCTAAGAAATTGAAAAATGATGACAAGAATTAAAGAATTAATTAAAAAGAAAGGAAGTACTAAAAAAATAGTGGAACATCAAGAAAATTAAATAAATAGGAAGAAAATGGAGAAATGTTTTTTTCCTTAATCTGAAAAACTGTAAAAAAAATGTAAAATGTACAAAAAATAAGTAAATTTGGTAGGTATCTAATAAAAAATAAGAACTAAAAAAATGTATAAAAGAAATTTAAAAATTCTTTAAAATAAAAAAGTTTAGAAAAATTTAACCAAAACTATTTTTATAATATTACACTTAAAACAAGTCCAACAATAAATTTAGAAAAGTAAAGAAAATCTAAACATTTTATGAAAGAATATTTAAGTTTACAAAAAATCTCGCAAAAAATAGACCATTTGTGAAAACAAATTGAATAAATTTACAAAAAAAAATGAGCGTATTTATTCATAAAAATATGAAAATGTGCATGAAAATCAATGAAATAAAAAGTTTACTGAGTGTTATAATAACAAAATTGTGTGAAATAATATTAAATAATTTGCATGAAAAAAAGAAAATTAAAGAAAATTCTAAAATAAAAAGACAAATACAAAAAAAATATTAAAAGTAAAAAGAGAAAAAATCTTTAAATTTTATAAAAATAAGAAATTATAAGATAAAAATTAAACAGTTTCGAAAAAGTGAAATCTCTTAGAAATATTTAACTAATACAGATTTCCGTCTATTAAAAACTCAATTAAACTGAATTTGAACTAATTAATTCAATTTTCAATCAGTCCAAACTTTGATTGATCAATTTTAATGTATTCAAATTTTATTTAAACTCAATTGAAATCGACTTTAATTGAGATTAATCCAAACGATAATATCAACATTATAATTATTTATTCACAATTAATTTTATTCACAAATTTTTAAAATTCAATTAATCTAAATTTCAATTGATTTAACCCTTTTCAATAAATGAAACTAATTTTCAACTTCTTTCATTACACGGCTGATAAAAATCATGATTGAAAAAAAAAAATTAAATATATAAAATCAGTATATAAAATTATCAAATGTTTATTTGTAAGTAATTTATTTTTTAAACTGAGAACTTTTAATAAGAACTAATGAAAAATAAAACATTTAATCAAAATGAAACAAATTATGTCGAATATATAAGAAGATTTGAAAAAACATTTTCAAATTCATAGGACTGCAAAATTTAAGAATATTAGGTAAAAGCAACGAAACAATAATAAATTTAAAAAAATCAATAAAAAAATAAGAAAGCAATTATTAAAAAATGAGAAATTTCTTTGAAATAAAAAAAGTCATGGACATTATTAAAGAAATAAAGAAAAATTAAGAAAAAACAACACAAAAGTAAAACAGTAACATAAAAATAAATAAAAATAAAAGTAGAAACTCTTATAAAGAAATTAAACTATTTAAGGACATTTTTTTTAAATTAAAATAATAAATAAGAAGATAATTAAAACAACGTTAAAATATATTACTAAAAAGAAAAAAAAAATAAATTAGAAAAATTAGGGAGCTATTTTACAAATTTAAGAAAAAAAGAATGAATAATATGTTGGAAAATTTTAAGAGAAAAAAAAATTCTGTGAAATAGAAGAATTACGCTAAAATGATAGTATTTAGTACAAGATTAAATTTACAATTACATACTATAAAATAAAAGAATTAAAGTCTTCAAAAGGTAGAAAATGGACATTTTTTTAAATTTATATATAAACATCGAATAAATGGTTTAAAAAATTCGTAATTACAAGATCAAAGCTAAACAATTTTAAAGAAGGAAAAATGTTTCAATGAAATAGAAAAACGATGCCAAAAAATTATTAAAGAATTAATTAAAATGCAAGGAAGGGCTATAAAAAAATTGTGAAACAACAAGTAAATTAAATAAATAGGAAGAAAATGGAGAAATATTCTTTTTCTTAATCTAACAAACTGTAAAAAAATGTAAAAAGTACAAAAAATAATAAAATTTGATAAGAAGCTACTAAAAAATTTAATTTAATAATAAGAAAATAAAGAATGTATGTAAAGATAAATAAAAAGTCCAATAAAGAAATTTAAAAATCCTTTACAGATAGAAAAGTTTCAGAAAATTAATCCAAAAATATTTTTATAATATTACACTTAAAGTAAGTTCTATAATAAATTTAGAAAAATAAAGAAAATCTAAAAATGTTATGACAGAATAAGTAAGTTTGCTAAAAATAGATAAGATGTAAAAATAAATTGAATAAATTTACAAAAAAAATGAGCGTATTTATTTATAAAAATAAGGAAATAATTAGGAAAATTAACTAATTAAAAAGTTTAGTGAATAACAAAAATAATGACAAAATTATGTAAAATAATATTAAATAATTTCTGTAAAACGAGGAAAAGTAAAGAAAGTTCTAAAATAAAATGACAAATACAAGAAAAATTACAAAAGTAAAAGAATTTATACGAAAATAGTCCTTTCAAATAAAAATTGTATTCTGGAAAATATCACAATAAAAGTATTAATTTTGTTATTAATAAAAATCTTAAGTAATTTTCAAATAAATTTTCAATTTCACCAATTTTATCTTTTTAGTTTTATTATTATTATTATTTTATATTATTTTTTGTATTGTTTTTTAATTTTCTTTGGAATTGTTTGTTCAATGTTTTTCTATTTATAGGTATTTTTCTGTATTCGTTATAAATTTAACAGTTTTTAATGTATTTTTTTCATTTATCTTTATTTATATTTTTTAATTGATCAAGAAATTTTAAATTCATTTTTATATTTTTTTCTTAGTCAGTCTTCTTTCACATTTTAATTTATTTTTCTAAATTTTCCAGCAATTTTGTATTACATTTTTCTTTTCCTAGATTTTTTCTTTAGTTTATCTATATGTATATGATTTTTTTCTCTTTTGTTAAATAATTAATTAACTTTTATCATTTTTTATTAATTTCTCGATCTTTCGTTTTTTTAAATTTTTATATTTCTCTGCATTTGTTATTATTTTTTCTTTTTTGCATATTTTTTAAGCAGTTTCAGTTAAGCAAGTGGATTTTTCGTGAAAAGTACTGGAAAAATGTCTTTAAAAAAGCTCAAATAAATAAAAATTACATTTCCCCAATTTTATAATTAAAAGAAAAAAATGTTTCTAAAAACTTAAAAAAAAATGTGCCAAAAATAATTTTTTCTGGAAATCAGGAAAAAGACGGTAAAAATTGTAATAATTGTGACAGCTCTGTTAAATTTTATATTATAATTTTTAATACATTATGTTTATCGTCTACTTTTTTTCAAAATTTCTTTTCTATTTGGATTTTGTCTGCATTTTTAGTTATTTTCTGTTATTTTTTAGAAAATTTCTCCTGTTTAATTTTTCTGGTCAGTTCAAATTTAAACGAAATAATGTTGGGGTTTATTGATTGTGTGAAAGAGATAAAAATAATGATATTATAATAAAATGAAATTAATTTCTATAACAAATAAAAAATCAAGAAAAAAACTGCGTTAAAGTCGGAAAATAACTAGAAATTTGTTTTATCAAAATTAGTAGCCACTCTGTGATTTTCTACTTTATATTAAGTTTTACTATTTCTGATATTTAAAGAGACTGTTCTGAGATTAAAAAAATGAAATTTTATTTGCAGGCTTCGTCCCGAGAGAGCCAATCAAAACGTCCTCGATCAGTAAGGAGTTCTGACGAAGAAGACGTTAATGGACCTAGGAAACAGATAAAAACAAATGGCAGATCAAGTTCGAGATTGACACGTAAGAAAACATCCAATGTCGTATCAAGTTCAACTGAAGAGGAAGTAATTCAAGCTTCCTCCAAGAAATTATCAACATTTAAGCGAAAAATGGAAAGTACCGAGTCACGAACTTCCAAGAGGAGTCGTTCACAAATGAGTGCTGAACCTGAAGCGAAAAGGGCAAACATAATCAATGAAACAATCGAGAATCCTAGTCCAGATGAAACAATCGAGCCTTCCATGTACGAAGACGCGATTGGTAAAGCTGTTCCTATAATGAATTCAACCATGAAGCCAACATCAATCGGTAATCAAACTCGCGTCATTTCTCAAACTCCTTTTGGAAATTTAACCCGTATCGTTGATACCGCGACAAATGACACACCCGTCAACAACTTTAACGAACCTCTCAAAAGAATGATGAATGTAACAGTTGTGCTTGAAAATATGGCCAAGGTCAACGAAACAGTCACAATCTCAAAGCCATCCAAAGGATCTTATTCGAATACCAGTGTTGTCGCCGGTTCTGTGAACATTAAAACTTCACAACTCGACCAAGATTCTCCTTTTGCTATTCCTGGTCAAGTTCCAAAAGTTCTTTCAAGCAAATCGAAGATTGCCGTGCAACTGGATGCCCTGATCACCGACGATGAATCGTCTCCTGAACGAAAAATCACGAAACAGAAAAAATTGCAAAAGAAAATCACGTCAGATAAAATTAAAGTGGAGGAAAGTAAACCGAAGAGGGTTACCAGGTCGAGTCTGATGAGTGAAGATGAGGTAGATTTGACTCCAGAAAGGAAAGTTCTTGGAGAAGTGAACAGGGACAAGGGGAAGAAGGGATTGAAGAAAAATACACTGTTCAGTCCTTATGCCAAGGAATCAGTTAAAAAGAAAATTGAGGCTTTTGAACAGGCTGTATTGTCTGGTCCGCCTGCTGAAGCTGAGACGGGAATGCGGCTCACGAGAACAAAAACTCGTGCTCTCGCTGCTGCAAATGATAGTGACAGGGCGTCTAATGCTTCCTCGATTGCACAGAAATTGGCCCGCAAATCTCTAGCGAAAGCTAAACAAATTTCGAGAGCGAAAGATGCCAAAATTCCAGAAGATTGTAAAGAGGTAAGGCACTTTATTTTTGGTTATTTAAACATGTACAAAAAGTTCATCCGCATGGATGAAATTTAAAAAAAAAATATTCAACTTTTGCTGACGCAATTTCTTTTAAAATACTTAAAAAATATGTTTTAGGCAAAAAATATTATTTCACCCCTGATGTGGAATTATTATTTTCATTATTAAAGTAGAAAAACACAAAGGAGTTCTAGAATCTTTTTTTACTCCACAGCAGGGATCACAGCTTGTCCCCTATTCACCTTTTTTCCCCTATTTTAAAATTTTGCACCTATTTCCCCTATTTTAAAGAATTGTCCCCTATTTCCCCTTTTTCTAATTTTCAGTATTAAAGTTTATAGTTAATGCCAAAATCGATAGAAAATCCCCATTAAAAATACATACTGAAAAATAAGCTTTTAAAAAAAATTCCCAACTTTTTTAATTTATAAGCTAAAAATATTTTATGTCATAAATTTCTTCATTTTTAGCCATTTTTTAAGATATGATGTTTAAAGAAATTAAATTTTCAAAATGTCGTATGTTACAAAAAATATGTAGAAATAATACATTACAATATGTGCAATCTTTTATCACATAAATATTCAAGGAAATTCAACAAAATTTCAAAATTTTGGATATACATTCAAAATTGTGACTTTCCATATTTTCGAATTAATCATCTTGAATCACGCTTGCCGAGGATTTTCAAGGCCTCCCAAATGACAAATCTTGTGTAAAAAATTCAGTTTTCAAAAAAATTACATTACATCATCAATTTTTTAAATATACAGTCTACAAGTATTTAATTTCTGCATCTCTTTTCAATTATCTTTTTCATTTTTAAAGTACTTTTGTCAATTATCAAGTATTTCTAAGATTTTGAATTTCATTTTTTCGAATATCAATTATTCTCTTCAGGCTTTAAATTCTTGTCAGGAATATTTAAATTTATTACACAAGTTTTCATTTATTTTTGTCGTTTTTAAATTATTTTCTTAAAATTTCAATTATATTCTAAAATCTATAAATTATTGTCAAGAATATTTAAATTTTCTACACAAGTTTCAATTTACTTTTGTCATTTTTTAATTATTCGTTTAAAAATTTTAATTACTTTTGGCATATTTCTTAGTACTTTCGTTAATTTCAAATTATTTTCTTCATATTTCTATTATTTTTGTCATTTTAGAATTATTTTATAAAAATTCCAATTGTTATATTCAATTTTTTTTGTCATGAATTTTTAAAATTTACACCAGTTTTAATTTATTTTCTTCAAATTTTAAAAATTGTCTTCATTCTTTTTATTATTGTCACGAATTTATTAATTTTTTTACAACTTTTTCAATTATTTTCAACACATTTCAATCATTTTCTAGAAACTTTAATTACTTTCTTCGTATTTAAATTTTTTGACATTTTTTAATTAGTCTATTAAATTACAATTATTTTCTTTAAACTTCAATTACTTTCTTCAAATTTAAATTATTTTCTTCAAACTTTAAATTATGGACATAAATTTGTTAATTTATTACACCAATTTTCATTTATTTTTGTAACATTTCAAATATTTTCTTAAAATTTCAATTACGTTTTTAATCTTTATTTTATTGGCAGAAATATTTAAATTTTCGACACAAATTTTTAATTTAGTTTTGGTCATTTTTTAATTATTTTCTTCAAATTTAAATTACTTTTGTTATTATTCAATTATTTTTGTCGTTTTCCAAATATTTTCTTCATATTTTTATTATTTTTGACGTTTTAAAATTTAAATAAATTAATTATTGAATATGTATTATTTATTTAATTTATTAAATTAATTAATTAAAGTTAAATCTTTTTCATTTTAGTAATTGTACAAAATAACATTTTCAATTTTTGCAAAAACTGCACAAAATAACGTTTTACCTAACTTGTACAATATAATAATCTTGAAAAAAAACTTTGTGGCAAAATCATACTGACTCCATATTCTAAAAGTTTAGATTTTTTCGGTTTTTCTGATGAAAACTATAATTTATTTATAACTTTAAAAATCATCTTCAAATTAAGAATTTTTAATTTTGAAGGTATAATTTGTAATATTTCTAGAATGAGTATAAAAAAAGGCTTAAGATTAAATGAATGTAAAATTGAAATAATTATATATTTTTAAGAAAGGTTCGATTCTAGAAACTTAAAGCATTTCCTAGACAAAATATGTTGAAAATTATATTTGTATTGAAACCATAATTATGCATAATTAATTTATGTATTGTAAATTTACAGCTAATAATTATATAAATTATTTATAGTAAAATAAAAATAGATAACATAAATAAGATAGATAAATAGATTAAGATTCGAGAACGTATTTTTTGAGTTTTTTCACTTTGATGTTAAAAATTTGGATTTTTTAACATTTTTAATTTTTTAACAATTAAGGATCTCCGAAATTTAAGACACAATTTTTTTTCTTTTCCTGGTAAAAAAGATCATTTTCCCTGTATAGTAGAAAAAGATTCGAGAACATCTTCTTTGAGTTTTTTCACTTTGATATTAAAAATATGGATTTTTTGATTCTACCAAAAAAATGAGAGGGTCTCCGAAAGTTGGGACCCATTTTCTTTCATTTTCCAGGTGAAAAGAAACATTTTTCTTGTTTAGTGGAAAAAATATTTCAGATATTTCCAACTATTTCTAATTTTCAAACTTTATCATTAATTTTTTCCTTCTTTGAAAAATGTTTTTTTGAGTTAGAAATTTTCTTTAATTTTCATTTTTTTATTCAAATTATTTTAGTTTATTTTACACAATTTTTTGTTTAAGGGTTTAGTATGGGTTATTGCTCATATTTTTAAGAATTTATTTTTCATATTTAAATATATTTTTATAACCCAGTCTTTTAAAAATGTTAAAAAATATTTTTTATTTTTATATTTTTGATTGTTTATTGCTGAAAAATATCTGCTTTAAGTTAACCCTCAATTTTACTGACCGACACGATTTAAAAATAACTATTGGACCGATTGAGCTCAAATTTAAAGGGATTCTTCTATGCATGTGCCGCTTTGGTATGAACTACGGATATAAAAATCTACTAATATTTAATATACTTTTTAAAAAATTTAAGTTGTAAAAAAAGGATTAAAAATTTTAAACATCCGTCATTTTGTTTTTTTTTTATTAGAGGTGAAAGCTCGTAGTTCAGATGATAACAATAAATCTAAATTTTTAGAAACTACTGTATTTTTTAATAAATTGCGGATAATCCAAGCTCCAAATATCGTGTCGGACAGTAAAATTTAGGGTTAAATTCAAGCAGATATTTCACTGAAATGAACAATCAAAAATAAAAAATATTTTTTTATTCTTTTAAATTATAAAACATTATAAAACTATATTTTAATATAAAAAATAAATTCTTGACAATATGTGCAATAGCTTTACTGACCCCTTAAACATTAAGGAAATTTATTTATTTACATGTTTACGGGCTTGAGGCCCTTTGGTACAAAAGTACTTAAAAAATTTAATTATTTTATTTTCATGCTTTGGTGAGAAATACAATTTTTTCTTGAATTTTATGATTTTTTTAGATTCACTCATTTTTTGTAAATTTATTTCATTTTCTTCACATTTTGTATATTTTCCGCAAAATTTGAGAATCTATTTTAATCTTAAATAAATTTCTACATTTTCTAGAGTTTTAAAGAAACTTTTATTATTATTAGGATTGATTTAAAAATTTCTAATGGTTTAAACTTTTTATCATTTCTTAAAAAGTTTTCATATGTGATTTTTATTTTGTTATCTTTAGGATAATTTTTTAACCTTTTTGATTTTTAAATATTGCTTAAGTATTTTTTTAATTTTTCACAATTTGATTGATTTCTTTTAAAAGTTGCCTTATTTTTCTAGTGATTTTTTCATTCTTTTAGAATTTTTAAAACTATTCAGTTTTTCTAGTATCTCAATTTTTATATCTTTTTAAATGCTTTTATTCTTAAGTAAATTTTATTTTGTTAATACCTAAACTTTCTCATTATTTTTTTATTTTTTAGAAAGTTCTTCCTTTTCTCTAAATTCTATTATTAAGTTTTTTAATTTTCTTTTGTTCTTTTGTTTTCTTTTTCATTTTGTTTTTTTCTCTGTTAATTTTCTAAATAATTTCTTATCATATTTTTTCGTTCTCTCATTTTTTTTGTAGATTATTCCCTATTTTCTTATTTTTACAATCATAATAATTTTTTATACTTTTTGTAATTTCATAATTTCTGTAATAATTCGCTAAATTATTTTAAAATTTTACCATTTTTCACTTGTTTTAGTTTTTCTTATTCCTTTGAGGTTTTCTTTATTTTCCTTACTTTTTCGTTAATTTTTTTCATAATAATTATAATAATCCTTAGTATTTTTTTTTAATCGATCAATAATTTATAAAATACGAAATGTTTTAATTCCTTGATGACATTTTTTTTAGAATCTTGCAATACCGGTGCAGAAAATCCCGACGAATGAGAAGTTGGTGCAAAAACAGCAACAGAGAACTACACCAAATTCAAAGAGTCGACTTCAAATGCCCAGTTCTGTTAGTCGAGGACTGACAACTCCATCAAATGCCCAATCTCTTTCTGTAAGTTTCAAAATAATAGTCTTTGAATCAACATAAATTAAAATATTTCATTATTTATTGAATCTATTTTATCTATTTAAATCTGCTTAGGACTATTTTAACAGTTCTTTTTATTTTATTTATCTTTTAGCATTCAAAACCAATGACAGGCTCGCGAACAAATATTGTGACCAATGTGGAATCGTTTATTCAAACGAAAGGGTCCGCGCAGAAGCCAAGTTCTAGTGATAAATTGATGGAAGATAGAAAGCGCAAGCAGCAGGAAGAAGACGTCAAAAAGAAGCGAGAAGAATTATTGAAAACTCAAATGGAAGAAAAAAGAAGGTAATTAATTATTTATTGAACAAATTACTGTGTATATTTGATCATTTCTTTTCATTTAATCAATTTTTTTATTCTTATTTTTTAAAATAAAAAATTGAATGGTTTTTGTATATTTACTAGTAATTGTTATAGTCTTTCAAAAGCAGAAAATCTATTTCTTTTAATATTTCTGTCTCATTTTCTCAGTGTTTACAATTTTCCTTTCCTTTTTATTTCAATAGAAAGCGAGAAGAGAAAGAACGCAAGAATCGTCTTGCAAGAGAAGCCAAAGAGAAATTGGAGTTGGAAAAAAGAATGAAATTAGAAAAAGAGAAAGAAGATAAAGCAAAATTGGCGTTCCAAATGCAAGAAAAGCATCGAGAAGAAACTGAGAAAAAGCGACTGGCACTCTATCAACGTGCTCAGGTTTGAAATAAATTTTATTAATCAAATTTAATTTAATTTTCATATTTTTTCTTTTGATTTACTTAAATTTACAATTTTTATTATTTATTTTATGTATAAAAAAAAATTGTATTTTTAGGAAAAAGAGGAAAGGCGGAAACAAGAAGAAGAACACCGAATGCAAAGATTACGAGAACAAGAAGAAATGGAAAGACAGTTGGCCGAACAAAAACGTCGAGAACAAGAAGTCGAGAAGCGGAGATTATTAGAATTAAAAGCACAACAACAAGCAGCTATTGAATCTTTGAAACTTAAGAATCAAATGTTAGCAGCTCAATCAAAGGTATATTATTTATTTATTGTTTTTAGGTATTTCATTCTGTTTTTAATCAATTATTTTTTCAAATTAATTAATATAATTGTCAATGTTTCAGAAACAAGCAATGGCACAAAATAAACTTCCACCAAATAGCTATAAAATCGACAGCGAACCAGATAGTGATTCTGAGGATGAGACGAGGCCAAAGCACGAAATTCCAACTTGGGCTAAAAGTAAGAAACCTTTTACAGATACACAAATATTAATTATTCAAAATTGTAATTTTAGTTTGACGAAAATTTCTAATCGATGTCGAATAAATAGTGTCTTTTTTTCGTGTACTAGAGTTTATAGTTCTTTTTTTTAACAATAATTTTAAATGGATCGACTTATCGTTTAATCTACTTTTAAATTATTATCTTTTTACAAGATCAAAGATAAATTCGGTAAAATTGATTTGAACAGAGTTATTATTATTTTGTACAAATTTAGATACAGTAAGTTTAAAATTGGTTAGTAAAATTCTAAATACTTACAGGAACTGTCGATATAAATTTATGTTGAATGAATATTAAGTTAAATAACATTCGTGGCTAATAATTAAAAACTTATTTATTAATAATTTTGACAAGAAGTAGTAAAATAAAAATCAATCGAAATAATAATTCGATCCAATGAGCATTATGAAATTTAAATATTATTTCTAAGAAAATTAAATCATTTCTGTAAATAAACATTCGAATCATTCGATTGAATAAAAATGAGAATTAAAAAAAATAGGGGGCTTAAAAATTGAAATTTGAGAGAAAACTAATTTAAGTTTTTTAAATATCAAAATTCAAATGTGAACAGAATCTAGTTTCAATTATAAAGAAATTTTAAAAAATTTTAAAAAAATACAATTAAAATTGAATTAGAGGTTTTTTTAAATTGATTAAAAATTCATAAACAAATAGAATCGAAACTAATAATCATCAATTTTTAATTTTAAAAAATCATTTTAAAATACCAACGTAAAAATTGAAAAGAAAATCTAATTTTAATCTAATTTTTTAAAACAAATCTTAAAGATTTAGAAAGCCAACTTTCAATTAACGAAATGAAATTCGATCGCAACAAAACTAGATTTTAAATAAAATAAAATTTTTTAATAATTTTCTTTTTTAAAAAATCCTGTTCAAGTTTAGAAAGAAACTTAAATCTTTTTTAGAATTGGGTTAAATATTTGAATCTATAAAATTCGGGCTATTAAAAAGAGCTTCAGGGAATATTCAAGCTTTACTTTTTCTCATTAAATTTTTTTTTATATATTGATTTTTACTTTTATCCAATTTTTTTATTTTTACGTAAATTATTTGAGTTTTTATTTTCGTTTTTTCATTGATTTTCTTATTCTTTTTTCGTTTTTTTTTTTTTTTTTTGTAATTTTTTTCATTTCTGGGTTTTATGTTTTTCTTCTTTTACCTTATTATATATTATTTAAATTTAATTGTTTCTTTTAAATTCTCGAAATTTCTATTTAACAAACATTGTATCAAACGGAAAATGATTATCAAATTTTGCCAGGGCTGTAATTGATTTAAATCATTTAAATCATCTTTTGCTTTTGAAATTTTTTTGGTATTTTATTTTATTTTTTTTTGTATTTTAAGATTTTCTTTAATTTTCTTCTTTTTATACAAATTATGCAATATTATTTTACACAATTTTGTTAGTATAACATTCACTAAACTTTTTTTTCGTTGATTTTCCTAATTATTTCCATATTTTTAAAAATAAATACGCTCATTTTTTTATAAATTTATTTAATTTTCCTCAATTTTTTTATTTTTAAATTTCTTTTCTCAAGTTTTTATTCATCTTCATATACATTTTTTGTTTTTATTTTTATTAAATCTAATTTTTTAGTAGATTTTTACAAAATTTTTATTTTTTGTCCTATTAACATTTTTTACAGTTTGTTAGATTGAGGATAAAACATTTCTCCATTTTCTTCCTATTTATTTAACTTTCTTGATGCTTCACAATTTTTTTAGGACATCCTTGCATTTTAATTAATTCTTCAATTTTTGGCATAAAATACAGGGTGTCTACTAACCGGGAAAACCGGGAAATAACCAGGAATTTAAATTGACCGGGAATTAACCGGGAATTTTCCGTCAAACCGGGAATTTTTTTTCTGGGATAATAAATTCATTTCAATTTTCAATTATTTTCTTCAATTTTCAATTATTTTCTACAATTCTCAATTATTTTCTTCCATTTGGAATTATTTTCATTAATTTAAAATTATTTCTTCATTTCTCAATTATTTTCTTCGATTTTCTACTATTTTCTTCAATTGCCAATTATTTTCTTCAATTTTTTTATTTTTTTTATTTTTATTTTAATCAGTACACGGGTTTACAAAATACACCCTTTATAATTATAAAAAAGTCTTAAAACTAAATTGAAGAAAGATAGTGTGAACCTAAGATAAAAAAAAAAGAAAAAAATATTCAATTATTTTCATCAATTTCTAATTAATTTATTTAATTCTGAAATATTTTCTACGATTTTCAATTATTTTAATCAATTTTTAATTATTTTCTTCAACTATAAATTTTTTTTTTTTTGAATTGCCAATTATTTGATTCAATTTTCAATTATTTTCTTCAATTTTTAATTATTTTCATCAATTTTTAATTATTTTCTTCAGATCTCAACTATTTCCTTCAATTTTTAATTATTTTCATCAATTTTTAATTATTTTCTTCAGATCTCAACTATTTTCTTCAATTTTTAATTATTTAATTTAATATTCAATAATTCTCGACTTTTTTAAACTATTTTTTTCAATTATCATTTATTTATTTCCCATCTCAATAACTCCTCCATTTTTATTTTCTACAATCTTTAATTAATTTCTTCATATTACAATAATTTTATTGTTTTTTTTTTTCAAATTCTATAATTCCCGGGTTGTTCAATTTTTTATTTTTGTTTTCAATTATCACTTATTTTCTTCTACTTTTAATCCCATTGTTCAATTCTTGAATTATTTTCTTTAATTCTCAATTATAATTTTCGACATTCAATTCCATTCTTTAATTTTCAATTTTTTTTTAATATTCAATAACTCTAGGCTTTTTACAATGATTTTTTTTTAAATTCTCAATTATTTTCTTCAAATTCCAATTTTTTTCTTAAATTTCAATTTTTTTCTTCAATTTCCAATTATTTTTTCATATTTCTTTCAGTTTCTCAATTTCTTTCAATTTTCAATTTCTTTTCAATTTTCTTCAATATTTCACAATTCTCAGCTTTTTTAAATTATGTTTTTCTTTCAATTTTTATTTAAATTGAGAATTTTTAAATTATTTTCATCAATTTGCAATTATTTCTGTTGATTTCTAAATTTTTCTGCTGTTTTCAAATATTGTATTTAATTTTTAAGTACCTTCTTCAATTTTTAATTATTTTCTTCAATTTTCAATTATTTTCTTTAATTTTTAATTATTTTGTTCAATTTTCAATTGTTTGTTTCAATATTCAGTAATCTCGACTTTTTTTAATTATTTTTTTTTCAATTATCAGTTATTTATTTTATGTTTCAAAACCTCCTTTAATTTTCAATAATTTTCTTTTATTTTCAATTTAATTGTTCAATTATTTTTTTCAATTCTCAATTAATTTCTTTAAATAACAATTCTATTCTTCAATTTTTAATGTTTTCTTCAATATTAAATAATTCCTGTCATTTTCCATTTTTTTTAATTATAAATTATTTTCTTCTTTTTTCAATCCAATTGTTCAGTAATTTTCTTTAATTCTCAATTATTGTATTCGAATTTCAATTTTATTTCTCAATTTACAATTGTTTTTTTTAATATTCAATAATTCTGTGTTTTACTGATTTCAATTTGATTATTTAATTTTCAATTTATTTCTTCAATTTTGAATTATTAACTTAAACTTTAAATTATTTTTTTTTTTGATTTTCTATCTAGTTGACCAATTTTTAATTATATTCTTTAAATTTAATTACCATTTTTCAATTTTTTTAATTATTGTTTAATTGTAGATTAATATTTTTTTTTTTTAATTTTGTTTCTAATTGTCAAATATCTTTGTCATTGTTCAATTATTTCTTTCTATTATTAATTATTTCTTTTCATTAGTAATTGTTTCTTTTAATTCTTAATTATTATTTTTTGTAAAGTTTAATATTTAATTCTTAATTCTCAATTATTTTCTTTGAATTTCAATTATTTTCTTCAATTATCAACTGTTTTATTTAATTTTTGTAACCATTTGTAGGTCTATTTATACTTAAAATAAATTTTAAGCTAACAAGAGAAAAAACCGGGAAAAATAGGAACAAAAACCGGGAAATGACCGGGAATTTTGTGGGACGAAATTAGTAGACACCCTGAAAATATTTCATAAAAATTTTTTTCTTTTAAAATTTTCCAAAATTGTATTCATTCTTTTTTTCTTCAATTTGTAAAGTAATTCTCTTTTTTTTCTATTTTTAAAAATTTATTGTTTTCTTTGAAATAATACAATTTAACGTTTTTTAATTATCTTCTTATTTATTTTTTTCGTTGCTTTTACCTAATTTTCTTCATTTTACAATCATATGAATTTGAAGATATTTTTTTGAAATTTTCTTTTTTATTCGACATAATTCATTTGATTTTGATTAATTATTTCTTCTTAAATGTTCTGAGTTTAAAAAATAAATTACTTACAAATAAACAGTTGGAAATTTTATACCTACTGATTATCTTTCAAAAAAAGTCATTTTTTGATTTAAAAAAAAAATCATTTTATGGTTTAAAAAAGCTGGCTTTCGAGATTAAACTTGCTAATTTAATTTATTTAACTTATCTAATAATTTACTAAATGTACTAAAGTGAAATTAAAAATTTTAATTTTAATATATTTTCTGAATATATTTTTTAAATACAAGTTTTTAATAATTAATTTAATTTTTTTATAGATAATTATCGACAAAAACACTTGGCAATGCAAGAAAATGTTCCAATGGAGTTGGTAATGCGATTCTTTGATGTTAAGAAATGCACACCAGATTTATCAGAATTATTCCATGGAATCGACAAAAGCAGATTAAAACGTACATCCAGTGCAATTTGGAAAACACCACCTCGATTTTCCATGATGGATGCAATAAATTAAAATCTCAAATTAACAAATAAAATTAAATTAAAATTCCCAATCTAAGGATTTTGAAAAAGGCCTAAAATATTTTTATCCAAGGTGGCAGAGTATGGAAAGTTTTAAAGTTTGTCTGTCATTTTGCAATTGATATTTTAAGTTTTCAGTCACTTTAATGTTTTCTCGATATTGATAAGCATTTTTAGCTCATTGTATCAAAGTCGCTTCGAAATTTGCTACACTTTTTTATTTTTTTAAAGCGACTTTTTAGGAGAGATTTTTTTTTTTTTAAGTGAATGCTTAATTTTGTTTTTATCAGTTGATCTTTTGTTAAATTTAATATATATTGATAAAATCGAATAAAAGTAAGAAAACCTGTTATTAGTGAGGATGAGGAAAAATGGAGGGTTGATAAATGGAAGCGTAGGAAATTTCAAGACGACAAAACTTCACACTTTTTACACTTTTTATTAATCGAAACAATGTATAGGCACATTTGTCTCTTAATAAACATTTATTGTTTTATATAATTGATTTGCGACTCTATTATATTAATTCAGAAATGAATTTAGAGAACTTGAAGAAATTATTTATGTAGTTTTAGAAGTACATTTTTGTGATCTGTGGAAATAGAGATTTCGTAGAAATGCATTTTAATTTGTTTCTAAATATTTATTTTTTTAACATTTTTTATTTTATTTAAAGTAGTTCTGGTATTTTGGAATTTAGAGATTTTCCAGTGTTTTACAGAATAAAGAAAAATACGGATTTGCATGATTTTTAATATATAAAGAAAAGTGATCGTATTTCCACAGGTTGCAACTAATCTGTCTTCAAATAATCAAGATCTAAAGATTTGGAACAAACATTTATTCTTTGAAGATGGAATTATTGTACTTTCGTTTAATTACAAGAATATTTTTAATTTAAGCTACTTTTAGACTTATATATATATATGTCCTGTAGATCTGTTGATTATCAAAGCTTGACTCGTGTAAGTGGATCGACTCAAAATTGGTTATTTTTTCGAAAATTTAGACCAATGAAGTTAAAACCTTCTTCACCCATAAATTCTTTCATTAAGAATTTAATTTTTAAACTTGAGACACTTCGTAAAATCTTCAATGTGCACATTTGCAGAATCTTTAAAAGATCTTCGTATTTGTTTTGAAATTAATTCTGAAACGCGATTCAGAGCAAAAGATGTTTTAAAGAAAATTTTGAAAACTTTTTAAACACTGAAATGTTCAAGTAAAATGACAATGTTTAATAAAAATCGTTTAAATAATGCTCGAATGTTAATTAATTAATCTTAATTAGTAGACGAAAATATTCGGTATAATACAAATCTAGTGTTTAAAAATTTTAAAAATTGAAATATATCGTCGTGTGAACAGAATATTTTAATTATAATAGTTCAATTCTAATTTTAATTATATATAATAATATAGTTAAATTAAAATATATCTAGGTTTTTGAATTTTGCAAAAAGTAATAAACCTGGAGTGAATTTTATTACAATGAAATTTATTGAATTTTGCTGCCAGGAAGAAAAATATTTCCAGGAAATATGTATGTTGATCAAATGTCAAACTCTAGATTTATTTTAATTTTCATTAAATTAGAAGAAAAAAATATTACTGCGACTATTTTTTATGTTTGCATATTTACAGAAAAAACATGATAATACCCAAGTGCTTGAAAAATTGTAAATTAAATTTGAAAATAAAGTGCCATTGGTTTAGAACAAAATTAAAAAATCTGTCTACGTGAAATTATGAAATTTGATTATTTGGATAAAAATTGTAATTTTAGAAAAACTGTCGAGATTTTTCTATTATAAACATTATTTTAAATTTTGTTGAAAGAAAAATAGTAAAAGAAAATTAGTTTTGCAAAAATTACTTGAAAATAAATAAACTGAATTTAAATAATAGTTATGTTATTTAATAAAAAAAACAATTTTTTTTCTGTTTATATCGATCTGACATAATTAATTTCTCAGCGAGGAAAATAATCAATAAAATTGTCCGTCCACGTAGGTAAACGGTAACAGGTGTATATTCTGACACACCTGTCTTTTAACTTGAAGTAATTTTTCGTTTCCTGGTTAATGAAAACATTAAATAAAAATAAAAAATGTCCAGAAAATTCATGGAAGCGCTTGTGTTATTCAGACGCAGAAAATTTGAAGAAAGTGCCGCTCTATGTACGGAAATTTTAAAAGAAACTCCTCTTGACAAGGTAAACAATTTATTATTTTATTTTTCAATTCAAGATGTTGATCCATGTTCTCTTGTGAGTTTCGATTTTGACTCAAATATTATTTATTTAGAACTGTATATTTAATTAACAATATTTTTTATTTCTGTTTAATTAGTTTTATTAAAAATTTTCCTATTTTATGACTATTATTTAGAAAAATAATTACTAACAGCTTTATAAAATATGTAATTTTTTTAGGCCACTTGGGTTTTGAAAATGCGGGCACTAACTTTATTAGTTTATGTGGATGATATTGAAGCCGAGGAAGAGGGAATTGCAGATTCAGTTTTAGATAATCCTGCAGTTGCTACGGCTCCAAGACCAGGAACCTCTTTGAGAAATCCTGGAACAGCGATTCCTGGACAAGCTTTTCGGCCAAGAACTCAGACTGGTTTGTTTATAAAAATATTTAATATATTATTTATGATTTGTAGTTATGTTTTTTGGAAATTAAAACTATAAGTTTTATGTATTATTTTTTTTAAGCAAACTTAATTTTTTCAAATATCAATAATTATTTTATGGGAAGGCACCGGTGAATTTTTAATCCAAATTTATGCACAGCGATGCCAATATTTTTCTAGCTTAGTTTAATTCAAAAATGTTGCTAGGAAAAAATTTGGGACCGCTAAAAATCGCGATTTATATAATGTTGGAATTTCACAAAAGCCTCCCCTTAAAATTATGTTCTTCAATCTTTAAGTTTTGAAGTTTTGAATGATAATTTTCTTCAAATTTCAATCATTTTTTTCATTCTTTTTATTATTGTCATGAATTTATTAACTTTTTACACCTTTTTCAATTATTTTCTTCAAACTTTAATTACTTTCTTCACAATCAAATTTTTTTGCCATTCTTGCATTATTTTCTTTAAATTTAAATTATTTTCTTCAATCTTTAATTAATTACTTCAACTTTCAATTATTTTCCTCAAACTTCGAAAATTTTTTTCAATTATTGTCTATAAATTTTTAACTTTTACACCAGTTTTCAATTATTAATGTCATTATTCAATTAGTTCCCAAACATTTCATTTGTTTTGTCAATTTTTCAAGTATTATTGTCTTCAAATTTTTAATTTTTTACACTAGTTATCAATTGTTCTTGTCATTTCTCAATTATTGTTTTCAAATTACAATTATTTTTGTCGTTATTAAAATATTTTTGACATTTTTGAATTATTTTCTTTAAATCTCATTTTATTCAATCTTTTTATTTTTGTAATTTTTCAACTATTTTCTACATATGTAAATTTCTTTTTTACTTTTGTTAATTATTTTCATAAAATTACTTTTATTATTTTTTTAATTTTTCAACTATTCACTAAAGAGTTTAATTTTTACACAATCTTTTAATTATTAATGTGAGTATTCAATTAGTTTCTTCACATTTTAATTATTATGACGATATCTCAACTATTGTACTCAAATTTTAAATTTTTTACACCAGTTTTAAATTCATTTATTTCAAACTTTAATTATTTTTGCCATTCTTCAATTATTTATTTGTAATTTCCATTATTTTTTAAACTTTTCAGTTATTTGCGTAAAATTTCAATTTTTTAGTTTCAACTTTTCAATTTTTGTCTTCATTTTTCGATTTTTAACCAATTTTTCAATTAGTTTTGCCGTTTTACAATTATTTTCTTAAAATTTTTAATTATGTTCTTCAATTTTTAAATTATTGCCAGGAATATTTAAATTTTCTACATAAATTCCAATTTACTTTTGTTATTTTTCAATTATTTTCATTATATTTATATTATTCTTGACATTTTAGAATTATTTTCTACAAAAATTTCAACTATTTTATTCGATTCTTTTTTATTGTCAGAAATTTTCAAATTTTTACATTAGTTTTAAAATATTTTCTTCAAATTTAAATAATTTTCTTCGTTGTTTTTATTATTGTCACAAATTTATTAATATTTTACAACCTATTTAATTATTTTTTACAAATTTCAGTTATTATTATTATTTATTACACCAGTTATTGAATTATTTCTTCAAATTTTAATCATTTTTTTCATTCTTTTTATTACTGTCATAAATGTATTAATTTTTTACATCCTGTAGTATAATATTCTACAAATTTTAATTATTTTCTTCTAACATTATTTCCTTTCTAAATATTTAAATTTTCTTTCCTATTGCTAAATTATTCTCTTCAAATTTAATTACGTTCTTCAATCTTTAAATTATTGACTGGAATATTTTAATTTTCTACACAAGTTTAAATTTACTTTTGTTAATTTTAAATAATTTTCTTCAAATTTCAATTACTTTTGTCATTATTCAAGTATTTTTGTCATTTTCAAATTATTTTCTTCATAGTTCTATTAATTTTGCCATTTTAGAATTATTTTCTACAAATATCATTTATTTTATTCAAATTTTTTACTGTCATAAATTTTTAAATTTCTTACACCAGTATTCAATTATTTTCTCCATACTTAAATTACTATTTTCAAATTCAAATTTTTTTGCCATTCATGAATTATTCACTTCAAATTTCAATTATTTTCTTCAATCTTTAATTCATTCTTTTAACTTTCAATTATTTTCCTCAAACTTCTAATATTTTTTTCAATTATTGTCTATAAATTTTTAATTTTTATACGAGTTTTCAATTATTTATGTCATTATTCAATTACTTTCTGAACATTTCAAGTATTATTGTCTTCATATTTTTTATTTTTTACACTAGTTAGCAATTATTTTTCTTCTCAATTATTTTTTTTCAATTTACAATTACTTTTGTTATTCTTCAAATTTTTTTAACATTTTGGAATTATTTTCTTTAAGTGTAATTTTATTTAATTTTTTTTATTATTTTCATGATTTTATTAACTTCTACAACCGTTTTCAGTTATTTAAGTTATTATTCAATTAGTTTATTCACATTTCAATTATATCGTCAATTTTTAAATTATTTTATACAATTTTTCAATTAATATATACTAAATTTTTTATTTTTTACTCCATTTTTTAATTATATTTCTCAATTTTCCCAAAGTCCTTTCAAAATTTCAGCTATTTTTGTCATTTTTAAACTATTTTCTACTTATATAATTTTCTTTTTATCATTTTCAAATTATTTTCTTGTAACTTTTATTATTTTTTTCAACTATTGTCTAAAAAGTTTAATTTTTACACCAGCTTTCAATTATTTATTTCCTTATTCAATTACTTTCTTTGCATTTTAATTCTTTTGTCAATATCTCAATTATTGTACTCAAAATTTAAATTTTTCATACCAGTCTCAAATAATTTTTTTAAATTTAAATTATTTTTATCATTTCCAATTATTTTCTTTTGTAATTTCAATTATTTTTAAACTTTTTAATTATTTCCTTCAAATTTCAGTTATTTTTTTCAAATTTTCAATTTTTGTCTTCATTTTTTGCTTTTTAATCAATTTTTCAATTATTTTTATCATTTTACAATTGTTTTTCAAATTTTAATTTTTTTGACATTTTCGAATTAT
Source organism: Ganaspis brasiliensis (assembly GCA_037103525.1). Taxonomy (NCBI): domain Eukaryota; kingdom Metazoa; phylum Arthropoda; class Insecta; order Hymenoptera; family Figitidae; genus Ganaspis; species Ganaspis brasiliensis. Next base: position 2,986,307 of record JAZKLR010000311.1, read on the forward strand.
TTTCTTCAAATTTGAATGATTTTCCTGAATCCTTTTAATATTGTCACTTTTTAAGTCATTTTTTTTACTATTTTCAATCTGCTAGTCCGCTGACAGCCCTGCTTTAATTTAAAATTAGTTGTATGGATTTTAAAACATTTTCTAGTGACAGATAAATTTAAAAACTATTGTCGCAATAAATATTGTTTGATATGTGGTATAATCATTGTACAAAATGTTTTATAAAAAATATGAGAAATTTTGGGAATATTTTAAGGAAGACCTCTTACTGGAGTCATTCGGCCGGGAACTCAATCCGGAACGGCACAAAATCTTGAACAAGCTTTGAAGACTCCAAGAACTTCAATGTCAGCAAAACCAATTACTGCCAGTTCTGGTTTTAACATTAGGTAAGATGTATTATTATTATTATTATTTTGTTGTTCTTGCATTTATTCAATATAAATATATAAAACATATAGAAAGGTGGAGTTATAAGTCGATTATTTGTGTCTGCAAATCTTGAAATTGAATATATTTTTCTGTTTTTTTAAAATTAATAGTTAAATAAAATCTATAACAATATTGATTTTGTATAAATAATAATAATATGAATAATTAATCAGGCTCGGAACTGCATCCATGTTAAGTGAACCTGGAGGTCCATTTATTCAATTATCCAGACTCAATATCTCGAAACATGCAAGGGATGTAACAGTAGCCAAACCTTTATTCGAATACATTTATTACCACGAACACGATCCCACAATTGTAAGTATTAATTTGTAATTTTTGAATATTTAAGGCTGATCGAGCCTGAGGACAAAAATTCTCATCTCATTTTTATCTTGTAATTTCTTAAATATATAAAAACCGTAATAAATTGTTTAAAGTCAGTTTATGAGAAATAAAAGCGACAAGTGATGCTTTTATACTCTCTTTGTTTTACGAAAGAGTTAAATATTCTTTTATGGAAATTTATGTCAGGAGATTTATGATAGAAATTTAAATAAATTTAAATCGCTTAATTATTTTCTTTAAACTTCTTCAAAAGTTATAAATACCGTTGAAAAATAATAAAGAAAATTAGTTCATTACTCAAGATTTTTCATTAGGATCTCTATCATTAAAAAAAAAATTTTACTGGATGTACTTATTACCTAAGTTAGTAAATTTGTGAATAATTTTTTTTTTAAAGTTTGTTAAGCTACGTTTCTGTACACTTTTCAAAATTTCATAATTTTGCATTTCATTTCTAAAGGTATTTCTATTATAATAGATTTCTTTTACTTCATTTCTTCTATTTTCAAGAATGGAATTTACAAATTATTTTATTTAATGCATTTTATATTTTTATAATATTTACTGAACTGTTTTTTTTTAAAGATTTTCTTAAATATATTTTCTGATTTTTAAAAAATTGGCCCTACATTTACTCAAACAGAAAGAAAATTGCAAATTTTTTTTGGCTTGCATTCATGAAAAGAAAAAACAATCTTGATTCAGTTATTCGCTTTCAATATTTTTTAATGGGACAAATTATTATTAGAAAAGTCGACAAATTTTAATGTTAAGCTGTTTTAAAAATCTTTTTATTTAATTGTACCTAAATTTTTAATTTAAGGTGATAACTTAGCTCGCAGTAATTTAATATTTTCGATTAGTAGTGGACAATACATCCACTAGATGGCGCAACATGTCCTATTCTCACAAGAGAGTTCAGAATTATTTACATTAAAAGCCAACGTGTGAGAGTTGTTCAATCACAGACTTAGCAGGTTTTTTAAAATTTTCCTGTATTTTTAAAAATGCTTTTCTTTTAAAAATAAAATTAGTAAATAAAATAAGTATATGCGCATAAGTGGATAAATCGATTAGATAGGGGCCACATTTAAGCTTAATCTATGTATAAAACTAACATTGTACAAAGTATTGAATTCAATAAAATTTTTAAATCGAAAATTGTTCAATCACTAGCTACTAGTCGATCAGTAACTGATTTAAAATAGCTTATAAGATAGTTTATAAGGTTATCTTTAGTACTAAGAACAATCAAGCATTCTTACTGATTGGATTGGTCAATTTTTGCCTGGTTTAACAACCAGAATTACTGAAATTCAAACAAAATTTTATTTTAGGATCAATTAAAATAGGTAGTCTGAAATTGTTATTTTGTAGCTTTTTTGAAACATTTTTTTGCGAGATGTAAATTTTTTTATTTATTAAGAAGGTTCTCTCCTTTGACATAACCTCAAACTAGAAAATAATTTTTTTATCAAATAAAAATGTTATTAAATTTAATTACACTGAATTTTGAAAGATCTATAAGAAAATATCACTTTTATTGTTTATTAAATACAATATTTAAATATTTCTATAGAGCTGTTTTTGAGAAATACGACTTGTTTATAGGATAAAAATTGTATTTTCATTAAAACAACTTTCTAGTTTGAGGTTATGTCAATGGAGAGAACCTTCTTAATTATTAAATAATAATGATTTTCGTAAACTCCTGAAGTTGGTTACTATTTATATTTATTCATTTTTTTCTGTCCACGTTTTAAAACTTGAAGTGAAGTTGATTAGTTTTTATATTTATTCATCTTTTTCTGTCCACGTTTTAAAACTTGAAGTGAAGTTGGTTAGTTTTTATATTTATTCATCTTTTTCTGTCCATGTTTCAAAATCCAAAGTGAACTTAGTCTCTGCTTTTTTTCATTAATTTTGATTCTCTTTATCAGAAAATTTAAAAATTTTTTTATTTTACAAGGCAAAATATGCAGATGAGGTAGCCTTAATGACGAGATATTGATTATAAGTAACAATAATTTATATATTACACACTTATATGAATTTCAATAATAATAAAGATTAATTTAAAGTGTCGAATAGTCTAATTTATTAGAAATTCAAATGACGTTATTTTATTTTCTTGGGAAAAATTAAAATTAAAAAATTAAATACAGTTTAAATTATTCTGTAACTTTTTTAACCATTTTTGAAGTTTCGAAACTTTCCTCAAGTTTGCTGCAAGTTTGAATACTTCCAGAAAGGTTGCGATTCTGAATTTAATTTTTTCTAATATCAATTATTCTCTTCAGTGTTTAAATTATTATCATGAATATTTAAATTTATTCCACAAGTTTTTGTTTACTTCTGTCATTTTTTAATTATTTTCTCAACATTTCAATTTTTCTTTTCTATCTTTAAATTATTGCCAGGAATATTTAAATTTTCAACATCAGTTTCTATTCTACTTTTGTTTATTAATTTTGAATAATTTTCTTCGGATTTCAATTACTTTTGTCATTATTCAAGTATTTTTGTCATTTTACTATTATTTGCTTCATATTTCTATTATTTTTGCAATTTTAGAATTATTTTCTACAAATTTCAATCATTTTTTTTTAATTATTTTTATTATTGTCATGAGTTTATTAAATTTGTACATTGTTTTTCAATTAATTTCAACAAATTTTAATTTTTTTCTTCAATTGTTTTGTCAATTTTTCAAGTATTGTCTTTAAATTTTTAATTTTATGCACCATTTATCAAATATTTTTTTCAAATTACAATTATTTTCGTTATTGTTCAATTATCTTCTTCTAATTTCAATTATTTTTGAAACTTTTCAATTATTTTATTTAAATTTCAATTGTGTTCTTCAATCTTCAAATTATTGTCTGGAATATCTAAATTTTCTACAAAAGTTAAATTCACTTTCGTTATTTTTCAATTATTTTCTTCAAATTTCAATTACATTTTTGTTATTTTCCAATTATTTTTTTCATATTTTTGTTATTTTATTCCATTTTAGAATTATTTTTTACAAATTGCAATTATTTTATTCCATTTTTTTTATTGTCATGAACTTTTAAATTCCCTACACCTTTTTTTTAATTATTTTCATCATTATTTTTATTATTGTTACGAATTTATTCATTTTTTACACCTTTTTCAATAATTTTCTTCCAACTTTAATTATTTTTTCATATTTGAATTTTTTTGCCATTCTTAAATTATTCTCTTCAAATTTCAATTAATTTCTTCGATTTTCAATTATTTTCTTCAAACTTATAATTTTTTTTTAACTCTACAATTATTGTCTGTAATTTTTTAATTTTTACACCAGTTTTGAATTCTTTATATGAATGTTTCAATTGTTTGGTCAATTTTTCAAGTATTGTCTTTAAATTTTTAATTTTATGCACCATTTATCAAATATTTTTTTCAAATTACAATTATTTTCGTTATTGTTCAATTATCTTCTTCTAATTTCAATTATTTTTGAAACTTTTCAATTATTTTATTTAAATTTCAATTGTGTTCTTCAATCTTCAAATTATTGTCTGGAATATCTAAATTTTCTACAAAAGTTCAATTCACTTTCGTTACTTTTCAATCATTTTTTTCAAACTTCATTTACTTTTATCAATAATCAATTATTTTTGTCATTTTCCAATTATTTTTGCCACTTTAGAATTATTTTTTACAAATTGCAATTGTTTTATTGAATTTTGTTTGTCATGAATTTTTAAATTTCTTACACCGGTTTTCAATTATTTTCATCATTATTTTTATTATTCTTACGAATTTATTTCTTTTTTACACCTTTTAAAATTATTTTCTTCAAACTTTAATTATTCTTTTCAAATTTCAATTATTGTCTTCAAACTTTAATATTTTTTTTAACTTTACAATTATTGTCTATGATTTTTTAATTTTTACACCAGTTTTAAATTATTTATTTCAATATTTCAATTGTTTTGTCAAGTTTTCAAGTATTTTCTTCAAATTTTAAATTTTTTTAAAATTATCAATTATTTTTTCAAGTTTTAATTATTTTTGTCAATATTCAAATATTTTTGACAATTTGGAATTATTTTCTTAAAATGTCATCTTCTTCAATCTTTTTATTATTTATTAACTTTTGAAGATCAGTTTTCAATTATTTATGTCATTACTCAAGTAGTTTCTTCACATTTTAATTATATCGTTAATTTTTCAATTATTTTATACAATTTTTAAATTAATGTATTAAAATTTTTATTCTTTTAGTTTATTTTTGAATATATTTCTCATTTTTCATTAATTTTTTTTTAAATTTCAGTTATTTTTGTCATTATTGATTATTCAACTATTTTCTACAGACATACATTTTTTTGATATTTTTCAATTATTTTTTTCAAGTTTCAATTAATTTTATTTTACATCAGAGTTTATAATTGTTTATGTCATTATTCAATTAGTTTCTTTACATTTTACTTATTTCTTCAATATCTCAATTCTTGTGCAAAAGTTTAAATTTTTTACATCAGTCTCAAACTTTTGTTTTAAATTTTAATTATTTTTGTCATTCTTTAATTGTTTTTGAAACTTTTCAATTATTTAATTCAAATTTCAATTATTTCGTTTCAATTTTTGTCATCATTTTTTGATTTTTAATCAATTTTTCAATTAGTTTTGCCATTTCCAACATTTTTTTCAAATTTAATTATTTTTATCATTATTTAACTATTTTATACATATTTCAATTATTTTTGCGATTTTCGAATTGTTTTGTTTTCAACTTTGAATGGCAATTCTTGCTGGCGCCCCCCAATTTAATATCAGTAATATCAAACTCTATATTGCTCATTCACTTTTTTTATTTAAAACTTACTATTTAATCACTTTTTTTATTTAAAAGCTTACTATTTACTAACTTTTTAAAATTAAAAAGTCTTTTTTTCACTATTTTGAATCTACAAGTTCACTGGCAGCCTTGCTTATTGGATAAATATTATTCATCGATTTGTTTTATTTGTTATATTATAGTTTAATGTCTAAAATGTATAGAAAACTAATAGCGCGTTATATTTTGCTACCTATGTTGATCAATCCAATCAGTAAGAATGCTTGATTGTTTTCAGTACTAAAGAGACTAAAGATAACCTTATAAACTATCTTATAAGCTATTTTAAATCAGTTACTGATCGACTAGTAGCTAGTGATTGAACAACTCTCATACGTTGGCTTTTAATATAAATAATTCTGAACTCTCTTGTGAGAATAGGACATGTTGCGCCTTCTAGCGGATGTATTGTCCACTACTCATCGAAAATATTAAATTACTGCGAGCTAAGTTATCACCTTAAATTAAAAATTTAGGTACAATTAAATAAAAAGATTTTTAAAACTGCTCAACCTTAAAATTTGTCGGATTTTCTAGACATAACTTGGCACATTAAGAACTATTGAAAGTGAAGAACTGAAGCAAATTTTTTTTTCTTTTATAAATGCAGAATGCAGGCTTAAAGATGGTCAATTTTCATTCTGTTTAAGTTTTCGTTTTTATAGTAACAAGATTTTTAGTTAATAATAAATAAAATCTAGAAAATCTTGATCACCAATCTAATTTAATTAAAAAATCTTCGACATGTCTGCAGAGAATTTTAAAGTAGAGAAAACTCCTAGTGAGACATTTGATTATTATTGTATAAAGAAGTTTTCTGGAAAGTTTTAATTTGATTTTTTAAAAATCTTGGAAAAAAATCTAGTTTAAAATAAAATCTATCTATAGATTATTAGACATTTTGAAATATTTTTGAACTTATTTTGCAGGTAATTTTTTATCCTAACCGAATAATTTTTATCCATTATTATGAAACTTTATTCTTAAAGTCAGTCAATTCAAGGGGAAAAAAAAATAAAACTTTACATTAATTAAAAATTAACGTTTTTTAAAATTACCAATTACGATTTTTTTTTAAAATATCTTGTATGTGTGTACTGCTAAATACGAAATAAATAAATTTGTCATAACTGTTTAAAATTAAGTTTGAGAATATCATTTTCCAAAATAAGGAAATAATATTTCTCTGAAAAATTCTAAATTAATTTGAAGGTGTTTCAATGTCTCAAGATATGTGTAGTTTATGATTTTAACCTATTTTAAAATAAAAACAGGCTCTTGATTTAGCAGTTCAAGCGAACAGTTTTAAACAATCAAAAGACTGGTTTTGGAAAGTGGCTATGGGAAAATGTTACTATATTCTCGGACTGACTCGAGACGCTGAACAACAATTTCGATCAGCATTGAAAGATTTCAAACACATCGAAACTTTTCTTCGACTGATTAGAGTCTACATTAGACTCGATCAACCACTTGCTGCTCTTGAAACTTGCAAAGCAGGACTCGAATATTTTTCAAGAGACGTAGGTGATATCAATATTTTGAATTGAAAATTGCAAAATTATCCTAAAATTTACACATACACTTTTCTCTTTTGAAAAGGTTTCAATATTAACAGAAATGGCTCGTGTTTATGAAGGCCTAAACAACTCATCAATGTCGATTAAAATTTACAAAACAATCGTTCAAGAGGATGCTTCCGATCCAGAGGCTATTGCCAGTATCGGAATGCATTATTTTTATAATGATCAACCGGAAGTGGCTCTTCGATTTTACAGGTTTTTAAATAGCATATGAATCATTAAAGAATAGAAATAAATTTTTTAAAAAAAAATTTTTTACTGATAAGGAATTGTACAGGTTAATATTTTTTTGGGGTATTTCTGTATATTCTTGTATAAAATTAATTTCAATTATTTACAATTTTTAGGCGTCTTCTTCAAATGGGAATTTACAATTCTGAACTTTTCAACAATATTGCTCTATGCTGCTTCTACTCTCAACAATTTGATCACACGGTTTCTTGTTTCGAAAGAGCCATTAATCTCGCAACTGATGAAACTATTGCCGATGTGTGGTACAACATTTCTCACATAGCAATTGTCAGTAAAAAATTCTTGTATTATAAATAGTAATTGAGTTTTAAACATTTTCAAACTAGTTTCAAACAGTTTTAAACTATTTTGAACTAATACTAAACAGTTTTAAACTACTTTCAAACATTTTCGATTTTCTTAAATTTTCAAGTTGTCTGTTACATTAAAAATTGTATATCTTTTGAATGTAAATTTATTGCTTCCATCATAAAAAAATATATATATTTTTTTTTTTTTTGATGACATAGAAGGAAAACTTTCATGAAGTGAACATAATTGAAATTTGAAGGAAGTAATAATTGAAAAGATTAAAAAATAATTAAAGTTACAAGAAAATAATTGAAAAATGACAAAACTACTCGAAATTTGAAAAAAATAATTTGAGACTGGTGTGAAAAATTAAAATTTTGAGTACAATACTTGAGATATTGACGAAATAATTAAATGTGAAGAAAGTAATTGAATAAGGAAATAAATAATTGAAAGATTGAAAAAAAAAAAGTTTAAAGAAAACTATTTAAACTGTAAGAAAATAATTTAAAAGTGTGCAAAAAAAATGTATGTACTTATCAAATAGTTGAAAAATGACAAAAATAACAGAAATTTAAAAAAAAATTAATGAAAAATGAGAAACATAATTTAAAAATGGAGTAAAAAATAAAAATTTATGTACTTACAATAATTGAAGAATTTAAAAAATATTAGAAAATAATTGAAAGTTACAGAAATTAATTAAAGTTTCAAGACAATAATTTAAATTTGAAGAGAATAACTCAAAAATGTCCAAAAAATGTAAATATGAAGGCAGCCCTGGCGAAAGTATCGGATTAAATTCCAATCAGTTTGAATAAGTTTTAATCAGTATTCTTCCGGGGCATTCCGAAATTTGTTTCCGAGCCAATCAGTTTTTATCTGAATCTAAAAATGGATGTAACTTGACGAAAAATTCTTTCCGAATCATTCCGAAGCTAAATTTTAATCCGTTTAAATCACGTTATTTTATTCCTAATCATTCTGAATAAATCCGTTCCAATTTTAGTCGGGTTTATTTGAATATGAAGCGGATTGATTCGGAATGATTCAGAATAAAATAACGTGATTTAAACGGATTAAAATTTAGCTTCGGAATGATTCGGAAAGAATTTTTCGTCAAGTTACATCCATTATTGAATTTTGATAAAAACTGATTGGCTCGGAAACAAATTTCGGATTGACCCGTAAGAATACTGATTAAAAATTATTTAATCTGATTGAAATTCAATCTAATACTTTTGTCAGGGAGTAAAAAAAGTTTGAAGAAAATAATATAAATTTGTAGAAAAAATTAGAAAAAGATGTAAAAAATTAATAAATTCACGAAAATAATAAAAAGAATGAAGAAAATGATTGAAATATGAATAAAATAATTGAAAACTGGTGAAAAAAATTAAAAAATTCATGCCAACAGAATTTTTTTTAAATAATTGAAATTTGTAGAATTTAACAATTCCAAAATGGCAAAAATAATTGAAATTACAAAAAAATAATTGAGGATTGACAAAAATAATTAAAATTAAAAAAGATGAATTTGAGACTGGTGTAAAAAATTAAAATGTTTAGTACAAAAATTGAGATTTTGACGAAATAATTAAAATGTAAAGAAACTAATTGAATAATTACATCAAGAATTGAAAGCTGGAGTAAAAATTAAACTTTCCAGACAATAGTTTAAAAACTAAAAAAAGTTATAGAAGTTTCAAGAAAATAATTGGAACTTGAAGAAAATAATTTAAAAATGTGCAAAAAAAATGTATGTATGTAGCAAACAGTTGAAAAATGACAAAAATAACAGAAATTATTAAAAAAAATTAATGAAAAGTGTGAAATATAATTTAAAAATGGAGTAAAACAAAATAATTTAATACATTATTTGAAAAATTGGATAAAATAATTAAGAAATTATCATATTAATTGTAATGTGATGAAAATAATTGAATAATAATATAAACATTTGAAAACTGGTGTAAAAGTTAATAAATTCATGACAAAAAAAAATGACACTTAAATAAAGTAATTCAAAAATTTCAAAAATATTTGAATAATGACAAAAATAATTGTAATTTAAAATAAATATCGGGCAAGTACGAGTTACACTCGTACCAAGTCGAGGGGTCCCGTACCGCTCTAATTTTTTTCAATTATATGAGTCAGAGATTATTTGAATAATAATTTAAATAATGATAAATTAAAATAATTTTTTTATCTTTAAAGAAATTTAAGTATAAACTTAATGATTTTTATAAGATTAAAAATTTCCAAATTAAATAGACTAAGCTTTTTTATATAATTTTAAATTTTAAAGCCAAAAAAAATTTTTTTTTTAATTTTTTCTTATTTTTTAACTTTTAAAGTAATTTAAACATAAACATAAACATAAACATTTTGTACAAAAAAATAATCTGAAACTATAAAATACTGTAGCTGCTTAGAAGAAAAAAATTTTTTTTTGGTAATATTTCAGTTTTTTGGAAAAAATGTTATGATAATAAATTTAAACCACAATTTTTATGGTTTTATAAAAAATTCTGCATAAAATTACACATTTTTAACCAATTCCCAACCTTTCAGGATAAATACGCTGAGCGCTAGCATAGGGGTTTTTTGTCATTTTTCAACTTTTCATTAATAAATTTTGAAAATTAAGTCCAGCAACGTTCGCCATATTTTTCCTGTAATCTACACATAAAAATACCTAGGTATACCAAATTTCAAATCTCTAGGTCAAATGGTTTGGAAGATAAGGGGGGGGGGGACACGTTTTTTTTTTTGAAAAAAAGTTTTTCCTTGACAACGCTATGACCATCACCTCCAATCATGTTCTCTATATTTTTCCTGAACTCTACTCGCGAAAATACATATGTGTACCAAATTTCAATACTCTAGGGCAAATAGTTTAGGAGATAAGGGGGGGGGGGGGGGTAAATAGGCATTTTTATGCATTTTTTGAAAAAAATCTTGTTATTTCCTTGACAACGCTATGAACATCACGTTCAATCATGTTCGCTATATTTTTCCTGTAATCTACACGTGAAAATACATAAGTGTACCAAATTTCAACTCTCTATCTCAAATAGTTTGGCCGCTAGGAGGGGGGTAATGGTTTTGGGCGACGGACAAACGAGTGAAAACATAAGGGTTCCGTTTTGACACTTTGTGTACGGAACCCTAAAAAATATTTGAGAAATGACAAAAGTAATTGATATCTGGTGTAAAAAATTAAAAATTTGAAGACAATACTTGAAAAGTTTACGGAACAATTGAAATGTTAAGAAATTAATTGAATAATGACATAAATAATTTAAAGCTGGAGTAAAATTAAAAATTTATGGACAATAATTTAAAAATTGAAAGAAATATTAGAAGTTTGAGGAAAATAATTGAAAGTCAAAGAAATTAATTGAAATTTGAAGAAAATAATTTAAATTTTAAGAGAATAATTCAAAAATGTAAAAAAAAAAATTAAATATTAAGACAGTAATTAAAGTTTGTAGGGAATAATTGAAATTTGTAGAAAATAATTGAAAAAGGTGTAAATTAATCCATTAAAATAATAATAATAAAAATAAGAATGAAAAAAAGGTTGATATTTGAAAAAAATAATTGAAATTTGCAGAAAAAAATTCTAAAATGTCAAAAATAAGAGAAAGTTTGAAGAAAATAAATGAAAAGTTTAAAAAATAATTGAAATTACAAGAAAATAATTGAAGAATTGCAAAAACTGTATATATGTAAAAAATAGTTAAAAAATGAAAAAATAACTAAATTTTGAAAAAAAAAAGTATGAAAAATGAGAAATATAATTCAAACATGGAGTGAAAAATAAAAAATTTATTACATTAATTGAAAAATTGTTTAAAATAATTGAAAAATTAACGATATAATAGAAATGTGAAGAAACTAATTGAATAATTGCATAAATAATTGAAAACTGGTGGAAAAGTTAATAAATTAATGACAAAAAAAAAATGACACTTAAATAAAGTAATTCAAAAATGTCAAAAATATTTGAATAATGACAAAAATAATTGTAATTTGAAGACATAATTGAAAAATTACAAAAATAATTTATAACTGGTGTAAAAATTAAAAATTTATACACGGAAAATAATTGAAAGTCAAAGAAATTGATTGGATTTTTAAGAAAATAATTTAAATTTTAAGAGAATAATTCAAAAATTTTAAAAAAAATTGAATATGACGACAGTAATTAAAGTTTGTTACAAAGAATTAAAATTTGTAAATAATAATTGAAAAAGGTGTAAAAAATTAATAAACATATGACAATAATAAGAAAATGATTGAAATTTGATGAAAATAATTGAGAACTGGTATTAAAAAATTTTTAAATTCATGACCATAAAATTCTTTTCTTTTTAAATAATTGAAATTTATAGAAAACAATTCTAAAATTTAGCGAACATGATTGAACGTGATGTTCATAGCGTTGTCAAGGAAATAACAAGATTTTTTTCAAAAAATGCATTAAAATGCCTATTTACCCCCCCCCCCCCTTATCTCCTAAACTATTTGCCCTAGAGTATTGAAATTTGGTATATCTAGGTATTTTTACGTGTAGATTACAGGAAAAATATAGCGAACGTTGCTGGACTTTATTTTCAAAAGTTATTAAGTTATTCAGCGTATTTATCCTGAAAGGTTGGGAATTGGTTAAAAATGTATAATTTTATGCAGAATTTTTTATAAAACCATAAAAATTGTGGTTTAAATTTATTATCATAACATTTTTTCGAAAAAACTGAAACTTTACCAAAAAAAAATTTTTTTTTTTAAACAGCTACAATATTTTATAGTTTCAGATTATTTTTTTGTACAAAATGTTTATGTTTATGTTTGAATTACTTTAAAAGTTGAAAAATAAAAAAAAAATTTTTTTGGCTTTAAAATTTAAAATTATATAAAAAAGCTTAGTCTATTTAATTGGAAATTTTTAATCTTATAAAAATCATTAAGTTTATACTTAAATTACTTTAACAATAAAAAAAATTATTTTAATGTATCATTATTTAAATTATTATTCAAATAATCTCTGACTCATATAATTGAAAAAAATTAGAGCTGTACGGAACCCTTCGACTTAGTACGAGTGTAACTCGTACTTGCCCGATATTTTTTAAATTATCCTTTTCAAATTTCAATTATTTTTCTCCAACTTCAATATTCAATATTCTACAACATTCAATAATTATTTTCCTCAAACTTACAATATTTTTTGCAATTTTTATATTATTGCCTATAAATTTTTAGTTTTTACACCAACTTTCAATTATTTATGTCATTATTCAATTACTTTCTTAACATTTCAATTGTTTCGTCAATTTTTCAAGAATTGTATTCAAATTTTTAATTTTTACACCAGTTATAAATTATTTTTGTCACATCTCAATTATTTTCTACAAATTTTAATTATTTTCTTCAAACTTACTTTCTTCATATTAAGGTTTTCTTCCGTTTTTGAATCATTCTTTTCAATTTTCAATTATTTGACTCAAACTTCAATTCATTCCTTCAACTTTCAATTATTTTCCTCAAACTTATAATATTTTTTTCAATTTTTCAATTATTATATTTAAATTTTTAATTTATAGACCAGCTTTTAATTATTTATGTCATTATTCAATTACTTCCTTAACATTCAATTGTTTCGTCAATTTTTCAAGTATTGTTGTCAAATCTTTAATTTTTTTATAGCAATTATCAATTATATTTGTCATGTCTCAATTATTTTTTTCCAATTTCAATTATTTCCTACAACCTTCAATTACTTTCTTCATATTTAAATGTTTTTGCCATTTTTTAATTATTTTCTTCAAATTTCAATTATTTTCCTTAAACACCTAATATATTTTTTCAATTATTGTCTATAAATTTTCAATTTTTACACCAGC